>CM042161.1:44940966-44963466 GCA_023376005.1 Doryteuthis pealeii
AAAGAGAGATAAAAAAACGAATTAAAAGTAGCCATTCACCACCCTTTCGCCATGAGTAGAATGTGACACCAGGTCACAAGTATGGGGCTTCCAGCGAGAATCGAACTCACTTTTCAGTAATAATGAATCTGCGAGACTAGTTTGTTAAAAGAGATTTAGAATATATGGCTAACAAATAATATTTATGAGAAAGAAGAAAGAAGAAAGAAAGAAAGAAAGAAAGAAAGAAGGAAGGAAGAGAAAGAAGAAAAAAGATTATTCAGTGCAGAGAACAAAAGATAACATTTAACGAGTTCGAAGAAAAAGAAAAACAGAAGGAAAAATTTTAAAAGATAATAAAAGCGTATAAGGTGGAGCGCAATACTACCATCAGTTCCTCACTTTACCGCATAGATCCTGTGTTACTCCTAAGCTGAGTTGGCGAGGAGCCGGTATCGAACCAGGAAACCGTGTGATTCCTAGCCGAATGCTCTACCGACTGAGCTAAACCGAAAAGAAAGAAAGAAAGTAGGAAGGAAGGGAAGAAGACTAATAATACCTAAGACAAAAGGTGACATTAACGAGTTCAATGAAAAGAAAAAGAAAGGAAAAGAAAGGAAAGAAAGAAAGAAAAGAAAGTAGAGTATTGAATTCATAGGACAAAATAAACATGACATGAGTTCGAAGAGAAAAATAGGAGAAGGAAATTTAAGAGAGAGATTAAATGAAACGAATAAAAAAAAAGAGGTAATGTTATCAGTTGAATGAAAGAAAAAAAAGAATTAAGATTTCCTTTTTTTTTTCCTTCTGTAACCAACAACGGTCGAGAGGACGGAACATTTTTAAAGGGTTCTTCGAACACACAATTTCTTTGATATCGGAATGCTATTTTTTTTTGTAAACTGGTTATCGTTTCCTTTCACCTCCCACCCCACTCTCATGGATAACAAATCCGAATTCATTGACATGAAGATTTAAATCGCGATTTGCATTTCAAATGTCGTAATGAAGCTATTTGTCTCGATTTCTTTAGCGTCACAACAAAACTGGCTCTATTAACGCGAATCCAAATAGCAAATACTTTGAGGCTGTGTATTCAAATCATTGAACCAGAAATTCTTTAAACGGAAAGAACTATTTAGATAAATCCTTTTATCACATCGAGAGAATAAACTTTTCCGAGATTTTAATTTCTCTAACTTCGACGTTATACACAAATGCAAAAAAATAGATAAATAGATAATAGAACAGACTGAGATAGATAAATCAATAGATAGGTAGATAGATATGGGAAGACAGTGATATAGATACATAAATAGACAGAGAGGGAGGAAAGGAAAGAAAGAAAGAAAGAAAGAAGGAAAGAAAGAAGGAAAGAAAGAAAGAAAGAAAGAAAGAAATAGAGAGCGCATGCAAGGTTTATTAAGCTTAAATTTATCGGAGACAGAACAACATAAGATATAATCTTCCAAGCAGAAACTGGGTATCGGCCCAGAAAATCTGGATTCAAAAGGTTACCATATCAAATATTCTCCATGATACTTAATATATATATATATATATATATATTATATATATATATATGAGAGTAAGTAAACAACAAATGTGTTTCTTTGATATGGCTTTTAGCCGACAATTTTTGGAGGATATGTGCTTAATTGAAGTCATACCTAATTTTGAAAATTAATTAGTTAATAATTAATGAATTTAGGCGGGCATATATGTTCAAATGTATGGCTTTGACATTTTCTCGATTTGTCTAGCCTTACATTTGAACATATATGTCCGCCTAAATTTATTAATTATTAACTAATTAATTTTCAAATTAGGTATGACTTCAATTAAGCACATATCCTCCAAATATATAATATATATATATATATATATAATATTATATATATATACCAACTCCTCCGCACGAGCAGGATGTGACACAAGGTCAATTTCTTAAGCGGAGTTTAACAGGTTTGAATTCAGAGTTTTCCTTCTCCTAAATTGGTTACCTATTCATGGTTAAAGAGCCCTACCCGCCCTACTATTTGTCCATAGCTGGACGGAGAGTATTGGATTCATACCTTTCCCAAGAGTATTAGTGACATGTGAAATGCAAACAGCTTCGCACAGGATTTGAACTCGAGTCGACGAGTCCATATCCTACGACTCTAACCATTACACCATGCGCCTCCGCACACACACACACATATATATATATGTATATATATATATATATATATATATATATATATATATATATATGTGTGTGTGTGTGTGTGTGTGTGTGTGTGTGTGAGAAAGAGAGAGAGAGGGGGGAGGGGCGAGTTACAAATTTCTTCTCTTGTTTGAATTCACTGTAAGAGATCATGATTTTAAAGTCTGATATTCCACAAAAGTAAACCTAAAAAGAAAAAGGTGCAAATAGTTTTCTCATTCCTATAATTTATGAAATGACAGTTTAGAAAATCACTAAAAGGTCGGCTTGATCAAATTAAAACACCATTTGATAAATGTGGGAATCAAACGATAAATAAATATTTGTCAACTTTTTTCTTAATCTGCAGATGAATAACTATCGACAGCATTTGAGTCGGGTCGGGAGCAAGTGGCAGCATTACCCCCACATCTGCACCCACGATGTTACAGTGGGCGTGACTTTTCATTTCCTGTATCAGATTGGTAGCTGTTGGGTTAAAGTTCTTAATATGTCTGAGAGAAAAATGAGAATATTAAAATTTAGTGCATACCAATATTCTATAAACAATTTATAGGGCCGATTTAGCTCAGTCGGTAGAGCGTTCGACTAGGAACCGCAAAGTTCCAGTTTCGATATCGACCCTCGCCAACTCAGCGCATGAGTAGCACAGGGATCTGTACGGTAAAGTGAGCAGTTGATGGTAGACGTGGCGCTCCTCCCAGACGCTAAAACAATCTCCTTGCTCTAGCGCTGGTGAAAAGGGGATAGGCTCCCTCACTGTCTGGCCCATGCCGACTTTAAGCCACCAAGAAGACTTATTGAAGAAAAATAATTTGGAAAACAATCCGACAAAATGTAAAAAATATAAATGGAAAAGGTATAAAAACCAACACAAACAATCAACTCACTTAATGGAAAAACTGGAGATTATTTTACCATCCGCCACACCTACCATCAGCTCCTTACTTTACCGCAAAGACCCCTGTGCTACTCATACGCTGAGTTGGCGAGGACCGGAATCGAACTAGGAACCATGTGGTTTCTAGCCGAACGCTCTACCGACTGAGCTAACCCGTTCAAGTATTCCTATAAAAATATTAATAAGTTGCTCGTGGTCATATAGTTTCAACTATTCTCATCTAATACTAATAATTTTCACAAAGTTATATGGTTTCAAGTATTCCTATCCACTACTGTGGTGTAATGGTTAGCAAGCTAAATTAGCAAACCGTTGTTATTTAGTTTGTTTCTCACTGGGTGCCCCATATAATTCTGGCCTTGTGCCGCGTCTGAGCTACGCGTACTAAATAACTATACGATTCTCGTTACGTCTGAAAGAGAAATAAGAATGCTAAAAATTGGCGCATGCTATGCAACATTACTTTCGACCATCTTCCATTTACAGACGACTAAAAGGTGACCCAACCCTATTGCCCCTATGGCAAGCCCCAACCCCTTTTTATCATATGGGTGCTAGAAGGCGGTGGCTGCGGGTCTACGTGTCCTGAGAATGACGTTAAACTCTATCTGATGGTAAGGTTCCAGTTTTGGCGGTTTGGGGAATGTGGAGCACCCCTTCATCACCATTGCTCCCTGGTCCGCTCTGACCCGGAGTGGTAGTACCTGTTAGGGTCCCATCTATGGGTTAAATAGAAAAATGTATTTATAAAAAAAATTGTATTATCCATTAAGAATTGATTTATTTCAAAACTTTATCGGCATTAAATTACCCACTGAGGTTGATATGCCGTAAAAGAAAACCCAAACCAAACCAGAACTAAAAGGTGATTTTCTTAAATATATTACGGTAAACCATTACACGAAGCGCGCCACCAAATATATTTGTAGATAAACCCTTTTTCACGTGTGTTATCTACACGTGACAATAACACTTTGCCAAACCGGCCAGGCGATACACTTTGGCCCTAGACAAACGGACGTATTGATAGGCCGTGTCAACACACAAATATTGATCAACATGTAGTCGAAAATGTCAGCGGTCCACACAGTGAGTGGCCACTGTGGAGGAGGAGGAGGAGGAGGAGGAGGAGGCTCTTGGCCAGTTCAGACTTTATTTTGACCTAATCAACAAATCACGCGAAATAGACACATATTTGGCTGGCACTGGTTAACAGAAAGGCTTCGGTAATTTCTCGTGAACTGGCGTTGCTCTGTCCGGCAATGCAAGAGCTGCCAAGGGTGATTAAGCATTACTCTCATCATCTCGGAGAGGCTAAATTAACTGAGAATTAACGCCTGACTTGATGAAGACAATCCATTAAAAATGAAATAATCACCTGATTATACACTTCTCGCCGCCACTTGCCCGTATCGACGTGTAATGCTGCGAGATCAGTTAATTAGAGCTGCAAAGAAAAATGGCCGCATGAGCAACCTTAACAGTTTGTAGGATGTGTCAGTTCGTCGTTACAAGTAACAGCATAAAGTCAAATTTAGCGACCCGAATTTCAATTCTGCTCAAAGGAACATAAGGTCTCTTTCACAACGAACATGTTTTTAATATCTTATTATAAATGGAGATTGTGTGTTTGTCTGTCTGTAACCGAAACTATATTACTACTCAATTCACAGTTCCCTTAGTTATTTACATAACATTCTCCATGATTTTATTTAAACCTCAATGAATAATAAAATTGTTTTACATTATTAAGACTGTTGACCATATATACATACTAATAATACGCAATTGTATTTATATATACAACAAAATAGTGGTTTTCAGTGTGAATGGGAAGGCTAATTTGCATATTGATCTTAAAAAATTGATTTTAATAAATATATGCTAAGTATTATTGATTTCTAATTGTTTGGTTTTATCTTATTGAATATGAGCAAAAATCTCTGGGATAAATCTTAAAAGAAATTCATTAAGAAGAAGAAATAACTGTAATATTATCCTTTACTTCCTATTTTAAGTAAAGAGTTAAATTAAGAAAATTTACCAATGAAAGACGGGAGTAATGGAAAATGATGGAAGAGTTATTTTCAAAGCTGTTCTATTTTTCGATAATACCCCCTCTGTTGCAAATCTTTTTATCTGCATTATTATTTAGTTTTATTAGCCTTTCTAATTTAACATGATATCTTATTATATTAAAACTTAAAAACTTGCACCCGGAGGGTGCATATATTTGCTAGTTCATATAATGGCCACATATACACATCTACAGATGGAAGTTCGTTCTGTAGTAGTTAGAGTCGTTGGAAATGGACTCGTCAAACCGAGTTCAAATCCTTAACGAGGCTGTTTACATTTCATATAGCACTTATACCCTTGGGAAAGGTATGCATCTAACTACTATCCCTCCAGCTAAACAGTCGGGTAGACTGGGCTCTTTAACCTTGGCTAGGTAACCAGTCTAGGAGAAGGGATACTCTGAATTGAAACCTATTAAACTCCGCTTTAGAAAATGACTTTGGGTCACATCCTGCTCGTGTGGAGGCGTATATATATATATATATATATATATATATAGCTTTTTCTCGATTTGTTTAGCCTTACATTTGAATAGGTATGCCTGCCTAAGTTCATTAATTATCAATTAATTAATTTTCAAAATTAGGTACGACTTCAATTAAGCACATATTCTCCCAAAAATGTCGGCTAAAAAAAGCCATATCAAACACATTGCTTGTTTTGTTTACTTCTCATATATATATATATATATATATATATATATATGTGTGTGTGTGTGGTGTGGTGTGTGTGTGTGTGGTGTGTGTGTGTGTGTGTGTGTGTGTGCTTAACAAGATTTTATATCATTTTCTAAATTTAATAATTTGAACAATTCTCGTTTAAATAATCCCAAATTTAAAAAAAAACATGTGTTGAAATAATTTAAGATTCTCTGTTTTATGTTTTGTCTCTTCAGATATAAAAATGTAATTCACTGGAAAAGGTAAACGTGTTTAAACATTAAACATATAATTTTGAATTGTTTCTACACATGTTGTTAGAATTTTAGATCATTTGAGATGCACAAGTTGTTTCAGAAAAATTGATATCCTTTCATAATATAAGAACGAGAATTGGTTACGTTATTAGATTATGAAACGATATCATTTTTCTGAAAAACACTGTACATCTCATTACGGTCAAGTCACGTTAAAGCACCAGTTCCGATAGATCACTGAAGTTAAACAGTGATGAGTGTATTCAATTGGATGACTTAGCTTAAGTAGCTACAGCAATCTGAGTCCTTTATTTATCAAAAACGACTTGATTCGGCATTAAATTACCCCGGATACTGGTTATGGGCTACTTACCCCTCTGCAAAAGATGCAGTCGGCGTATTCTCCGTTCTGTCGATAGAGGGACCAAATTCGATATGCATACTGAATACAAGAAAGCTTTAAATGTATCTGATTCTATCTGTCTTTCTCTTTCCTTCCAGATAATTCCCCCCTCTCTCTCTCTCTCTCTCTCTCTCTCTCTCTCTCTCTCTCTCTCTCTCTCTCTCTATCTATCTATCTATCTATCTATCTCTATCTCTCTATCTCTATCGCTCTCTCTATCTCTCTCTGTTTAGTTCTGTTAATTTATTTATCTTAGATATCTTCTGTTTACTCTATATCTATTCATTTTACTTTTCTTCCTTACTCACTTCCTTTCTTCCTTTCTTCCTTTCTTTCTTTCTTTCTTTTCCTTTCTTTCCTTCTTTCTCTCTGTCTCTTTCTTTCCTTCATTCTTTCTCTCTATTAGATTATTTATCATTTCTTGATTATTTCTTATTCTATCACTATCTTTTATTGTTCCGTCTTCACTCACTTCTGTTCAACCTTCCTTCCTTTTTCCTCTCTTTCCTTCTTTCTTTCTGTCGCTTTCTTTCTCTGTTTAATTATATTAAATTAATTCATAGATTCTATTTCTATTCTTTATTGTTCCTCCTTCTTTCTTTCCTTTTTTCTTTCTTTCTGTCTGTCTTTATTTATTTATTTCTTGCTTCCTATTTTATTTCTGTTTAATTCTATTAACTTATCTTTCATAGATTCTCTTTTATTCTATTGTTTTTTTTTGTTTTTTTCGTCTTTCCTTTCTTCTTCTGTTTTCCTTTCTTTTCTGATTTTTCTCTGTCTCTTTTTTTCTTTCTTTCTTTCTTTCTTTCTGTTGTGAGGTTTTAAGGGGTCAAATAAGAACAAAACGACGGGTAACAAATGTAGAAAAATGTATTAACAGAAAGTAGACAAATACAATAGAGAGATGTGGAAATTACGTCCGACGAACAGAGTTATTGGCACTCGCATTGGCTTACTGCTAAGCCACAATTATCCCTGTTATTTATAGTAACCTGTCGGCGCATTCCATTAGTCTTATAGGGTGTATCACCTATAACACTTTCCTTATCTCATTCTATTCAATTATTCATTTTTCATCGATTCTTTTAAATTCATCTCTATCCTTTATTTCCTCCTTTATTCAATTCCTCGCTCTCTCTTTTGTCCTCCTCTATTTTTCTATCTTTTCTTTTATATATTCCTTATTTTTCAGGATTTACCTTCTTTCTCTTTCCCTATTACTTATATTTTTCTTTTCTCATATCTCAGTGTAATCAATCTAACGAGCAAAATTATTAGACTAATAAATACAACAAAAAGTAAAATGGCAGATCTAACTCTCCTGAAAACAAGACTAAAGGATATTTTATGATCATCAACCTAACTTGTTTTATGGGTATTAATTCCTCTATAAACGTATCTTCTGCGTCGCACGCGTTGTGTAACGGTTATTGTTGAAGTATATATATATTTACCAACCCCTCCGCACGAGCAGGATGCGACACAAGGTCAATTTCTTAAGCTGAGTTCAGCAGGTTTGAATTCAGAGTTTTCCTTCTCCCAGACCGGTTGCCTAACCAAGGTTAAAGGGCCCAGTCTGCCCTACTATTTACATATAGCTGGAGGGAGAGTAGGATTCATACCTTTCCCAAGGGTATTACCGTCAAGTGAAATGCAATTACCACGTCCAGGATTTGAACTCGGGGCGACGAGTCCATTTCCCATGATTTTAACCATTACACCACGCGCTTCCTATTGTTGAAGTATATAATCATGTTCAATCCTTGAAGAGGCTTTTTTGTGTTAAACGTATATTTCTGTACTCTAGGTAATTCATTTTCTAAACTTTTCAGGACCTCTCGTAAACAAACTGACTCAAAAGAAATAAAAGGTATGGCACAATAGAGCAGAACAGTGGTTTAATAGGAATAGTGCAAATGGCTTTGGTTCGACGCACTGAAAAGTGATATCAGTAAACATCTGATTTCATTGCAGAAAAATGTTCTCTATTATTTTGAGATTTAGAATTACTTATTCAAGAACTTTGCGATAATTTTCTAAGCAAAAGAATGAATCCACCCCTTTTCTCTCAGCTATGGTTAAATGAAAAAGCAGACTGGGCTCTTTAGCCTTGGTAAGTCATATAATGGAATGACCCATCTCCCCCGTACCTGAGCAGTGGCGATGGTTCTAAACCACTATTTAAGAACACACAGATTACTCTGTACAGAATTCACCAGAAGTACTTAGACGACGGACTCTCCTCCTAATACTCACGTGACCTTACTATATATCAGTAAGGCAAGCGATATAGAAAAAGGAAAAACTCTAAATTCAAAACCAGCTGGATATATTCAAGTTGTTTTGCTCAGTCGGTAGAGTGTTTGGTTAGGAATCACAAGGTTATTGGTTCGATACCGGCCCTCGCTAACTCGCTAGCGTATGAGTAGCACAGGGATATGTGCGGTAAAGTGAGGAACTGATGGTAGGTGTGGCACTCTACCTCAGATGCTAAAATAATCTCCTTGGTCTAGTGCTAGTGAAAAGGGAATAGTCTCCCTCGCTGTTTGGCTGATACCGACATTAGGCCGTCCCGACGACTCTACTTACTTACTTACTGGTATCATGTAACCTATTACAACCTCTCATACATTTATTTAGAGAGGAGATGGGCACTACCAAGAAACACTCGCATGCGATGAAGGGATGTTACTTGGCATAGCATCCCAATTAATTAATAACTAATGGAAGAAGAAGAAGAAGAAGAAGAAGAAGAAGAAGAAGAAGAAGAAGAAGAGGAATAATAATAATAATAATAATAATAATAATAATAATAATAATAGAACGAAACGCATAAAATTCTCTGGACTTTGAAATAAAAACGGATCACCTTATCCCAGCAAGAAGACCAGATCTAGTGTTGATAAACAAAAAAGAAAGAACTTGTCAACTGGTGGATTTTGCAGTGCCAGCAGATCACAGGGTGAAGCTAAAGGAAAATGAAAAAATTGGCAAATATCTGGATCTTGCCAGAGAACTGAAAAAGTTATGGAACATGAAAGTGAAAGTGATACCAATTGTAGTTGGTGCACTTGAAACAGTCCCAAAAGGATTAGAAAAGGGTTTGGAAAGTTTGGAAATCAGAGGAAGGATTGAAACCATTCAGAACACTGCACTGCTTCAATCTGCCAGAATACTCAGAAGAGTCCTGGAGACCTGAGGAGACTTGCTGTCACTCAGACTCCAGTGAAAGACCATCAGCTAACACTGATGTGAAAACTCAAAAGGAATAATAATAATAAGAAGAAGAAGAAGAACAAGAAGAACAAGAACAAGAACAAGAACAAGAACAAGAACAAGAAGATGAGGATGATGATGATGATGATGATGGGTTGGAATAGGATAAGAATGGAAGTCCTCAAGTGTAAATTGGGTAGGAAAAATAATTGCTTAGTACCTTCAACACTTCCCTCTGGACTGCGTCAGTAATCTAAGCCTGACCTTACTTCGTTTAGTGAAATGAGGGGAGGGGTTGTTATTTACAGAGAATATCTTTGCCTAGCAAATAGTTATAACACTGTGACACTCGCGAGGATCGAACATGTGACTCCACCGAACTTGTTCAAGAGATGAGCCTTGCTAACAAACTTTCCGGGGGGGGCGGCAACCACTCCCCAACTCATCCAGAACACTTTATTTGCGATATTAGACCTGTTAACATTCTGTCCGCCTCTCTACCACTTAAAGCAAATCTGAATGAACGAATAATCCGTCAATAATTTAATAAGATCGTAGAGCAACTATCGAACGAGGATCATGTGTCACCTTACACCGGTCGGTGTATTAAATCATCCCCCACTTAAGATAAGACTGTTGCCATACTCCAGGATAAAAATCAGAACACATTCCAATGGCCATTCTTTCCGATGACTTTCGACGTTTTGGGCGTCGAAGACATGAAGAGATTTCCAGAGAAGTTGGCGCCTGCGAATTTGCGATAAGAAAGGCCAACAATAACGCAACAGCTTTGGGCTGAAAGAACGCTAAGTGATAGAATAAAGAAAATATATATATATATATATATATATATATATATATATATATATATATATATATCAGGACATCAACTTTATTGAACAACATATTTATCGTTCTGTTCTGCTATCTTTTGACACCAGTCAAATAAAGGAATAATTCCATCATCCTTAAACATTTTATCTTTTTGAGAAAAGGAAAATGGCTTTTGAATTCTTACAAAAAACTGATACCTTTTCCATATAAAAACATTCTAAAAAAATAGCTGGTCAGATTGGTGATTGGTTCGACAAAATGTCAACGCATTTTATGTTATATAATGCCAATTGCAGTGTCTTTTTTCTGCAAGCAATTATATAGTCACAAGAAACTGCAAGTTAATTTAAGTATTAAGATAAAGCTATAATTCTCCCAAGCTGTAACCGTATCAGTGCTACTATATGGCTTCACCACATGGACTTTAACGAAACGATTGAATAAAATAATCTAACTATACAAGAATGCTTTTAAGCGCGTGGTGTAATGGTTAAAGTCATAGGAAATGGACTCATCACCCCGAGTTCAAATCCTGGACGTGATAATTGCATTTCACTTAGCGCTAATACCCTTGGGAAAGGTATGAATCCTACTCTCCCTCCAGCTATGGGTAAATAGTAGGGCAGATGGGGCTCTTTAACCTTGGTTAGGCAACCGGTCTAGGAGAAGGAAAAATTCTGAATTCCAACCTGTTAAACTCCGCTTAAGAAATTGACCTTGTGTCACATCCTGCTCGTGCGGAGGGGTTGGTAAATATATATATATACAAGAATGCTTTGTGCTGTCTTGAACAAATCCTGTAAGCAGCAGCCAACGAAAGAGCAGCTGTGCAACTAATTCCCTCCATTCACACACCTTATGCAAGTAAGACGAATAATACATGCTGGACACTGCTGGAGAAGTAAGGATGAACTCATAAGTGACGGTCTCCAGTAAACACTTATACACGGACACAGCAGAGTGGGTCGACCAGCAGAAACTTACATTGATCAGCTCTGTACGGATAATGAATGCTGTGAAGAAGACCTGCCAGGAGCGATGACACAGAAAGACGGATAGTGTGAGAGAGAATATTAAAAATCCATGCTGTCAGGACGACCTGATGAGAATGAAGATATCGTTTCAAACATTTCAAACAATTATATTGTTTGAAGTTAATAATGATATTTTTCAAATAATTATAATTTCAAGTTACTATACTTAATACAAATACTTATCACGAAGTTATATGGTTTTTAGAATTCCTATCTAATGGCCTGAAGTCGGTGTCAGCCAGACAGCGAGGGAGTCTATCCCCTTTTAACTAGCGCTAGACCAAGGAGATTATTTTAGCATCTGAGGTGGAGCGCCACACCTACCATCAGCTCCTTACTTTACCGCACAGATCCCTGTGCTACTCATACGCTGAGTTGGCGAGGGCGGATATCGAACTAGGAACCTTATGATTCCTAGCCGAATGCTCAACCGACTGAGCTAAACCGGCCCGTCAGCTATAATTGTTAGCTGGACAATTTCCACCTCAGATGCCTACGCTGCATCCTACGCATACGTGGCAGGACAAAGTGCCAACCACAGATATGCTGGAACGAGCAAACAGGAACAGCATGTCCGCCATCATCTGCGAGAGAGACGCCTTCCTTGGCTTGGTCACATCAGGAGAACGGACTTAAGCTGCATCTCCGAAAACCTACTGTACAGCGAATTGGCAGACGGCACCCGACCAACAGGGAGACCTCGCTTGCACTTTAAAGATGCCAGCAAAGGAAAATAACAACATGCCACATTGACACCAACACATGGGAGGCTTGTGCAGACGACCGTGCGACCTGGTGACTCCTTGTCAAACAAGGAACGTAAATGAGTGAAAAAGAGCAACTCCAGCAGGCATCACTGTTTGCTTGCAGTGATTGCCATTCAAGAGGTGGACTGTTCAGTCACTCACACAGCTTCAGATTAAAGGGGAAAAAGTGGACACTACGCCATCATCTTTAGTAGACGGAAGGATGCCAATCATCTAATAGTTATTCGCTAAGTTTAGCTTAGATATGACTCTAGGTCAGAGGTATGGGGAGGGGGCCCGGTCAGAATATAATTCACCACTAATGGTCTGCCAATCTAGCATTATACCACCTGAGTACTCTTCCTATCTAATTTAATTTCCACACTTATATGGTTTCAAGCATTTTAAACAATAATAATCTTTCAAATAAATAATAATAACACTTGTTTGTATAAAATTAGAGTTTAAAGTAAGTATTCTTAATGCTAATAATTTTCATATTGTTATATGGTTTCAAGTTTTTTTAATTAATGATAATTCTTCGGAACAATTATGACGTCATACAAATACAAATAACCTACACAAAGTTATATAGTTTCAAGTATTCCTATCTAATACCTGTGCATCTAATTTGTGCTCAGTTATATGATTTCAAGTTTTAAGGCAATTACATGATTTTAAGCGAAAATCTCACATAGAATGAAAATAATAATTATAGAAGTAGAAAATATTTTCTGTAAGTAGACTATTCTTGTCAAACTGATGATTATTTTACCCTTCCCAATATTTTCGTAGTTTTATACAAAAATAAAAAATACATTATTAGATGAAAGATTTTGATTTTTTTTTTTAAATTATTTCAAGAATATGTTGGAAAATAAGTTTGTTTCGTTTATTTATTATCAAATTATTTAATATTTCTCTGCATGTTTGAGATGAGGCTTGATGATTAGTATTATCTGCGTTATTCAGACTATTGTCCCCATCTTCATTGTTATTTGAACAACGTTTCGGCCGATATGCCCTCCGGCCTTCTTCAGGTATTTCTTGTCGGACCCGGGGGCCTTCTCGGACGCGGGAACCTTCTTTTCGAACTCGGGAACTTTCTTGTCGTAATCGGGAGCCATCACGGAACTTTGAACCTAACCCTTTATTCAGTCCACGGGGGTACCCTGTTCTCATTCCGCTAACCATAGCTGGGGTAGGAATTGTGTTAATTATTTTTCTATGTTACTGCCTCTACTCAGGATTGAACTCGGGATCCTGATATAACTGTCACTTAGAACTGTCTTAACCTAACTCTTTTATCCACTAGTCTATGTGTCCAATTGAACAATTTTTTTTTCAGGTTTATAAATTAAATGCTATCATTTTTCCGAAACACCCTGTGCATCACAAATTATATCAATTTTTTTTAAATACCCTGTATATTTTAGAAGAAAAAAAACGCCCCAATTATCGACACTTAGAAACGTCAACTTCTACATATACACTCACCATTAGAATTTTGATTTTCAGGGAGTTTTTTTTTTTTTTTTCAGTCGAGGGGAAACGAAAAGAAAACTCGTCATCAATTAGGAAAAATGATGGCGACATTCAGGTAAGCAAAACTGGCAATGACATCTTCTTGGATGGCGTTACTTTTCGACGGTATTTCCGCTGGAAATGCTTTTGGCTTTGATCACGTGATGGCACCACCATCAAATTGGCGGCCAATGCGACCTTGCACTGAACTTGTGTGCGTGTCTCGAATGCCGAACAAGACATACTCAATTATTTGGTGAAAACATTCCCTTGTTCACACACCAAGAGAATTTATCAGGGCGCGAAGCCATCGGGCAGTCATATCGGTATTTGCATCGAAACCCTCCCCCCACGCACACACAACCGAACACTCGCACGCACACACATACACACACACACACACACACACACACACACACATATATATATATATATATATATATATATGAACCATTAAATACGTAACTTTACTCATTTATAGGCTAAATACAAGAATATATATATATATATATATATATATATATATATATATATATATATATATGAGAGAGACAGAGAGAGAGTTATACGTTTAGATTTATACATATGTATTGATATATATTAATATATATACATATAAGTTAATATATAGTGACATGATATGAACACACGCACACGCACACGCACATATATATATATATATGTGTGAACCATTAAATACGTAAATTTACACATTTATAGGCTAAATAGAAATATATATATATATATATATATATATATATATACATTTGATAGATTTTATTTATCTATCTATCTATCTATATATATATATATATATATATATATATATATATATATATATATATATATATGAGAGAGAGAGAGAGACAGAGAGAGAGTTATATGTTCAGATATATACATATATATTTATATATATTAATATATATACATATAAGTTAATATATAGTGACATGATATGAACACACACACACACACACATATATATATATATATATATATATATATATATATATATATATACTTTAAATATACGTTCCTACATTTTGGGCGCTGGTGGTTGTCGTCAGTGATATAATCCGCGGGGTTCATTGGGAAGTTTCGGGTCTTCCAACATCAGATTTCCCTCGCCCTGCTGACCCTATCAGAGATGATCAAACTCTGGTACAACCACCAACCATAGCCGCTAAAAGACGTCTGACAATGAAAAAAATAGAATTTTTCTTGAACGGTTATAGAACTCTAACCCATTCAAATACAAAGCACTGCGCATCTGATTGGTTGTTAGTAACAGCCAATCAGACGCGCGGTACCCAGTACTTAAATGAGATAGGTAGCCAGAAACACTTTTCTCCGTACGGATTTACGAGGTTTAGATTAGCTAAGTTAACCCTTCTTTAATAATTATATATATATATATATATATATATATATATATATATATATATATATATATATATATATATATATATCATCTTTCTCCAAACATTGAATAATTACCAGAAGATAAATTCTCTCAAATCTATTTATTTAGGAGCAATAAAACTTGTCCCAGAAGAAATCATTCATCCTTGACTTTTGTTGTATTCCTGATTTGAACCATTATGAATAATTATTTTATCTCCCTTTCATACATTTGTTTTATTTTTATAGATTTTAAAATTGAGCAGATTCTAGTGGCGACTGAGACAGCTGAATAACTTTATTCAAAGAATGTTGACCCAGGCTAAAAAAGACACACACACACATTGACAGAAACCCAACAAATGAAGCGAAAATATCGTGTTGTTGTTTTAATAATGGTCAGTAGTCGAATATCAGTTGTGTAAACCTACACGGGAACAGATATTTCATAAATTCCACACTTCTCAGATTCACTGCCAATCATTCAAATTAAGCGCTTCCTTTAAAATCAATGCATTCTATGCATCGAAATCTATCAATAAAGCCAATTAAATCCACATCTTAAATTTTGACGAAATTCGAAATTTTTCAACACTATAATAGGTGATTAAAGTTCTCATATAATTGTTAGAATTGATTGCTTTCTTTGGCATCAATGAATTCTACGCATCGAAATCTACCAGAAAAGCCAAAAATATCGAAACTTTGAATACTTTCAAAAATAGGTGATTTCTTCTAGACCTTATGTAAATTCAATAAAACCGACACCGACAATTGTCATGAAATTTGTGAGTTTCAGGCAGTATAAGGTTTTTTTAAGTGTTCGAATCACAGCCAATCATTCGAATTAAGCGCTTCCTTTAAAATCAATGCATTCTATGCATCGAAATCTATCAGATTCAGTTGTCAAAAGTAAATTAATTCATAAAAGTGATTAAATATTTATTGGATTGTGACGGAGAACGAGTACTACCGTACTCATTTGGAAAAAGGGCAAGACATTGTCTTGCCTGCCAGAGTCGAACCCGCACCCCCCGGAATGCAAAGAAATGCGATTCAGGTGCTGGATGGACGCGAGGTGTAATTCAGGTGCCCGGATGTTGGTGGACTGTGTCCATAAATAACAAGTAAGTGGAGCGCTGACGAGAAGCAGTTGGCCGACGCGAGACGGCAGTCAGCGACGAAGTGCTTTGTGAACGACCCAACAAAGAAATTGATTTTAATCCAACAAAGAAACAAAACTAAATGGGAGTTGCGATTTTTCAGCTGCTAAAATATTTTGACGACGACGGCTTTTCAGCTGCTGGTCGAAGACGAAGACGAAGACTGTGTTGACCAAAATAAAGTTTGGCCTGCGAGAAGACGGTGAACTCGCTTCTTTTTGGTTCCCCCTCAGCAGGAACTTATTGACTCAAATATCTATTTTCCCCGCTCTATTTTTCCCCTTCTATATGGATTTTTCACCCCCAAAACTTCAAACTAATGACACAAAGTTTGTATTGATACGAGGAACATTTGTTGAGAAATTTCTGTTATAAGGTGTGTGCCTGAAGCCCACTTCTATTTATAGACTCGCCGAGAACTATGTGATCAACCTCCTGACCAATCACTGGCAGTAGCCTGCTGCTGAAACAATACTTAAACTGAGCATACTGAGTATACTGGCCACACTTACTTTTAACCTTCGTGGACGACGGACAAAGGATTGTATCACTGGACCTTTAACAATACGCTGGATAGGACTAATTCGCAGGATAGGACTTATACGCTTACCAAGGGATTCCATAACTCAGGACTTACTTAAACCCTTTTCAACTGGCCAAGGATAGAATTTAAAAACTTAACAATATTTATGTACCTTTTGGCTGATTTTCTCTCGCTTTATCTGAACTTTCGAGATGAGGCTTGATAATTTGTATTATTTAGAATATTTCGGACTGTTTTCCTCATCTTTATCGTTATATACACAGCATTTCGGTCGACGATTATTACTTCGGACTGTATTAACTAAAACCCGTTGCAATATTAATTTAATTTATTTTTTACTCCTAAAAAGTAACAATTAAAAGGAGATAAGTATTAAACATGTGTCCTTATTTATTTAGCTCTATCGGCTGAGGTTAAACAATATGCCGACAGCACCTCTGGCTGAGTAAAACCTCCTTCCAATTGGGCCACCTGTCGGCCGCAGGTGACGACCCGTAGTGTTTGCAGTGTAGTCCATGTCAATCCCTAACACCTATATGATTGTCCCTGCCGTATTGCTCTTGTGGTAAAACTGAATCTAGTGGTGAGGTTCTAATTATGGAGCTCTGGGGAGTGTGGAGTACCCCTTCATTGACATTACTCCCAGGCTCACATTGACTCGGAATGGTGGTACTTGTTAAGTCCAGCAAGTACGACCACTCCAGGTCCCATCTATTGGTTGAATGGAGAAAAAAAAGGATTTAAAAAAATAGGTTTAAAAATGAACTAAAATAATTTGAATACCCAGTAATAATGAATAAAACAAACATGGCGCAACGGATACAACCTTCTTAAGGGTCTATGTGGGTGAGTTTGACAATGAGAGATTTTACTGGTTTGTAAAGTAAAAAAAGTAAAGTCGTCGGGGCGGCCTAAAGTTGGTATCAGCCAATCAGCGAGGGAGTCTATCCCCTTTTCAATAGCGCTAGACCAAGGAGATTGTTTTTGGCGTCTGAGGTGGAGCGCCACACCTACCATCAGCTCCTTACTTTACCGCACAGATCCCTGTGTTACTCATACACTGAGTTGGCGAGGACCGGTATCGAACTAGGAACCTTGTGGTTTCTAGCCGAACGCTCTACCGACTGAGCTGAAAAAGAAACGGTAGAAGTTATTTCTTATTGTTTATTTTCCAGGTTTTCAAAAAAAATACTCGAAGCCCTATACATTAAACAAGAAAAAAACACCTTATACAAGATCAACTTTGAAACCAGTCAACATGTTCTCAAATGCCTATAATTCCCCCTAATTCTCCTTCCACTATTCCCCATAACATCCTTATAAATTTGTCAGCCCCCTGCTACTTATTCCTACAGCTATGTTTGTTTAAAAAGAAACAATGGAAACATCTCACAAGTTCCACACCTGATGATGGCACTAAGTAGTGCAGAAAGTACTCGTATTAAAATATTTGGTGGATTCATACACAAATTGCACCCGGATATTAAAGAGATGACCAGACAATTAAAAAGGATTGGAAAAAAACTTGTCAGAGAAGAATTGTCCGTTGAGTTCTACCAAACATGCTTAAAAGAAAAAATGCTTATATATATATATGGTGTGTGTGTGTGTGTGTGTATTTGGGCAGCATTATTTCATTTATACATGTAGAATTAAGCAAAAGACCCATCTCCTATTTAACAATTTTATTTTTGATCTTTTCGAGTTTTCTGGCCAACTTTTTAATATTTGGGTGGAATTCGTGGATTATTCCACCAAAGTTCAAGTCCCGAGTACTTTCGGCACTTCGAAGTGTCATCATCAGCAACAATTTCTCTCCCCAGACAAGTCGGCTTAATGAGACCAATGTAGTATACAGATTTAAATGTCCCCTAGTCTCCCAGAAAATGAAAATACATACATTGGATTCACCTAAACCACATTGTCAGGTCGTCTAACCCTCCATTTAACAACACCTAAAATTACATTCATGCCCCTACTCTAATTACCGAAATATTCTAACGGAAAATACACACATTCTGCACAAAGAAAAAATAGACAAAAACTCTAAATACTAGAAGATCAATACATAAAACAATACAAACCATCCTTAAACAAAATTCATTTCCAATTACAGCACACACATTTTAAAATGCCTATAACACCTTTCCCATAAATATTTCTCCTTCCAGCCTCCACATTAATATAATTTTTTTAAAAACTGGAACACATCACCCCTGATCATGGCACTTCGAAGTGCCGAAAGTACTCGGGAAAAGATCATAAATAAAATTGTTAAACAGGATATGTGTCTTTTGTTTAATTATATATATATATATATATATATATATATATTATATATATATGTGTGTGTATATATATATATATATATATATATATATATATATATATATATATAAACTAAATCTAAGTTTTAAGAATTAAACGTCACATATTAAGGAAATATATGTATTTATGTATGGATTCATGTATTTTTAAATGTATTTATACTTATCGCTTCTGTGCGCTGTGTATGTGTGTTCACACGAGGAAATGCATGTCATCATTTAACCGCATATATATATATATATATATATATATATATATATATATATATATATATATATATATATATGTATATATTCTCCGACCAATGGGGGCATGACCTAAGGCTAAGAAACGTAGATGCTATTCAAAATGTTCAACCTGCCGCTCAACACATTTACCACAAGTTTCTTTAACCCTTCAAAATATCTGTAATTTATCTAATCTTATTCCTTTCTTGGTTTTGTCGAGAATATTTCAGTAGCCCTCTCTCTCTCTCTCTCTCTCTCTCTCTCTCTCTCTCTCTCTCTCTCTCTCTCTCTCTCTCTCTCTCTCTGCAATAAATTATTCCGTGTCTATGCATTTGTGTTTGTATACGGCAAAATGTGAATCTAGCGGAAATCTGTGTGTACCTCCCTTTCACTCTTTTTCAATATATATATATTATATATATATAATATATATATATATATAATATATATATATATATATATTATCCGTGTTGTGTATGCACGTGTTGTATCAGTTGTAGAAACCGTACCAAACCATGTCTTAGAAGAATCAAGCCGGAATAATTTTATTAGAAGCGTTGCTTATCACCAAAAAGAATTCTCTGCTGGTCACAAATCTAACCAAATTTGGAGACACGATCGGAATTCACAGAATGTACCGAGGAAGATGAGAATGAAGAAACAAGCAGTAGAATTGACCGGGCTTTGAAGAAGACATATAACATTGTGAAGAAAACAAGATAAAAGAATTGGTATATCTATTTAAAAAAAAAAAAAAAAGAAGAAAGAAACAAGAAAAGAAAAATAACGAGAAACAAAAAGAAGTCAGTATCACCACTTGTTCATCTATACATTTTCACAGCGTTTAATCTTGGCGCGAGCGCCCTCTACCGGAAAAACGAATAGATATCAAGCCGAAAGAACGAACGCCCAGGAGTAACTGAGGGAGGTGGAGAAAAAAAGGGGACAAGCGAAAACTTGAATCGATCGACATGGAAAGTGGCTTCTTGTGTATGGCATTCTGGTTTTCGGCCCGACCCGTCATTGTTGGACGAATTGTGCTGAGAATTCTGATGAATTGTGCCAACGGTTTTGCGATGCTCTGCCTCGTCACCTTTTACTGATGTTTGGCACTCTGTTTGGCGCCCTGGTCAAAAGCGACGAGATCTCGTATAGTCTCACCTGCTCACGTGTCATTAAAACACGAAGGATTCTCCCCAGACGTATTATTGTTATACTTCCTCCTTCTCTTCCTCTCGTTTTCTTGCTTATTCCCTAATTCTTTGCAAATAGATTTTTTTTTCTTTCCTGGTTGTGTTTCATGGAATTTCTTGGTAATACTCAGGTTATTAGACGCCATCGACATAAGCATGTGAGTAGAATTGATATAAGTAATGCGTAGATATCTTATTGAATTAAGCGAGAATATATGAGATAGATAGAGATGAACAGGCTAAGATTGATAGGTAGATAGATAGATAGATAGATAGGAATAAGCTATATATATACACACACACATATATATAATATATATTATATACATGCATATTATATGTATGCATATATACATACATATATGTATATATATATTCATACATATACATATATATACATATATATATATATATATATATATATATATAGAGAGAGAGAGAGAGAGAGGATGAACAGACTGATATTGATAGATAGATCATACATAAATGCATACATACATGCAAAATACATACATACATACCTATTGTATTGACTATAAATAAGAACATCTGCAAGAAATAAAGTTTTAATTTTCTTCCGAAGATTTATTTCAATTCTACAATCAAACCGCATATTATTCGGTGTTTAAAACCAAACTCAACAGTACTTAACTTTTAAATTAGATATATGAATATTACTTAGATATATGAATATTAATTAGATATATGAATATTAAGCCTTCCAAAATAAGTACGTGCTCTTATATAGATTAAAGCAATTATTATTTTTACTGCAATAAAGTAAAGAAGTAAAGTCGTCGGGGTGGCCTAAAGTCAGTATCAGCCAATCAGCGAGGGAGTCTATACGCTTTTCACTAGCGCTAGACCAAGGAGATTGTTTTTGTGTCTGAGGTAGAGCGCCACACCTACCATCAGCTCCTTACTTTACCGCACAGATCCCTGTGCTATTCATACGCTGAGTTGGCGAGGGCCGATATCGAACTAGGAAACTTGCGGTTTCTAGCCGAACGCACTACCGACTGAGCTAACTCGACCCTTAAATACCTAATAATATTCGTTTTTATAGTAAACTTTTCTATAAGAATTAATAAAATGCTAGTAAATGGTTAGGAGTATTAAAAACAATATGTATTTATGTGTCATATTTCAAAACAATGTCACATAAACGTTTATCACATATGGAGATCATATTATATCCCTGTGTTGCATAGTCTTCTTTACCGGCTTTAAATAGGTATATGTTATATACTTCTCTTACTTCTTACTCTGTCGTCTATTCTTCTGACCGGCTTGGTTCTGATCGTCTATCATCTATCTTGGTCTGGTATATCTTCTAAGGTCTCGTCTGGTCTTCTTGGGATTCCGGGTCTGGTTTCTGTTGGGGATCACTGCTTATCAGAAGCCCTGTGCTATTGTTAGTTTTTGGTAATAAACACAAGACTTCGATTTACTTTTGATGTTACTTTATTCATAAACCCCAGACCAGACAATGCGCACGGATCCTTACAGCTTGCTAGCTCGGCTTCTAAGTTCTAACTGACTAAGTTACTTACTTAGTATCCTTAAACCGGAAGGGCCTTCTATCGGGATTCCGGTTCTCACGGTTTATCCCGCAAGGCAAGGTCAGAGTGAGGTCAAGCATTGTCACTCACTCTCAAGGCCATCAGCTGTACTGATCACCATAATGATTTCTACACTACCTTAAAAATGTAATAGGGATCCAATTATTATGTAACACCTGAACCAGGCTTCTTAGATAGCAGAAGGAATTTTCAATGAATAAGATACTGTGTAAGATAATCA
>CM042161.1:44968466-45010650 GCA_023376005.1 Doryteuthis pealeii
ATTTCTTAAGTATTTGGCCCTCACGATTTATTGAATCTTCTGAAACGTAAATCAGATTTTGTTTTATGTTCCATCATTTCTATATAACACTCTCACATAATATTTACAATTCTACAGAATGTAATATGACTTAATGATTGCGAAAGGGCAACACATGTCTTATTTTCTGTCTTATACTGTGTATATATATATATATGTATATAAATATAATGCACACACACATCACAACACAACACACACACACACACACACATATTATTATATAATATATATATATATATAATATATATATATATATGGGAGAATGTAGGAGGTTAGTCCGCAGTATGTGGAGAAAGTAGCCAAACACGGGATGTTATGGAAAGATGTTTATTTTCGACAATGCAACGTTTCGGCCATTTAGACCATAATCAGGAAAAAGTAAGGACACGGATGGGTAATGGATTTTCTTCCTTCTAAATGGTGAGTGTTATATGGAGATGCAGGTGTTTGGTCAGAAAGTTTTGATGATGAGGGATGGGTCAAAGTGAAAAGTATGTGTTAATGTGTATGGGAGCTGGAATTGTCATTAGTGACACCTACCTTCAGCTCTTTACTTTACCGCACAGATCCCTGATGATGGTCTAAATGACCGAAAGTTGTCGTCGACAATAAACATCCAGTTTCCATAACATGCCGTGTTTGTCTACTTCTCCACATATAACATATATATTATGTGTGTGTGTGTGTATATTTGTGCATATATTTATATACACCCTAGTATGAATACGCACATGCACACACACACACATATATATATATATATATATATATATATATATATAATAATATCTTTTACTGCTGAGCTGGTGGAACGTTATTATTCGCTGAGTCATGTTGTATAGGTATTTTCCTTAGCTTGAAATGACATAACGGCCCAAGCCACGCACAGTCCATCAATTACTGGAAGGTACAAGCAAGTAAAGGCTCTTTTCGTCACAGTAACCATCTTAATGTCCACTGACACGCCGCGCGTAGAGAGGAACATATCAAATGTTGCAACACAAACTAATTACTCGACTCACTCAATGGCCGGCTGTTATTGCAACTCTGGCTGCCATTTTTAATAGAGGTTGGAATAGATCACCAGGAAACTTTTCTACCTGTGTGTCTTACTCTAGACATCAACGACTGAGCTGTTTGTTTGAAAAGACACTAAGACGATGTAGTTGTTCACTATTTAGCTTCTCTTTTTTATTTATCTTTTCTTTTTTTTATATCTTTACTTGGTTTATTTTGTAGGTTTGCTAGTCACCAAGTGATAAGTCACGCCATTTTATCTAACCAGCCTCGTTTTGGATTCTTCTTTTTTCTCCTTTTTTTAGGAATGATTGTCTTTAGAAAGTATCGCCTCGGGGATTTTAACTTTACTGAAGTAGAACATATCAAGCCGAACGAGAAGACATTATAGTTATTTACTAAGGTAGCTTAGCTGCGGCACAAGGCCAGAAGTATGGGGCGCCCAATGAGAATCGAACTCACTAACAATGGTTTGCGTATCTAGCTTGCTAACCATTACACTACGATATTATTTTTCTTAAAATTAGCTGACCTAAATTCAATTTCACATATTTACGACGCCCTGTTGGCGTGTCTTGGAATACGCTAAATAAAATATGTTATGGGTATGACACGAAACATCTGATGGTTAGGCTTTAGATCTAGGGAGTATGGAGTATCCCTTCATTGCCATTACTCCCAATTCAGTCTGACCCAGGGTGGTAGTGCCTGTTAGGTTAATACATCCCCTCAAAAAACAATAGTCAATTGTCATGGGTAATCTAATGGTGATGTTCTATATCTGGGAAGTATGGAGTACCCCTTCATTGCCAGATCCGTCCCGAGGAGGTAGTATCTGTTAGGGTCACATCTGTGAATCAAATAGATCACTTAAAAAAATCATTCGTATTTGATAGGATTGTATTTGGTATAATTGTGAGATTTTGGCACACGGCCCTATCAAATACGAATATTTTTTAAGAGATCTATTTGACCCATAAATTGTATCCTAACTAGTACTAACAGTCCGGATAAAAGTGAATCCGGGAGTAATAACAATGGAGAAGTACCCTACATTTTCCAGATCTTCAGAACTGGATCCTCACCATCAGAATCAGTTTAGTATCATCCACAAGACACCCCTCTTTGCGGTGGTTTAACCCCACTACAAGGGATACAGTCAGTGTTTTTTAAACTCCACCGCCGACATAACGGTCCATATTTTTTAGACAGTGTTTTTATTTTGACATCTTAAAGAAATAAGAATCATATGCCTGTTTCACCTGTTGTCCTTGGAATTAGAGATAAAAAAAAAACAGAACTTCATTTATAATTTCTTTGTCGATCTACAATTCTCACAGAAAATCACGATTTTTTGACATAATCGATCGTTTTGTTAAAACATTGATTTCAATTCATTCTCCTCAGAAAGAAAAGAAAACAAGTGTTTGTTAGTCGATGAAAACAAACACATTTCTTTGTCTACAAAGAACAAAAAAATGAGAAGAGACAAACAAGTCGTTTTTTTTTTTGTATTACAATTAGAAACAAAGACGACAAACAACATTAAATAAGATATAATTAATTAAAATCTCATTTGCGACAAACAAGTTGATCATAAACACGAAATTCGAAATATATCAATTTTAATATAACATTGGAAGTGTCTTTCAAATAAAGTGATAAAAGACATTGATTAATAACTAATTTGACTGAAAGAGAGAAAAAAAACAAAGAAAAAAAAACAGAGACGAAAATTGATTTTGATTTTATTAAAAAGTTGAAAGTAAATTCGAAGACACACCCATATCGACAAATGATAAACATTGCAACGTTATGATCAAAGAGTTATTTTCGTCTAATTGGTTTTCTGTTGTGTTGTTAAACAGAAGAGACAGTCGGGCTGGAACAAGTTCACGACAGAACTAAATTGGTTTATAAAATTGTTTGTTGTTTGGTTATCTAGCAAAAATGGAAGCTTTGCAAGATGGTCGATCATTGGATCATGTGGGTGGGTCTAATGGTCACGATTTTAGATTCAAATATAAAATTCATAATAATATCCACCCTGTCGGCGGAATTTCGAATAAGCAGACAGTATCACCTGTAGAGGGGCTAAGATTTCCTCTAATGAAGATGAAGTCTCGATTATCCTCAAATCTCACTCCTAAGATTTATTTTCAGTTTAGAAAACAAGGAAATCCCACATAGAACTAAGTCTAATGAATGTGGAGTGTACATCTTATTATAATGGAGATTGTGTGTTGTCTGTCTGTAACCGAAACTATATCAGTACCCAAGTCACAATTCCCTTTGTTATTTACATCACATTCTCAATTATTTTATTTTTATTTAAACCTCAATTATTAATAAAATTGTTTTACATTATTAATACTGTTGACCATATCTACATTCTAAAAACATGCAATTGTATTTATATATACAACAAAATAGCGGGTTTACAGTGTGAATGGGAAGGGTAATTTGCATATTGATCTTAAAAATTTGATTTTAATAAATATATGCTTAATATTATTGATTTCTAATTGTTTGGTTTTATCTTATTGAATATGAGCAAAAATCTCGGATATAAATCTTAAAAGAAATCCATTAACAAGAAGAAATAACTGTAATATTATTATTTACTTCCTCTTTTAACTAAATACTTAAATTAGAAAAAATAACAATGAAAGACGAGATTGATGGAAGAGTAAGTTTCAGTTGTTCTATTTTTCGATTATACTCCCTCTGTTTCAAATCTTTTTATCTGCATTCTTATTTAGTTTCATTAGCCTTTCTAATTTAATACAATATTTTATTGCATTAAAACTTAAATACTTGCACCCGGGGGGTGCATATATTTGCTAGTAAAATTAATAATAAAATCCACCCTGTCGGCGGAATTTCGAATAAGCAGACAGTATCACCTGTAGAGGGGCTAAGGAAGATGAAGTCTCGCTAAGATTTATTTTCAGTTTAGAAAACAAGGAAATGCATAGAAATAAGTCTAATGAATGTGAAGTGCACATTTATTTAATAGAGAAATTCTTTGGATTTTAGTTAAAAGCAATTTTACTACCATCATAGTTACTGAGTTGGTAATGCCATAAATGAGTTTCATAAGAATTCATCTTTACAGGTTTTATCAATTTAAGAATTATTCAACTTCTTACAAAATGTTCGGGAAATGAATGATAAGAGACCAAATAAGTTCTGTATATCATTATCATCAACAAAAGCATCACTCTCACCAGCCGTCTATATTAGCCTTGGTAAGTTCTCTAAACGGCATTCAGTCTCCGCACAGCTGCTGAATGTAAGTTTTAGCTGATCGGCTAACACTAGTGTATCCATGTCAATGGATCCATAGAAGAACGTCACTTATGAATTCGTCCTTACTTCTCCAACAGCACTCAGCGTGAATTGCTCGTCTTACTTAAATAGTTTGGGAAATGGGTAAGTACAGCTGCTTTTTATACGGCGCTCCTTCCAGGATTTGTTCAAAACAGCACTCAGAAATATTGTGTAGTTTATCATCTATTTATTCAACAATAAAATAAATAATAACCTAAAATAAAAATTAAGAAATAAATTTTACAACAAAGACACAAAAGAAAATGGCCGCCTAATAAGGCGGGAAAAACGAGTTAAGAGAATCCCGGATGAGAAAGCAGGAAAGTAATGGAGATTTTTAAGGATGCGATTGGTCAGAGAAAATGGGCGGAAGAGGCTGAAGGGATTGTGGGAAGGGAAGAAGGGATTGGAACGGAAGTTCTAGGTCGATGGTTTAACGAGCAGATAATGAGGAAATAAGACAGTGGCAAAAATATGTCCATTGTTTTAAGTCGTCAGGTCGTCTCCTCGCACCCCAACCCATTAAGTCCAAATAACGCAACCATACAATAGTAATGATATTGTTAGATGAAAAAATACTCATTGTATATATAACTATATCTTGTACAAACAACTTAAATCTTTTAAATATATTTTTATTTTTAGATAAAGTATTGTTATCCTTTATAAATAATTATAATGTTGATTCATATTTCTTTCGATTTTAATTTTTGATTTTTAATTTTTGTTGCTTTTCTTTTGAACTAACTTAGGTTATTATACTCAGCGATGAAGATCTAAACTAATATTTTAAGAATAAAGTAATCATAGTACTAGGTTGAGACAAAAAATTTGAAATATTTTGATAACGAGAGGCATAATTCAACAGCTCTAGCAATTTTAGTGTTTTAGCTCCTCTTTTGGTCAAGGGATCTGCCAGTTGTAGTTTCCCATCCACACAAAATACCTCAATTTTTCAAAATTGTGGTGATTTTATAGCCTGTTAATTTGCCATCTTGAGACACAGTATAGGTGGCAATGTGTGAAACACAAAACAATATAAATTATCCCACAACTGGGTCGCATCTGCTACCAATATCAATTAGCGTTCTAATGGCAGTGACTTTAATGGTGGACGATCGTTGTATATGTAGTCTGTTGCCAACTAACTTTCTAACTCTTTTGCCAAAGAGTTCCTTCAGCTGAAACAGTCCAAGGAAGATAATTCATAATCAATATTGCAGCTCATTTTTTTTTAAGTTGGAATGTATCAAGTAGCTCTAGCAATTTTAGTGTAGATGCTCCTCTTTTAGTTAAGGGATCTGCCAGTTGTAGTTTCCCATCTACACAAAATACCTCAATTTTCGGGTGCGTTTGCCAAGGTCGTAAATGTGACTTATCAACATGGTACCGGGTTTGCCTGATATTCTACCGGTGCTAGTTGCCAGATTTGGCACTATGGCTTGAATCACGGCCTTTGAATTCAGTGTTTTAGGACTACCCAACGTTGACTGATTGTCGAGATTCTTGCAACAGAAGATTTATTGAACCATTTGGTTCCAGTATTCTTCTTCGCACAACTAATGGTTTTGGTTCCTTTCGTGGGGTCATGTCTCAATTCGAACTCGTAAAGAATACGTCACTTTGGCCCTATCTTGGGCTAGACGGGCGGTCGGAGAGGCCCCCTCCGATCAATCGGCTGGTCACGTCAAGCCCTAGCACCTATATGATTTCCCCAACCCTATTGCCCTTATGGCAAGCCCCAACCCCTTTTTATCATATGGGTGCTAGAAGGCGGTGGCTGCGGGTCTACATGTCCTGGGAATGACGTTAAACTCAATCTGATGGTGAGGTTCCAGTTTTGGAGGGTTGGCGAATGTGGAGCACCCCTTCATCACCATTGCTCCCTGGTCCACTCTGACCCGGAGTGGTAGTACCTATTAGGGTCCATCTATAGGTTAAATAGAAAAATGTGTTAATAAAAAAGAATTGATTTATTTCCAAACTTTATCGGCATTAAATGACCCACTGAGGTTGATATGCCGTAAAACAAAACAAAACAAACAAACCTAAAGAATACGTCCCTGAATTAAACTACGTTGCACGTTTTATCTATGTAGCTTTCAAATCAGATACGGGATGAAGCGGAGCACAAACTACTATGTTTCTACTAACCACAAGAGATACCTACAACGGCTTAAACTGCTTCGGTAACGTGATATACGCGCCGCCAACTTACACATACCAAAATATTGCAAAACTTTTGACTCACCCTAGTAAAACAAATGAGATGAATTTCTTGCCAACCAAATAATAATGTCTGGGTGCCTTTTAAAATAATCGGAATATTCGATAAAAAAATCATTTAGATTATTCAAGAATGACTCATTTTAGAATTCCATTGAATCAATCTATGTTGACCTTTGAACTTTAGATTTAATTTGTAATGAAAAGCGATTTATTCCGATTTTTTTTTCGTTTTGGTCTTTCTTCTCGTAATTTGAAAACATTTTATTCAACATGAAAACAATGGTGACTAACATTAGTTTGGCATTAAGCGCTTTGTGTGTGTTTGCAAAGAAGACTAAACACCTCTTTGTTTCAACGAAAACATATCTTCTTCATTCGTTATTTTTTGTTATACAAATCAAAGTGCAAAAGAAAAAGATCACCTGTAAAAACAAAATTAATAATAACCTGAAGCCATCAGACACACCTAAAGTCTGCTTCATAGCGCGTTTTACTGATCAAACCAACGGTGAAATTTGAAGTCTAAAAATAAAAACAACGGACTCGCGAAAACGAAGATTTTGGAAACTTTTTAAAAATGCAAAAACATGCAAAACTTTAAAAACCTTCAATCAATTTTTTTAATATTTTTATATTCAATAACCGTAGCATATTCGACGTGTATTCAAAATGAAACTGAAATTAAAATGAGAAAAATGGCAATATTTATTAGGATGAAGATATTATTCCAAATAAAACAAGGAGAGAAGAATGCTATTTTTCATTTTTTATTTTATCAGTTAAAAAAACAACCCTTCCTCACTAAATTAATTCTTAAACTTTTTAAAATGCAAAAACTTGCAAAACTTTAAAAACCTTCAATCAATTTTTTTATTTTTATATTCAATAACCGTGTATATATATATATGTATATATATATATTGGAGACGCACGGTTCAATGATTCAATTATAAGTCATAGGAAATAGACTCATTGACCCGAGATAAAATCCTTCACAAACTGATAATACACTTGGGAAAGGTATACATCCAACTACTCTACCACTAGGTATGGGTAAATAGTAGGGCAGACTGGGCTCTTTAACCTTGACTTTGAACGTGAATCGAGCGTAAACCCGGCAATGAATGAGTAGTCCTCAGAGCCCAAGAATTGAAACCTTATCAGCGGTTGCAGTTTAATATCATACGTAAGCCCCTTTTTAGTGGGGTTGGGGTGGGGTTATACCCTCTGTACGAATACATTTAGTTTATTTGAATCCCGTTTACATAGCCGTGGTTAAAGATTAGCCTTCAAGCTGCATCAAATTTTATATAAGACAAGGAAGTTATTTTTGGCTATTCTTTTTAAAATACTGCTATTATATACAACTATGAAGAACATTCACCACTCACGCTTCGCTGCCCACACACACTCATCAAAAACACACCGTATGTATGCAGAGAGCGCGTAGTGTAATGGTTAAAGTCATGGGAAATGGACTCGTCGCCCCGAGTTCAAATCCTGGATGTGGTAATTGCATTTCACTTTAGCGCTAATACCCTTGGGAAAAAGTATGAATCCTACTCTCCCTCCAACTATGGATAAATAGCAGGGCAGACTGGGCTCTTTAACCTTGTTAGGCAACCAAGTCTAGGAGAAGGAAAACTTTGAATTCAAACCTGTTGAACTCCGCTTAAGAAATTGACCTTGTGTCACATCCTGTTCGTGCGGAGGGGTTGGTATATATATATATATGCAGAGAGACGTGTATTCAAATGAAACTGAAATTAAAATGAGACTAATGGCAATATTTATTAGGATGAAGATATTATTCCAAATAAAACAAGGAGAGAAGAATGCTATTTTTCTTTTTTATTTTATAAGTTAAAAAAAACATTTCCTCACTAAATTAATTCTTAAAGAATGTGGAACACTGAAAATTGTCAAAACACACAGAAGAAAAACATTAAGCTTCTTTCTTTGTAAGGTAAGATTTATTTATTTATTGTGTAGAAACAAAATGCAAATATATCTTTGGTATTTGCTCAAAGATCAGAAGAGGAAAGATGTTGTTGGCATAATTTAACCCAAAACAACCGGTCATTATAATACTTGAAGAAAATGTCACACGCACATTATATATATATATAATATTATATATATATATATATATATATATGTGTATGTGTGTGTGTGTGTGTGTGTGTGTGTGTGTGTGTGTGTGTAAAAAAGGAATAGGAATTGAATCCGACAATATGAGGAAAAATGAGTAAAGAAAAGAAATGTAGATGGATAAAAAAATAAAACTTCACTCTGATGAAGGTCGTAAAAAATCTCTGTGTACGGAATATTTTTACATTTTTCCTATTATTATCATTATCAGTATTTCAATTTCATCTGATTATTTTAATATTAATCATAGCGTAATCCGTATACATTTTGATAAACTGACCGAAACACATGTGTAAGTGATATCGATTAAAGTGATATCGATATATATATATATATGTATATTTCACATAGCGCTAATACCCTTGGGAAAGGTATGAATCCATATATTCTTCCTCCAGCTATGGGTTAAATAGTAGGGCAGGCTAGGCTCTTTAACCTTGGGTAGGTAACCAGTCTAGGAGAGGGATAACTCTGAATTCAAAATTCCTGAGGTCAGTCGTTGATTGGGTTCGTGGCATTCCTTGATGCACCAATTATTTCCTATCGACTGTGCCAAAAAGTGTGGAATGGTCCTACATAAGCCTTCACCACTATAAACAAATCACTGTGTTGGTTGTTCACTGGATGAACACTCATGCCTCGAAAATCGACGAGAAAGTCCATTTATATATATATATATATATATATATATATATATATATATATATATATATAGACTAAAATAATGAAACTGTCTGTAACAGCCGTCAAAAGGATTGTGAAATGAAAATTATCTTACTTTTTATATTGCTCTGCTTGCCGGAATTCAAGCACTTTTTTATCCAATGTTTTTATTGAAACGTTTTTCTTCTTCGTTATTCCTATCAGACCAATGTTCGAGAGTTCGATTCTTACTGTGTGTCTCCTGCTTCTGTTGATATGCCAAATTTAACTAAGCTTAGCAAATGACTACCTGATCCTAGTATTGAAATATCCTGATTACCGTGTGAGGTGTCTCGTGGTCATTAATGTTGATTTATAAATGAATAGAATCCATACAAATACGAAGTATGAATTATGCATCTTTATCCTTTTTGTTATAGAGACAAATCTTCAAAGCCATAGTTGTATCGGTGTTACTGTATGGCTTCACCAATTGGACCTTAACGAATTGGACCGAGAGAATAGCCTACATGGGAGCTGCACAAAAATGATGCATGCGAACTTTTAAAAAATCGTGGAAACAACACTTCAGAAGGAGGCAGCTGTAGGGACACTTATCCCCTATCACGCAAACAATCCTCGTAAGATGAATAAGGCATGAACACTATTGGAAAATCAAGGATAAACTCATGACCGACTTTCTACTGTGGAAACCAGCACATGGGCACGCCAGTGCGGGCCATCCAGCAAAGACCTATGAGTTTGAGGAAAATATGGTCTATTTGTTTGAAACTTGCTCAATAGAGAGACATTATTTTATGATTTTGTCGATGGTATCATGCAATATAGTGGCCACCTTCCATTACCATTCACCCTGGTGCCCACTGTGGGATCGACAAGGAAAGAAAAAAATCGCACGAATCCTCGTGGTAAGTGCGAGAAATGTTCACACACGAAAGTTGGGCATATTTGAAAATGCCACAAATAACGACTTAAATTTTAGGGCTAGCGAAATTGACCCCTCCACCCCATTGGGAGTGAAATACGATTTGTCCAACAATAGATCTTTCTTTCATTGACTCAAGTATACCATTAGACGTCTTACTCTTTTTATGAAAAAAATTACAGAATAATATCCCTCCCATTATATGGGGGTTTTAAAAAAAAAATTATATCATTTGGGATATACAGTGTGTTTCAGAAAAATTGATATCATTTCATTTGACAATTTGAGCTCTTAAGTCTCGTTTAGGTTTAAGCATTTCTCTATCCTGTGCTACACAAGATAGCTGGTCACAGACAAGTTGAGGTGATAGATACATGGGTCTTCCTCATGACACCTGGTCACAGACAAGTTGAGATCTTAAGTCACTGTTTAGGTTTAAGCATTTCTTTATCCTGTGTTAAATAAAATCTTGTTAATTTGATAGATACATTGTGGGAGACTGGAAATGGGCCTTCCTCCATGACACATGGATTGGTACACAAGATAGCTGGTCACAGACAAGTTACTGTTTAGGTTTAAGCATTTCTCTACCCTGTGTTAAATAAAACCTGGTTAATTTCCAACAATCAGTCCACAAGGAAGGTGCCACATCAAAAATAAAGTGAGTAGAGTTTTTTTTTCTGATGCGAACACATCTCGTCTTTATACCCGCTAAGTTTCGCCACGACCCCATAACACGGCAGTCCTCCTTCAATCATCCTGTTTATACATAAGTAAATAGAGTAAAGTCGTCGGGGTGGCCTATTGTCGGTATCAGCCAATCAGTGATGGAATCTATCCCCTTTTCATTAGCACTAGACAAAGGAGATTGTTTGGACATCTGAGGCGGAGCGCTACGCCTACCATCAGCTCCTCACTTTACCGCACAGTTCCCTATGCTACTCCTACGCTGAGTTTGCGAGGGTTGGTATCGAACCAGGAACCTTGTGGTTCCTCGTCGAACAGTCTATCGACAGTTAAACCGGCCCTTTTTCTTTATATTTTCATTTTTTGCGACATCAAGACTTTGGAAACGGTTTTAAAATTTGGAAAGGAACGCTGAAATAAATCTATGAGATACCTAAGGGAGAGAATTGAAAGGGGAATACACGCCCATTGTCTTGGGTAAATTATTTTTTTCATTTAATATTAAATGACTTGATTTTTATGGACAGACCACGTATTGGTAGTTATCCTCTCTCACTGTCGGTATGTGACACAAGGTCGGTTTAATATAGGGACCCCGAGGAAACAGGCCTGTCGTAGTTCCATTGGCATTCCACTTTAGGGATGCTTTAGGCGCCCGTCTATAAATGTAGTCCTTACCCCTTCAAGGCAGACCCTGAATACATAAATTTCTAAAATTAGATGACAAAAATAATAAGGCTTAATGATTCGATCATTTTAGTTATTATCTATATAAACCCTCGAGCCAAAATTTCAGATATTGGCCAGTCAACATTTTATGAGCAGATATCTTCCGTTCGGATATTCCTAGAGTTTATGAAACGCTTTCTACGCATGCGTGTATCAGTGAAAGTTTTTCGGAGCAAAACTTCTTATATCAATTTACTACAGTCTATTCATTTCATTACTGGTGTGAATTTGTGGTCATAATCAGTGCCGCTTAGAACATTGAAAAATCCAGAAGCGAAAAAACGGACATTTATCGCATATTTTGCTTACTGGGACGCCATAATAAAGAATGATGGGGGAAAAATTAGAAAGAAACAAATACGGTAAGTAAAAAAAAATAATAAAAAGCTTATTCTGATCAGAGTACCCTTTGAATAAAAAAATAAAAAATAAAAAAAAGGAATCAGTTATTATTTGATGATGTGCTAAGCGGCCGTTACGTTTCAAATGTGTCCTTCTCCCCCGAAGCTTTTTTTTTCCTACCTCTTACCCACCGCCTCTGCTATCATTTTTAATAATGCCATAATTGTCTCTTTGACTTTCTACGGGAACAATTAATGATTCTGGTTTCTTCCTGCGTCTCTCTAATCTTGGCGGGAAACTCAGATTCGTGCAACAAAAGAAAAAGTAGAAAAGAAAGAAAAAAAAAAGAAAGAAAAAAAAAAGATCTTCCACGAAACACGAAACACGAAAGACGAATACAGAACGCCAAATAACAATGATGATAATAATGATAGCAAAAATAATAATAAATGGTATATGGGCCGCTGGGGAAAGCAAAATAAAAAAAAAATTAAAAATAAATAAAAATTAAATAAAAAAAAATTACGATGAGAGACGAAGAAGTGAGGGGAGGGGGGAAAAGTAAGACATAGAGAGTGAGTTATGGTGGGGAGGAAAGAAATTGATATAACTGCTGGGGAGAAAAAAATATCACAAAGGATATAAAAAAAAATATCGTTTAAATAAAGAAAAGAAATCCTTTCTATCCACCCACCCCCCTACCCATACCATCACCTTCACTAACAATTTTCTATAAGCAATTCAATCCGATCCTCTTTGCCATCTTTCTCTTCTTCGTTTTTTTTTTTTTTAGTTTTTTTAAAACTATAATTGATATGATATGGAACGAAAAAAAAATATAGACTGGAGCCCTCACAAAATAACACAAAAGTAAACACACATCGACAAAAACGCTTACATGCGTGCACTGTAGCAATGAATAGCCTTAAATCATACACAACGACACATGCGTTCAGAAACGTGAAAATACGGATCCATACACACAGACATATAACACACACATATACACATAGACATTCTTGTACTCAAACACTGATGTATACCACTGGAGGTTGTTTAAATACACTAACTAACGTCGATGTACACACACACACACACACACACACACACACACACACACACATACATACATACATACAGGTAATAACGTATTAACGAAAATAGACAAAAATCACTTGTCTAACTCTTTCAATAAACACACAAAACATTGGCAAAAAAGAAAATAATCTCTCCCCCCTCTCTCTCTCTCTCTCTCTCTCTCTCTCTCTCTCTCTCTCTCTCTCTCTCTCTCCTCTCTCAATGTACAAATACCGCAGGAAAATCACCAAGTTGTTTTCGACTTCCTTTCTTTCTCTTTTCTTTTCTCCCCCTCTCTCTCTCTCTCTCTCTCTCTCTCTCTCTCTCTCTCTCTCTGTCTTTCCTTCTTCTTTCTATTTTTCTTTTATTCCCATATCTCTCTCTTTCTTTCTTTCTTTCTCTCTCTCTCTCTCTTTCTCTCTCTCTCTCTTTCTTTCTCTCTTCGTCTTTCCTTGTTTCTTTCTATTTTTCTTTTATTCCCATCTCTCTCTCTCTCTCTCTCTCTCTCTCTCTCTCTCTCTCTCTCTCTCTCTCTCTCTCTCTCTCTCTCTCTCTCAATGTACAAATACCGCAGGAAAATCACCAAGTTGTTTTTCAACTTCCTTTCTTTTCTCTTTTCTTTTCTCCCCCCCCTCTCTCTCTCTCTCTCTCTCTCTCTCTCTCTCACTCTCTCTCTCTCTCTCTCTCTCTCTCTCTGTCTTTCCTTCTTTCTTTCTATTTTTCTTTTATTTCCATATCTCTCTTTTCTTTCTTTCTCTCTCTCTTCTCTCTCTCTCTCTTCTTTTCTCTCTCTGTCTTTCCTTCTTTCTTTCTATTTCTTTTATTCCCATATCTCTCTCTTTCATTCTCTCTCTCTCTCTTTCTCTCTCTCTCTTCTTTCTTTCTCTTCCTTTCCTTCTTCTTTCTATTTTTCTTTTATTCCCATCTCTCTCTCTCTCTCTCTCTCTCTCTCTCTCTCTCTCTCTCTCTCTCTCTCTCTCTCTCTCTCAATGTACAAATACCGTAGGAAAATCACCAAGTTGTTTTCAACTTCCTTTCTTTTCTTCTTTCTTTTCTTCTTTCATTCGAAATTTATCTTTTTAATTTCTCTTCATTTTTTCTTTTCCTTTTTTCTTTTATTTCTGTGTTTCTTTTCTTCCTCTTATTTTTTCTTCCTTTTTCTTCTTTTCTTTATTTCTTCCTTTATTTATTTGCATTTCAACTCTTTCTTTTTCTCTTTTTCCTTTACCTTTTTCTACTTCTCTCTCTCTCTCCTCTCTCTCTCTTCTCTCTCTCTCTCTCTCTCTCTCTCTCTCTGTGTCTTTCCTTCTTTCGTTCTATTTTTTCTTTTATTCCCATATCTCTCTCTTTCTTCCCCTCTCTCTCTCTCTCTTCCTCTCTCTCTATATATATTTCTCTCTGTGTCTTTCCTTCTTTTTTTTCTATTTTTTTCTTTTTATTTCCATATCTCTCTCTCTCTTTCCTTCTTTCTTTCTATTTTTTCTTTTATTACCATATTCTCTCTTTCTCTTTCTCTTTCTCTTTCTTAGTCTTCGTTTCTCCGCCTCCACTCATTTCTTCTTTATTTTCTTATTCTATTATCTCATTCCTTTTTTCTTCTTCCAATATTCAATTACTCGTATGCTACTAATACTTTCTTTTTTTCTCTTTTTTTCATTCATTCATCTGTCTCCCTATCTGTCAGTTTCTGTCTCTCTTTTTCCTTTTATAGTTCCTCCTCTTTCTCTCATTCCTTCTTTATTTTGTCTTTCGTTTACTTTGCTTTCTTCGTTCTTTCTTAAGGTCTATTCTTTCTTTCTTTTTTTTCTTCCTTTCTATCGTTACACTTGTTGTTGTTTTCTTCTCTCTTCGTTTCTTTCTTCTTTCTTTCTTCTTTGTTCTTTTCTTTAGTCTCTCTCTCTCTCTCTCTCTCTCTCTCCTCTCTCTCTCTCTCTCTCTCTCTCTCTCTCTCTCTCTCTCTCTCTCTTTCACTTCTCCCTACCTCTCTTTGTTTCTAACGTTTTTCTTATTCTTTCTTTCTTCTTTCTCATTCTCTGTCTTTCTTCATCCTTTCTTGTGTTTCCCATCCTTTCTCTCTTTACTTTTTTCCTTTGTCATTTTTCTCTCTTTCTGTCATTCTACTTTTTCATCTTCCTATTGTTTCATTCGCCCTTTCTTTCCTTTGAATGATTCTTTCTTTCCTTCTTCCCCTTTCTTCGTTAATCGTCTTCATCTCATAATTTCTTTTAGATATTTTTCTTCCTTTCCAGTGTTTTACATTTTAATATTTCTTTATATACTTTCATTTCATTCGGGTTTTTTAATTTTTTATCTGTAACATCATTTTCGCTTCTTTCCTTTCTACTATCAAAAGTTTATTCTCATGGTTTTTCATTTCTTCTTCTTCTTCTTCTTTGTTCCCTAGTCGTCTTCTTCTTCTTCTTCTTCTCTTCCTCTTCTTCTCACTATGTTCTTCTTCTTCTTCTTCTTCTCACTATCTTCTTCTTCTTCTCTTCTTCTTCTTCTCACTATGTTCTTCTTCTTCTTCTTCTTCTTCTCACTATCTCTCTTCTTCTCTTTCTTCTCTTCTTCTTCTTCTTCTTCTTCTTCTTCTTCTTCTTCTCCACTCTCTTCTTCTTTTCTCTCACTATCTCTTCTTCTTTCTTCTTCTTCTTCTTCTTCTTCTTCTTCTTCCTTCACTATTTCTTCTTTTTCTTCTCACTATGTTTCTTCTTCTTCTTCTTCTTTCTTCTTCTTTTCTTCTCTCTTCTTCTCTTCTCTTCTTCTTCTTTTTCTTCTTCTTCTTTCTTCTCTTCTTCTCTTCTTCTCTTCTTCTTCTTCTTCTTCTTCTTCTTCCTCTTCTTCTCACTATGTTCTTCTTCTTCTTCTTCTTCTCACTATCTTCTCTTCTTTTTCTTCTCACTATGTTCTTCTCTTCTTCTTCTTCTTCTTCTTCACTATCTTCTTCTTCTTCTTCTTCTTTTTCTTCTTTCTTCTTCTTCTTCTTCTCTCTTCCACTCTTCTTCTTTTCTTCTCACTATGTTCTTCTTCTTCTTCTTCTTTCTTCTTCTCACTATCTTCTTCTTCTTTTTCTTCTCACTATGTTCTTCTTCTTCTTCTTCTTCTTCTTTTTCTTCTCACTATCTTCTTCTTCTTCTTCTTCTCTTTCTTCTCTTTCTTCTCACTATTTCTTCTTTTCTTCTTCTTCTTCTCACTATCTCTTCTTCTTTTTCTTCTCACTATCTTCTTCTTCTTACTTCTTCTCTTCTTCTTTTCTTTTTCTTCTCACTATCTTCTTCTTCTTCTTCTTCTTCTTCTTCTTCTTCTCACTATCTCTTCTCTTCTTTCTTCTCACTATCTTCTTCTTCTTCTTCTTCTTCTCACTATTCTTCTTCTCTTTCTTCTTTTTCTCCTTCTTTCTTCTTCTTCTTCTTCTTCTTCTTTTCTTCTTCTCACTATTCTTCTTCTTCTTTCTTCTTCTTCTTCTTCTCACTATCTTCTTCTTCTTCTTCTCACTATCTTCTTCTTCTTCATATTATTATTATTATTATTATTATTATCATTATCATTATCCTTCTTCTTCTCCCCATTCTTTTTCTTCTTCTTCTTCTTCTTCTTCTTCTCGCTTTTCCTTACTTTCCTTTAATCTACCTGATTATCTCTTTCTTTTCTTCATTCTCCTTTCTTTACACTTCCCGCTTCTTATTTTCATTTCCTCTTGCTTTTCTTTTTCTTCTTCTTCGGTTCTTCCTTCTGTCTCTTCTTCCTAAAACCATTCGACTTTTTCTCCCCTTCTCTTTATTCTGTTTATTCTCTGTTTTTCACTACTTCCTTCTTCTTTCCTTCTCTCTTTATTCTTCCTCTTTCTTCTCATCCTGTTCATTCCTTCCATTCAACTATGTTTTCATTGTTTTCTTGTCCTTCTTTTCTTCCGCCCATCTTCCTTCTCTAACTTCCTTCCCTTTCATCCTTCTTCATCCTTCATCCTTCATCTTTGCCTTCTTTCCTTCATTCCATTCTTCCTTACATCTATTCTTTGCTCCTTCCTTCTATACATTTATACTTCCTTTCAATACTTCTTTCTTTCATTCCTTTCTTCTGTCCTTCCTTTCTCCCCCCTCCCATCTTCCCTCAATTCCTTCTTTTTTTCCAATCATCTTCCCTTCCTTCCCATTTCCCTTCTTCCTACCATTCAATCTTACCATCCTCTCTTTCCTCCCTTCCTACCACCTTTCCTTCCTTCCCTCTATCTCTCATTCCTCTGTTTCTTCTTATCTTCCACAGTTCCTTCCTTCCTCCTTCCCTCCTTTCCTTCATTTATTTCTTTTCTTCCTCATTTCATTCCCTTCCTCCCTTCCTTCTTTCCTTCAACCTTCTCTCCACTCTTCCCCTCCCTCTCTCTCGTCATCCTTTATTTCCTTCCTCCTTCCCTTCCTTCATTCCTTCCTTCCCTTCCTTCCTCCTTCCCTTCATTCATCTTTTATTACTTCCTTCCTTCCATTTACTTTCCATTCCTTCCATCCCTTCCTTCCTCCTTCCCTTCATTCATCCTTCATTCATTCCTTTTCTTCCGCCTTTCATTCACTCCCTCCCTTCCTTCTTTCCTTCAACCTTCCCTCCCTCTCTTCCCGTCATCCTTTCTTCTTTCCTTCCTCCTTTCCTTCCTTCCTTCCTTCCCTTCCTTCCTCCTTCCCTTCATCATCTTTTATTACTTCCTTCCTTTACTTTCCATTCCTTCCTCCCTTCCTTCCTCCCTCCTTCCCTCCCTCTTTCCCTCCCTTCCTTCATTCATTCCTTTTCTTCCTCCTTTCATTCCCTCCCTTCCTTTTACTTTCCATTCCTCCTTCCCTTTCATTTCTTCTCCTTCCCCCTCCATTCCTCCCTTCCTTCCTTCCATCTTAATTTCACTCCTGACTTTCCCTCTCTCCCGTCATCCTTTCTTTCTTTCCTTCCTCCTTTCCTACCTTCCTTCCTTCCCTTCCTTCCTCCTTCCCTTCATTCATCTTTTATTACTTCCTTCCTTTTACTTTCCATTCCTTCCTCCCTTCCTTCCTCCCTCCTTCCCTCCTTTCCTCCCTCCCTCTTTTCATTCATTCCTTTTCTTCCTCCTTTCATTCCCTCCCTTCCTTTTTACTTTCCATTCCTCCTTCCTTCATTCTTCCTCCTTCCTCCCTCCCTCCCTTCCTTCCTCCCTCCATTCCTCCCTTCCTTCCTTCCATCTTAATTTCACTCCTGACTTTCTATTCCCTATTAATTTATCATAATTTGTTTTCTGTTTCGTCCGCTGCTTTTCCCTAGTTTTCATCGGACCGTTTTGATCATAATTTCTCCCCAGGACATTTTTTTTCTCCTTGTCTTTTCTCTTTACTAACTTTTATCCCCACCCCCGTCCACCTCTCCACCACCACCACCCCCGCTGCATCGTTTGCCATTTTTTTTTTATAGCTTCATTATACATTTCCCTCTCATTTCGTTTTTCTTTTCTTTTATACTTCTTGGCCATTTAAGGAAAATTACCCGTTGCTTTCTGTAACCAACCAAATCGGTTTCTATTATGTTTTATATTAATTTATTTAGTCTCTTTTCAATGTTCCTATTCGTAAAGTAAACGATGAAATAACATTTGCGGGTTGGCTAAAGTGGAAGGGAGAGAGAGATGAGTGGAGGGGGGAGGAGAAATGGTGGGAAGAAACGTCGGAGCACAACGAACAGTTTGCCAGAGAAAGACATTTTCTAAAACGTAGCGGAAAAGAAGTTTACCAATGCCACCAGCATCAATTTGTCCACACTATCAGCGCCATCTTGGTAGTAACTTTTTTTTTTCTCTTGCAAATTTCCTGTCAATTGAGATATTAAAGATTAAAATAAAATTATTTTGCATTCTTGCGTGCGCACGTGTGTGTGTATGTGTGTGTGTGTGTGTGTGTGTGTGTGTGTGTGTGTACGCACGCACGAGCGTTTCTGCATGCTAATTCATCAACTTCAAATATCAAGTACATATTATTATCTCAAAAATATTTGGCTGTTTGGAGAAAGTAGTGGCGCTTATGGCGTAATGGTTGTCGTCGCAGGAAGTGGAATCAGTTACCTGAGTTCAAATCCTAAACCAGGCTGTATTGCATTTAACATAGCGCTAATGCCTTTGGGAAAGGGTTAAATCCAAATACTCACCCACTGCTAATACTTGGTCAGACTGACCTCTTTAACCTTGGTATGATAACCTGTCTAGTGTTGCATAGCCCTTCTTCGCTACACTGGATCGTCTATCTTCTATCTTGGTCTGGTATATCTTCTAAGGTCTGGTCTTCTTGAGGATTCCATGTCTGGTTTCTGTTGGGATCACTCCTTATCAGAAGCCTTGTGTCATTGTTAGTTTTTAGTAATAAACACAAGACTTCGATTTACGATGATGTTACTTGATTCGTAGATCCCCAGACCAGACAATCACGCAGTGAGACTCACATCTTGCTAGCTTGGCTTCTAACTTCTAACTGACTAAGTTACTTACTTAGTATCCTTAAACCGGAAGGGGCCTTCTATTGCCTTCCGGTTCTCACGTTCCATCCGCAGAACGCAAGGTGAGATCGAGGTCAAGCGCCGTCACTCACCCTCAAGGCCATCAGCTGCACTAATATGATTTCTACACTATTGTCATAATCATTAGGTATCTAATGATTATGTAACACTAGGAGTAGGAAATCAAAGTAGTTGTAGACCTGGAGAAGGATGGGCTTTTCCAGGCTCTCTCTGCTCAAGGCACGCTACATAAGTTGTGCCACCATGACCAAACCAATTCATGTGACCAGTCAGAGAAAGTTTGGGCTATTCATTCTTTTCTTTTTTCTTTCTTTTCTCTTTCGTTCTTCTCCAGTTTTGTCACTTTTCTATTCTTTCCTTCTCCTTATCATCCCAAAAACCGGAAGATGTAGCCTGAAGCTATACAATATAAATTGGTATGAAAAGTATTTTTCATGGAGATTTAGGGAGCGCAAATATATTGAATTATCCAGTATCTTCCTCAGTATCATCAACAATTCCATAAATGCTATTTTTCTTCGAATTTCAAAGTACTCTCTCTTTCTGTTGTTGTTGTTGTTGTTGTTTTTTGTTGTTGTTGTTGTTGTTCTTGTTCTTCTTGTTCTTGTTCTTGTTCTTCTTCTCTATTATTATTATTATTATTATTATTATTATTATTATTATTATTATTTTGACTCCTTTTGAGTTTTTCACATCAGCGTTAGCTGATGGTCTTTCAGTGCAGTATGGATGACAACAAGACTTCTCAGGTGTCCAAGACTCTTCTGAGTATTCTAGCTAATTTCAACAATGCTGTTGTTTGGTTGTTTGGTTCTCCCCTTGATTTCCAGTTTCTCGGGTCTTTTTTCTAATATTTTGGGGATAGTTCGTACCAAATGCCCCGAATAAGAAAACGATGATAATAATGTTGGCTGGTTGGTTGGTTGGTTGGTTGGTTTGTTAGTTGGTTGGATGGTTTATTTTATCTCATATGAAGGCTTGTTGGATTATTTTATACTGAAGTCAGTTGAACAATTATGATCTCCAATTATATACTAAAGATATATATCTTCAAAATAATCTTAAACAGGTAAACATTTCATCATCTCAAACAAAACTGTGACTCTAATGGATGGGACTCTAACAGGTACTACCATTCCGGATTAGAGTTGACCTGGGAGTAATGTCGATAAAAGGATGATTCAACTGTTGCAACTTTTTGTATATATATAAGGCATGGGGCAAATGGTCACTTCTACTTATAGACTCGTTGCCTAACACGTGACCGAAGAAAGATTCCTATTATCCAATCACTGGCACTGCTGCTGCTGCTTCTGATGTATTAATAGAGACCTGATTCTAAACTTATGTCATTGACACTCGGACCATCTTGGACGTTGGACTTACAAAGAATGCTATAACACCGGATTCTTATTGGCTTGCTTACTTACTTACTACATCTGGAACTAAGGATGCCGACCAGATACCTAACATCAACACACTCAATACTCCAGAAATAAAGGCTCGTCACTGAATGCAGTTTTGTGTCGTACCCAGGACACCTTTTTGTTAGGGAAGGTCTTACCCTTTACAGAGTATGCAATCAGTGCATTCTTGGCCTCGTTACAACAGTGCAATAATATTGATTTATTGCATCTATAATAATTCGAAGACTTTGCCTGTCATTATTCTCATCAATTGTTCAGTCTAACTGCAAATCATGAAGATGTCAGAGACGATGGAGGTGAGAATGTAAACATACTCCTAATTGAATGCTTAGGGTAACGGTTATAGTCGTAGGAAATAGAATCCACGATCTATTTATTTTATTTTTAATGAAATCCTGGACTAAGCAGTTTGTGTTTCACTTCGCTAATACACTTGGAAAAGACATATTATTGATAAATACCAAGTCTATTTATTTCGGTGGGAAATTTCTTCATTGAAATGTCAATTCCCATTTTGCTTAAGCGTATCGCAGACTCAGGAATAGTCTGGGAGTAGTATCCTTGCATGAATAAAAGGCCTTATTAGTTAACACAAGAGTGCGTATCAACTACTATATATTGGTCAACCCTAACCGGAAGGAAGCTAACATTCTATTTAGCAAGTTTTCCTCTGTCTAACACAGATTTTCCGGAAGTGGACGATATCGTGGTCTGTAATATATATTACATTTGAGTTTTTTTTTAATACTTGTATTCGGTGTAAATGGATTGGTAGTATACGGTGGCGGTTGGGTATATATATATATATATATAGTATATATATATATATATTAATCAATGGACTCTCCCGTCGATTTTCGGCGTATGAGTGTTTAACACAATGAACTACCAACACAGTGATTTGTTTATAGTATGTGAAGGCTTGTGTTGGACCATCCACACTTTTTGGCACAGTCGACAGGAAAGAATTGGTGCATCAAGGGTTGCCACAAACCCAATCAACGACCGACCTCAGGAATTTTGAATTCAGAGTTATCCCTCTCCTTGACTGGTTACCTACCAAGGCCGAAGGGCCCAGACTGCCCTACTATTTAACTCATAGCTGGAGGAGAATAGATGGATTCATACCTTTCTCAATGCCAACAGCTTCGTCTAGGAATTGAACTCGAATCGACGAGTCATTTTCACGATCTAACCACTAGCCCACGGCCCCATATATATATATATATATATATATATATATATATATATATATATATATATATGTGTGTGGTGTGTGTGTGTGTGTGTGTGTTGTGTGTGTGTGTGTGTTCCAAAAATACGATGAATTTATTTATCGATGCTTAAACGTTTCGGTTTTTAAACCTTCATCAGCATGTATTATTGGGGTGAAGAAATTGATGGATGTTTTATAGATGACTGGAGATAAAAAAAATCTTTATAATTTTTTTTTTGTGTGGTATAACTGTATTTGTTCAGCGTTATATTTTTGAAAGACGAGTCGCGATCCGCACACCCGAAGATGTCATGATGCGTGACGTAACTCGAAGAAATGCATTCAACAAAAGACAAGAAAAAGTATTAATGGACTGATTTTATGAGAATAAAGGGAACAAAGTGTAAATGATAACTAAATAATTAGATAAAGCCTGGTATATTGTAGTTATTTAAAACTATTTTAGCTAGAAACGGTGATATGTTAAAAAATCCATGTCGATTATTAAGGGAGGGCAAAAGCGAAATTGCACAGGCTTCAAAAATCTGTCGTAGTCTTTTGTTGTGAATATGAGCTAATATTGTGGTATCATTGAAACTAAAGTTATGATCAGTTTCAGACATATGTTGGACGAGGGTGTTCTGAAAATTGCCCAATTTAATATCACATTTGTGCTCATATAAACGCTTCTTGAGAGTATATATATATATAAAGATTGGCTACTAACCGGAACCAATGGAGATCATAATGTCAAAAAGGCATACGAAATTTTTCGTCCAGCAATATTGATCTTCTGGAATCCGGAAACTCTTGAATTCTTCGACGGCATTTTAGCTGAAGCTAGGTTGTTGAAAATCATCCTTGCAGTCGAGATGCTGGTAAAAGTAATAATCAGTCGAACAGGAGTCTTGTGAGTAAGCTAGGTAAACTAGGGTTTCATAGGCCAGTTGGTTCCTACAGTCATTTGCAAGACATGTTGCCATGCGTCGTCATGGTCCATTTTGTACGAACTAGTCCACTTCAATCAACTAATGTTGGTACATTTTGTCGATGCCATTGCAATATTTTTCTGTTGTGATAGTTTCACTAAATTCCAATAGATGATTCTACTTACCGATCATTAAACTTTGACCATAAGCTTCTTGTGTCCCGCCCTGTTGTCAGGTAGTAGAATATGCCGACTGTATCACCTGAAGAGAGGTAAGACACCCCTCCAAAAATGTGTCCTAGTATGACACTAAACTTCGTCTGATTATGAGGCTGGAGCTCTTAGAAGTGTCGAGTTCGCTGTTACGATTTTATGGGCCATCCTTTAGCAAGAGCACTTGTCCAGTGGAAATCCTTGGTAAAGAATCCTTTGGTTGTTCCTTGGTGCTCCTCAGTATTGCAATTCTTTGTCCATGATTGCAAATAGACTTTCAGTATCTCGCCTAGTTTATGAATTTAAGTGGTGTATTGTAGCACACCTTATATAACAAAATATTCCAAAATACGCCTTCATTGCCACTACTCCCATGTCCACTCTGAGTACCGTGTCAGTGGACCTGGTGGTAACGCCAATTAATAAGTACTCCCCAACCACCAGGGCTCCAGAACTGAAACCTCGCCATCTAATGTAGTTTAATGTTATACCAAGGACACTCTTTGGGGATGGGGATCTTACCTTTCAGCAAGGGATAGAGTAAGCGTATTCTACCCCCACCGATAAAGCGTAATATGGATCAAATAGATATTTCTGATAATGATTTGTATATCATCAATGAAAATATTTGATATCATGTTTGCATACATTTTTACCAACCCCTCAGCACGAGCAGGATTTGACACAAGGTCATTTTCTTAAGCAGAGTTTAACAGATTTGATTTCAGAGTTTTTCTTCTCCTAGACTGGTTATCTAGCCCACTCTTCCCTACTATTTATCCATAGCTGGAGGGAGTAGCAATTGGATGCATACATTTCCCAAGGGTATTAGTGCAATGTGAAATGCAATCAGCCTCGTCCAGGATTTGAACTCGAGTCGATTAGTCGATTTCCTACGACTCTAACCATTACACCACGCGCCTCCACATCATGTATATATCAATACAACTCAATGTTATGTAAAGGGCGCGAACATGGTTCTGACTCTGGACATCTAGTTTACTGGGCATCGAATCAAATGGATATATATAATCGTACAAAAAATTAACCAATTATTACGTTTAGGGCCGGGTTAGCTCAGTCGGTAGAGCGTTCGGCTAGCAAACACAAGGTTCCTAGTTCGATACAGGCCCTCGCCAACTCAGCGTATGAGTAGCACAGAGATCTGTGCGGTAAACTAAGGAGCTGATGGTAGGTGTGGCGCTCCACCTCTGACGCTAAAATAATCTCCTGGCTTAAAATAAGCGCTGGTTTAGCGCTAGTAAAAAGGGGATAGACTCCCTCGCTGCATGGCTGATACCGACATTAGGCCGCCCCGACGACTTATTTCATGAATGTCCCAGTAACCAATGTGGCGATTGATGTGTAATTTGAATAGAAAGATTGGATTTTTCAAATATTTCTTCTTTTTTTTTAAGGGGGGGGGTCAGTTTGTTCCCCCGGGAACTGAAAAAACTCTGATCGCCACTGATACGTCTTAGGAAATATCATCAGGCATCTCAAAAAAGATTTTCACTTGCTCTTTATGGGAGTTAAGGAACGACTCATTACATTTTCCTCTTCTGACCAAATCCAAAAGGAAGACGCCGAGTGGATTTACCCAGTCAATTGAAGAACGGAGAGAGACCCTTTCAATCCTAAGTCGTTGCCCACATCCAGATTAAATGAATTTAAGTTATATCTGAATTAAGGTATTCATACATTAATTTATATATATATATATAAATTGTCGGCATAGCCATACCAAACAAACTGTGTGCGTACTTTCATACTGTCGTGCAGCATGTCTCCAAAAATGTAGGATATATGAGTTTATAAACAAAGCGAGAAATCTGGGAAGACCAGCTAGTGTAACGGTTAGAATCCCCGACTGTCAGCCCGGCAGTTAGGGTTCGAATCACACACAAAGCGGCTTCCAGTCTATGATTCTGCTGATGAGGCATAATAGGCCAAAATGTACATACAGAGAATGACTTTTTCTCGATTTGTTTACGCTTTACATTTAAACAGATATATTCGCCTAATTCATTAATTATCAACTAATTAATTTTCAAATTAGGTATGACTTCAATTAAGCACATATACCCCCAAAATATATATATAAGTAAGCCGTCGGGATGGCCTAAAGTCGGTATCAACCAATCAGCGAGGGAGTCTATCCCCTTTTTACTAGCGCTAGACCAAGGAGATTATCTTAGCGTCTGAGGTAGAGCGCCACACCTACCATCAGCTCCTTACTTTACCGCACAGTTAGTTAGGGCCGGTATTGAACTAGTAACCTTGTGGTTTCTAGCCGAATGCTCTACCGACTGATAATATATATATATATATATATATATATATATATATACTGTAGTGTGGGATTGTCACTGTTTCAGCTTTTACTGGAACGGTGTGTCAAACGCAGTATTATTGGTAGAGTGCTCAATATAAAATAGAGCTGTTATATAATATAATGAAATAAATATATAAAGGTTTTACATATCTGTTTATTTGGTGACAAAGGAACAGTCACAACCACTTTGGTTTCATGCGTGAACAATCATCAGGTGAACTTGTTTTTGTTTTTTTTTTGTTTCTGTTTTTTTTAAACAAGTTCACCTGTGGTTGTTGATGCATGAAACCAAAATGGTCGTGAATGTTCCTTTGTCACCAAATAAATAGATATGTAAAACCTTTATATATTTATTTATTATATATATATATATATATATATATATATATATATATATATTTATTTATTTATAATTATAAAGTCGGTCCTACCATTGGGTTTCTGAATAACACTTTTTCGGTGTTATTCGTCTTCAGAGGTGTTTGACTTTTGAAAAAAATGGACAGTTTTAAACTCCCGGCACGTGTCCACGCGATCCGTTAATAGCTCCTGCATTTCGCTTTCGTCATTCAACGGCATCACTATTTGTCGTCATTGTTCTTATTGTGATTTTAAATTATATATATATATATATATATATATTATATATATATATATAGAGAGAGAGAGAGAGAGAGAGAGAGAGGGAGAGAGAGAGAGAGAGTCTTGTCCATAAATAATTATATCTCTACCAATGTTTATTATAGATTACTTTCTTTCTAAATCCAGTATACCAGGTTTTTATTGGCTTGATTGTAAATGAACAGATAAGCAGAGCAAACTACTCTCCTATTACCCGTCAAGGAAATGCATAAAGTAACAATTATTGACTTATCTGTCTGAATTTTTTAGATGAGGTTTGATAATGGACACATGGTGCAATGGATATAAGGGATATCAGACATTTTGTTTCAAGTCTCCATTCAAACTGATGAGAATTCGTATCAAACAAAATCTCTCAAATCCCTCAGTGATAAATTGTGACTTGTCACTTAAAAATTACGCTTCCGCGTAGGATATATATATATATATATATATATATATAATATATATATATATAATATATATATACCAACCCCTCCGCCATATGGGTGCTAGAAGGCGGTGACTGAGTGTCTACAAGTCCTGGGAATGACGTTAAACTCTATCTGATGGTGAGGTTCCAGTTTTGGAGGTTTGGGGAATGTGGAGCACACCTTCATCACCATTGCTCCCTGGTCCACTCTGACCCGGAGTGGTAGTACCTGTTAGGGTCCCATCTATGGGTTAAATAGAAAAATATATTTATAAAAAAATTGTATTATCCATTAATAATTTATTTATTTCCAAACTTTATCGGCATTAAATGACCCACCGAGGTTGATATGCCGTAAAACAAAACAAACCAAACCAACCCCTCCACACAAGCAGGATGTGACACAAGGTCAATTTATTAAGTGGAGTTTAACATGTTTGAATTCAGAGTTTTCCTTCTCCTTGACTGGTTATCTAGCCACGGTTAAAGAGTCCAGTCTTCCCTGCTATTTACCCATAGCTGCAGGGAGAATTGGATTCATACCTTTCCCAAGGGCATTAGCGCAAATGTAGGATATATCCACTATCGAATGTGCGCAAGGCAGTTCGAGTGTATGACGTCACATTTAGGGAATTATTTACATTATTGTTCGTTTTATAATTATTTATTCATATCAGACGCTGTGTAGCAGTAGCCGAGTAAGTGGTGTGATAGTAGCAAGGGCATTATTAGCCACAGATTTTAGATTTCTTTGCCGTCATTCTGAATGTGTTGTTTTTTGTTGGTTTTTGTTTTTTTTTTCTTTTTTTCTTCTTTTTGTCTTCCCTTCTTTGGCCGTTTCGCACTGCTCTATAATAAATCAGTACATAAGAAAATATAACGCCTTTTTTGTCCTAATGAAAGTAAAAAAAAATAATCACAAATATAAATACTGACTGAAGAAAAATATAGCGTACATTAAACGATTTTACGAAATTTTAGGTTTTTCCAAATGATACGTGACAGAACTATTAGAGCCAAAAAGCTGATTGATATGGACAATGAATTTCTTATCAGCCAACGGGATTTCCATCGTCATCTTAAGACAATTAAAGAGACACACCTCATTCTCTCTTGTTCTGCTTATTGTTTATCTTTACTTTCTTTTACTTTATCTACATCTTTCCCTTCTTCTTTTTCTTTACTTTTGTTCTTTGTTCTTTTTAGTTCATCCTCTTCTTTTTTTCTTTCATTTTTGTGCCCATTCCTTTCTACTTCTTCTTTTTCGTTTCTTCTTCTTCTTCTTCTTCTTCTTCTTCTTCTTCTTCTTCTTCTCCTTCTTCTTCTTCTTCTTGATTCAGCGTTTCTTGTATCGCTTCTTTTCTTCTTCTTCTTCTTCTTCTTCTTCTTCTTCTTCTTCTTCTTCTTCTTCTTCTTCGCCTTTCTTTTTTCTTCTTCTTCTTCTTCTTCTTCTTTCTTCTTCTTTTCTTTCAGCCTTTCTTGTATCGCCTTCTTCTTCTTCTTCTCTTCTTCTTTTCTTCTTCTTCTTCTCTTCTTCTCTTTTCTCTTCTTCTTCTTCAGTCTTTCTTTTTCTTCTTTCTTCTTCTTCTTCATTTTCGCTTTCTTATTATTTTCTCCTTTCTAGTTCCTATTCTCATCAAATATTGCCTCTGTTAGAAACAAAGCATTACTTAAAAGGACAATAGCCTAAGGCCGCCATTTCTCATTCCAATCTGTGTGGACGTAATATCCACCCAGCAACATTTACCAATCAAAATTGATGTACGTACCAACATAGACGTTTAGTCAATGATACTCTGGTTAATTTATCTGTATTACAGTTTTTGGAACTCTCAAACTGTTTATAATTTTCGGAGGAATTCGTGTCTGCTTAAAGAAAGAGTAGATTTTCCTCAAAAGTTTTCTGTCAAAATATATTGTACGAAATCAATCATACTTTTCTCAATGCCGTAAAAAAATGAATTATTATTGTCAAAAGAAAAAAACGAGAAGTATAGATAATAAAACAGCTGATGGTGAACATGATTTTCCTAAATCAGTATCAGTTCGATTCACATTCGGAACTCATTCCTTTATTCTGGATTACGATGTTCCTTAATGTCGTTAACGTGACGGCCCGAGTAAATTGAGAAGTTTTAAAAAAATGATTAACGATCATACTAGTTAAAAATATTAATAAAATCTTGGGTTCATTTTTCAAATTCTAACAATCTTAATCTTTTTATTCTCACATATTTAAAAAAATATCTTATTCTTCTTCCCATCCTCCCACTTCTTTTCTTTTTCTTCCTTTCGAGATTATTTTTTCTTCCTTATCGACCTTCCTTCTCTTCCTTTCCGACACTTTTGTCTTGCTTTTTCTTCAGCTTTTTCTTCTTCTTCTTCTTCTTCTTCTTCTTCTTCTTCTTCTTATTATTATTATTATTATTATTATTATTATTATTATTATTATTATTATTATTATTATTATTATTATTATTATTATTATTATTTTCACTCCTTTTGAGTTTTTCACATCTGCGTTAACTGATGGTATTTCACTGGAGGCTGGGTGACAACTAAGTGTCCCCGGGTCTCCAGAACTCTTCTGAGTATTCTAGTCGATTGCAGCAGTGCACTAGTCTGGATGGTCTCAATTCTTCCTCCGCTTTCCAGATCATCAAGTCTTTTTCCAAGTTTATTGGGACCGTTCCAAGTGCATCAACTATAATTGGTATCACTTTCACTCTCACATTCCACAGCTTTTTCAATTCTCAGGCAAGGTTCTGGTATTTATCCATCTTTTCATTTTCCTTCAGCTTCACCCTGTGATATGCTGGAATCGCAAAGTGCACCAGTTGACACGTTCTCTTTTCTTTATTTTTTTTTTTGTGTTAATCAACACTAGGTCTGGTCTCCTGGCTGGGATACGGTGATCCGTCTTTATCTCAAAGTCCCAGAGAATTTTATGCGTTTCATTCTCAAGAACATATTCTGGTTTATGCATATACCATTTTGTTGTATGGTCAAAATTTAATTTTTTGAATAATTCCCAGTGGATCACCTTCCCAACCCAGTCGTACCTAGCTTTGTATTCCCGTTGTGCTTGTTTGCTACATTCACTTAGTACATGGTTTACAGTCTCATCTCTGTCACTGTACAGTCTACATTTACTGTTTCGTTGCGTCTTATCAATTTTTGCTTTGATTACAAAAGAACTTTCTCTCCTTCTGAATAGCTGACTGGAGAAGTGATCCACAAACGAAAAAGTTCCCACAACAGGGAACAGTTCTGGAACACTTCGATGAACACTGCCTTCACCTGGTTTATAACAACTTTTTGCATGATTTAAAAAATTACCAAATATTGTTCAACATTAGATTATTGCCGAACTGAAAATGAAATCAGTCTCATCAAATTCTAGACTGACCGCGTATTTCATTTTCCCCAAAGATTACCCAAACAACTTTATTATCTTCCTGAATTGCAGCGAAAATCTGCTAATGTTGTGTTGCTTTTTCAATCGAATTAATTATTGGCAACAATACAATTCAAAAAGTTTGTTGTTGATGGAATCAATCTTCTTTTTATCTTCCCGGAAGCAAATACAAAACTCAAATCTTATTTGTCTAACAAAAACCCGAATTGAATCAGACATGTTTTTTTTTATGTAGAAAGGTCAAAATGTTTTCAATAGAACAAATATGTCTGTCATTTAAGCCAATTCCAGACGACCTATTATTAACGATCAATTTGTTTGTGTCTGAGATTTTCAGACAACATTTTGTTTATATAAACGATTTTGTTTTCTTAGCCAGTTTCATTGCTGTTAAAATGATGTAAACAATTCCAATCTACCGACTATTATCAATAGATAGATAGATAGATAGATATATAATCATAGGAAAGAAAAAGGTTGTTTTGAAAATCAAATTGATATATTTCACTAGAGATTTAACGTCATCAAAATGCAAATTTGTATTCTGATGACGCCAGTGCGCGCGCACACACACACAAACACACACACACACACACATACATATACACACACATATATCTATATATCTATCTATATATATATATATTTTTATTTATTCCAAACTGCATTGTGATAGCCTTCTAAATCAACCTCCTAACCAATACTACACAATGCTTCAAGCAAATTATGAAACTCTCTATATATATATATAATATATATATATATATATATATATATATATATATATATATATATATATATATATATGTATGTATGTATGTATGTATGTATAAAGGAAAACATTACTATAACAAATACAAAGTGCTCAATACTAAGTAGAGCAAATTTATTATAAAATGGGTACAAGAGATAACCAATTCGTGTTTCACCATAAGGATCTTCAGGGTTAAATCCACTGAATTAATCGAGACACCGATTAATAGCAGTCGATTTCACGTAATCGGTGTCTCGATTAATTCAGTGGATTTAAACCTAAAGATCCTTATGGTGAAACTCGAGTAGGTTATCTCTTGTACCCATTTTATAATATATATATATATATAAATCACTTTTTTCTGGTATTTACGTGTCAACTTATAATTCAGAAATGTGATGTCATTGGGCATTAAAATCGTGCATACAATTTATAATGAGGAAAAGTACAACATTTAGTCTCTGTTTTTTTTCTTATTGAGCAAAGGATACGTTTTAATAATTAAAAAACAACAATTGATTTGTGGAACTCTTCACAGTTTTTCCTAAGTAAGTACAAAATGAAGTCTTCTTTTAAGTCTAAAATGTTAAGTTTAACATTTTTTTTCAAAATTATTCTTTTGTAATAATTGTAATTTTAAGAGTTATTATATCTAATAGTAAGTTTGGAGAACTAAAAGAAATCAGGAAAATGTTTCAAACGAAAGGGTACTTTTGGTACACTATTTTAAATGTAATCAAAGAAAATAAATTGTATTAAGAAAAATTTTACATATACGAAAAAAATAACAAAATTTAAACGAAAACATTTTTTCGATAACTCAAAAACTGATATTTTAAACGAATACTTTTCCTATTTCTTGGAATAAAATATATTAATTTTTAATCAGTGTAACCAAAAACATTTTTAAAAGAAATAAACCATTCATAGAATAAACGAATAATTTCTATTTGAATTAATATGCGAAATTTTCCTCTAACCCGTTCTCTTCCTCTTTTAACTCTCAATCCGTAGTGATTCGAAAATCCTAAATGTCTTAATGGATGAAATAGAATCACAGATATTGCATTTTTTCAGTGTTCTAAAGGATGAGAACCCGCCTGCCTATAAAATCAGCATTTAATTCTCTGGATTCCTACGCAGTCTCGAAACATTAATACCAGTGGCAAATTTTTATAACCCACGAGGCAAGCCCCTCCCTCTCGTTCCTTTGTTTCGTACACCGTATTAATCATTCTTATGCCGTATCATTTCCTTCTGTTTCAACCCTTTTATTTATTTATTTTTTTCCTTATTTTTCGCTTTATTCTTGATCGTTTGCTTTGCACTTTTTTCTTTTTTTTCCGACCGTCAATATCGGTCCGTGCCGTGTCTGATTTTCTCAAATCACAGCTCCTGGTGAACAGCTCTTATCTGATCACACCCTTGCTAAATATCAGGTTTTAATTCAATGAGTCTACCTAATTTAACGTCTTCAGGCGGCTTCCACTACAGACCAGCTTTACCGCATAGGTGCGGCTGAGTGAACGCTCACACGAGTACAAAATGCATGTAGACTTGTATAAAACAGACGCGATCAAACACGCGCGGGTATATTGATCTTGTTAGATTGCCCATCGTGTGAATTTCGCGAACTAAATCTCTACACACCAGCGGACAATAGAATAGAGTGTCGATACATTGCATAACAATTCTTCTTTGTTAGTTCATTATATATGTCTTCATTCTTAGCATCAGAATTTCATGTTGTCAGCTGAACTAATTAAATACAACTATTGTCTCACAACCGAGCTTTTTTTTTAAATTTTTATTCTTTATCAAATTGAAATTAAATAGTACTAGCAAATATATGCACCCTCCGGGTGCAAGTATTTTAGTTAAATTTTATAATAAAATATCATATCAAATTAGAAAGGCTAATGAAACCGAATAAGAATGTAGATAAAAAGATTTTGAACAGAGGGGGTATGATTGAAAAATAGAACAACTTTGAAACTAACTCTTCCATCATTTTCCGTTACTCCCGTCTTTCATTGGTAAATTTTCCTAATTAAAATGTTTAGCTAAAATAGGAAGTAAAGAATAATATTACAGTTATTTCTTCTTGTTAAGGGATTTCTTTTAAGATTTATTGAAGAGATTTTTGCTCATATTCAATAAGATAAAACCAAACAATTAGAAATCAATAATACTAAGCATATATTTATCAAAATCAATTTTTTAAGATCATATGCAAATTAGCCTTCCCATTCACACTGTAAACCTCTATTTGTTGTATATATAAATACAATTGCATGTTATTAGTATGTAGATATGGTCAACAGTGTAAGTAATGTAAAACAATTTTATTAATAATTGAGGTTTAAATAAAAATAAAATCATGGAAAATATGATGTAAATAACTAAAGGAATTGTGACTTGTATAGTAATATAGTTTCGGTTACAGATAGACAAAGCCACAATCTCCATTATAATAAGATTTATGCAATGTGAACTCCGGTAAAACAGAGTTTATGAGCTTCAAAAATAAAGGAAACATCTCCACACTCAATGGCAAGCCTCTTAAGCCAGTGGAACAATTCACTTACCTGGGAGGTAATATCTCCTCCACAGAGAGCGATGTTAATACACGGATAGCAAAAGCATGGTCAGCCACAAATAGATTATCAGTCATATGGAGGTCCGATTTCCCTAACAAGCTGAAGCGACAGTTCTTCCAGGCTGTGGTTGTGTCGGTGCTGTTATATGGCTGCACCACCTAAACCCTAACTAAACGCCTTGAGAATAAGCTAGATGGGAGCTGTACAAGGATGCTGCAAGCAGTGTTGAACAAGTCATGGAAACAGCACCCCACAAGGAAACAGCTGTACGGTCACCTGCTCCCCATCTCACAAACTATCCGAGTGAGACGGACAAGGCATGCCGGAAACTGCTGGAGAAGTAAGGATGAACTCATAAGCGACGTTCTCCTGTGGAAGCCAACACATGGTCATGCAAGTGTGGGGCGCCCAGCAAGGACCTACATTGACCAGCTATGTGAAGATGCTGGCTGTTCCGCAGAGGAGCTTCCAGGTGCAATGAATGATAGGGAGGGTTGGCGTAAGATTGTTGTCGATACCCGTGCTACATGCGTGACATGATGATGATGATGATGCAACGTACAGATCATTTATCTCAGATTGATTTATTGATTGATTTTAATGGCATATCAACCTGTCTAGGGTTATTTTATGCCTAGAGGTTAATTAATTGTGTACATTGTATGTATAAACCAACTCCTCCGCATGGACAGGATGCGAGAAAATTTTAATCTTTAAACTGAGTTTAACGGACTTGAATTCAGATTTTCCTTCTCCTTGCCCATTTGCTATACCAAGTTTTAAAAAACCTGATTGCCCTACTATTTACCCATAGCTGGAAAGAGAATAGTTAAATGCTTACCATTCCCAAGGGTATTTTTGATGTTTGGATAGACCAGGCTCTCTCACAACTTGTCTGCCTGTGTCTTGTGGATTTTTAATTCTGCGTATGTTACTGAATTCGGCGGGTACGCCATCATCTTTAGTAGACGGAAGGATGCCAATCAACGACCAACTATTGCCATACGATAGATTACAGGGCTACTTCGGCATGTATGTGTTTTTATTATAAATGACTCCACGTGCATACACACGCACATAGTGTTACGGTTATTGTCGTATGAAATGGAATCAGTAACGAGGTTGTTTGTGTTCAATTCAGCTATTTTCCCCATATTGGGTAACCGGTCTAGGAGAAGGAAAATTCTGAATTCACACCAGCTGCACTAAGCTTTAAAAAATTACTTCTTGTCTGTGTGGGACTCGAAACCTCGACTGCCAAGCTGACAGGCGGAGATTCTAACCACTACACCAGCTGGCCAATCCCAGATTCTTCGTCTGTTTTGAACTTATTTATATTCCACTTTTTATTGACTTGCTACACGACAGTATGAGAGCACATAAATAAACACTGTGTTTATTTGATATGGCTTTTAGCCGACAATTTTTATATATTTCATATATATATATGTGTGTGTGTGTGTGTGTATGTGCAATTTAGTGTCATAAGCTCTTTTTGACAGGTTTTTAGCCCTCGTCTTGGGATTCAGTCAACGTATTATAAGCCCTGGTAACAGGGATAGAAGATGGCTACCTAGTGGGAATTGAACACACTAACAATGGCCTGATAGCCTTGTTTGTTAATCTTTAAACCAAGCGAGGTACCCAAAATACAACCGTCTAGTTTCTCATAAAGACATTATTGCCATCCAACCAACACTTGAACTTCTTTACGGTCTAAATTAATCTGATTTCGCCGTTGTTAGTTTTTCTGATTAAATCGAATGAACGCGGCAAATTCTGTATTGTCTTCGAAGAGCAAAAAAGAAAATGAAACACGTGAAGAAAGGGAATAAGATGATTTGGGCGAATCTGTTACACGAAGCAAATTATTACCTGAATATATGTTTTGTTTGCTTTTTTAAGAAAAACAAAAAGATTCGTTATTTACTAAGCTGAAACTAGTTTGGCATAAGGCCAGACATATGGGGTTAAATCGAACTTAACGGGCCTAAATTCCACCATTGTATGTCACCCCAGCGAAAGAAAAGAAAAAACTAAAAATCAAGGAATTAACCGAATTTAATGAAATTTTCACTGTTGATACATTAATGAATAAAAGATATAATGCACCAGTTTTTTTATTTAAAACTTTTAACATTTTTTCAGGTCAATTAACTTTGAACCACGTATCTTGGTGAATCTGTGTTACGCCTCGAAGAAAACGTGGTTCAAAGTTAACTGACCTGAAAAAAGGTAAGGGTTTTCAAATAAAATAACTGGTGCATTATATTGTTTATTCATTGATATATCAACACTGAAAATTTCATTAAATTCGGTTAATTCCTTGATTTTACTATTTTTTTCTTTCGGTGGGGTGATATATAACGGTGGAATTTAGGTCCGTTAAGTAGGATTTAACCACATATGGTTTACCCAATGAAATTCGAGCACACTAATTCTAGAACGTTAACCATTACACTACATGAAGCGTCTTTAAAACTTGGTGGAGCTTAAATTTGGCACAAGGTCGTAAGTATGGGACACCAGGTGAGCATCGAACTCACTAACCATTAACCTGCGACAATAGATATCTACATAAAAATCCACAACAAAGTACATCTGAGAGATAGATAAATAATTCATGTCGGTATCAAAAATTTTACAAGTACATAAAATTTAGATTTTCAGAAGCTAGAATAATTGTTCAAGGGAAAAATGCCTGCCTGCCTTGAAAATCAACACTCAAAACCATCTCTCCCTCTCTTCCTCTCTCGATATATATATATATATATAATATATATATATATATATATATATATAAAAGTCATCCACAGACACGTGTTTCAGAGTTTCACGCTTCTTCAGTGTGGCTAAACAAAACAACTACCTCTGGCCGGGAGCGAAATCTGACTGACTTTTGTCCGCCCGATTTCGTAATCTCTCGGCCATTTGACAGCTGCCGTAAAGGCGTGGTGTTTAAACTATTAAATACATACATTTTTTAAATATATTTTACGATCGCCAGAGAGATCCAGTCAGTGAAAAGACGATCATTACTTTATATATGCTGGCAGTGAAACTCAATTTAAGTCACCCCTAGAGAGCTCTACCGATTTTTGGGAGCATATAATATGTCACACCGTCTCCCTATCACACACATCTCGCTCGTGATGAAGACCACTTCAATAAAGGGTCGAAACAGATTTCTGTCAGCGAATTATAACATCATATGTTTGTTTTTTCTAAAAATATTTATTTTCATATATATATAATATATATATATATATATATTGGAAAGGTCCGGATTCTAGGAATTCGAGGAAAAGACATGCAAGGACGCCGCTAAGGGGAGATCCCATAGGTAAATCAAACTTTTGTCTATAAAAAGTGCCGTTATATTGGAAAAAAAAACAATTTTGGGTACATGATTTACAGATTTTTATAATGGCTTTGGTAGGTAGGGGTAAGCTGATGTTAGATTTTTTTTGATGATTCACACGTATCACACGTTTAGAGAATCATCAAAAAAAATCTAACATCAGCTTACCCCTACCTACCAAAACCATTATAAAAATCTGTAAATTATGTACCCAAAATTGTTTTTTACAATATAACGGCACTTTTTATAGACAAAAGTTTGGTTTACCTATGGGATCGCCCCTTAGCGGCGTCCTTGCATGTCTTTTCCTCGAATTCCTAGAATTCGGACACGCCTAATTCATTTAATTATAATTAATTAATTAACAAATTAGGTATGACTTTAATTAAGCACATAATCTCCATAAAAATATATATATAAGTAAAGTAAATTCGTCGGGGCGGCCTAATGTCGGTATCAGCCAATCAGCGAGGGAGTCTATCCCTTTTTCACTAGCGCTAGACTAAGGAGATTGTTTTTTGCATCTGAGGTGGAGCGCCACAACTACCATCAGCTCCTTACTTTACCGCACAGATCCCTGTGCTACTCATACGCTGAGTTGGCGAGGGCCAGTATCGAACTAAGAACCTTGTGGTTTCTAGCCGAACGCTCTAACGACTAAGCTAATTGTCCCTTGAAAAAAAATAATAACGCCATATGTATTAATTGGTAGAAATAATCACGATATTTTATTGTTTATTTTGTTTAACGGCATATCAACCCCTTTGGGTCATTCAATGCCAAATATTGCTTTTCGTATATATATTATTTGTAAGTGAATAGTTTATAGGTAAATACTTTTGTTATGTTTGGTTTTATAAAGTATAAGAAATAATTTCAGCTTCATATGATAAAGGCTGGTTGGTTTGGTTTGGTTTGTTTTTTACGGCATATCAACCTCAGTGGGTCATTTAATGCCGATAAAGTTTTGAAATAAATCAATTCTTAATGATAATACAATTTTTTTTTATAAACATGTTTTTCATTTAACCCATAGATGGGACCCTAACAGTACTACCACTCCGGGTCAGAGTGACCAGGAGCAATGGTGATGAAGGGGTGCTCCACATTCCCCAAACCTCCAAAACAGGAACCTCACCATCAGATAGAGTTAACGTCATTCCCAGGACATGTAGACCCGCAGCCACCGCCTTCTAGCACCCATATGATAAAAAGGGTTTGGGGCTTGCGATAAGGGTAATAGGGTTGGGAAAATCATATAGGTGCTAGGGCTTGACGTGACCAGCCGATTAATCAGAGGGGGCCTCTCTAAAGGGCTGGATGTTTGTCACAAGAGCAATGTAATATCCGTTTTGTTTGTATGATATTTCGCTAGAATCTTTGGCTCAGAAGAATACTAACATTTTTTTTTTCTTAGTTGCTATTTCTGAATGATGATGTAATTAAAACATAGACACTATTTTGCTAGCCACTACCACGCGGAAGAATCGGCACACGAGTCCCTTTCCTCCCTCTTTTCGCCCTGTCAGTGGGGCGTAGAATATGCTAAATCCCCTTCAGAGAGCTGAGACCCTACCTACCTCCCAAAAAGGAATGTCCTATGTATGACACTAAACCGCATCTGCTGGCGGGGCACCATTTCTGGAGATGTGTGAAGTATAGAGCAATCCTTCAACGCCATTACTCCCAGGTCAACTCTGACTCGGATTGGCAGTACATTTAAGCGTCACATCTATGAGTCAAATAGATATATTTAGAAATTATTCGTATTCGTATTATGTTCAAATAAAAACTTCTAAAGAAAGTACAGCATAAAAACAGTAAATACAGGGTGACCCCCCACAAAAAAAACAGAATTAGGGTACTGTTTTTTGTGCTGGTAGTCTGCATTAGTAATAGTATATATACAAGGTGAGCAAAATAAAATTTGGGTTCTGTTTTTTTAATTTTTTATCACCCTGTATGAAGGTACAATGAATGCAATTCCCTAACCTCTAGAAATGAAATTACATGCCGTTAAAATCAATCAATCTACTCGGCTCTCTCTCTTTCTTTCTCTCCCACACACACATAGACACACACTCATAGAAACAGACGCACACACGCACACACACACACACTCCCCCCTCTCTCTCTCTCCCTCTCTCTCTCTCTCTCTCTCTCTCTCTCTCTCTCTCTCCCACACACATAGACACACATTCATAGAAATACATGCACACACTCCTCTCTCTCTCTCTCTCTCTCCCACACACACACACATAGACACACACTCATAGAAACACACGCACACCTCTCTCTATTTCTCTCTTTCCCCCATCTATCTCTCTCTCTCTCTCTTTCTCTCTCTCCCACACACACATAGACACACACTCATAGAAACACACGCACACATACACACTCTCTCTCCTATCCCCCCTCTCTCTCTCTCTCTCTTTCTCTCTATCGTTCTCTCTCTCACACACACATAGACACACATTCATAGAAACACACGCACACACTCCTCTCTCTCTCTCTCTCACACACACACCACACACACACACACATAGACACACACACTCATAGAAACACACGCACACACACACTCTCTATATTTGTCTCTCTTTCTCTCTTCCCCCGCTATCTCTCTCTCTTTCTCTCTCTTTCCCTCTCTTTCTCTAACTCTCTCTCTCTCTCTCTCTCTCTCTCTCTCTCTCTCTTTCTCTCTCTCTCTTTCTTTCTTTCTTTCTCCTAAAGTTATTTTTCTCATATCTATAAGTGTTTGTCAATCTATTAATTTTTCTATTCCTAATCTTTGATTAATGGAAAGTTGAACTCTTACAAACTAGTAATCAATGTCATTTCTTTCATCCTTTCCTCATTTACAATATTATATCATTTACAGGCTATTTTTTTCTCTTCTCTCAAACATCACAACACAATTAAACGTCATTCCTGACAAGCGGGATTTTTTTTCCGCGCGCCGTTTTTTCTTTTCTCTTTTCATCCGTTTTCCCTATCATTTTTTTTTATGTGTGGTTTCTTTTTTTATTCCAAGTTTCACATCTCAATCTTCAAATTTCCTTGTGAATATATCATTCGACATGTTCTCTTTAATTGATCATTTCTCTTCTTTTTATATATATCCTTATTTTCAAATAGTTTTTTTTTCTTGCTTTGTTTTTCATTTGTTTTTAGATATTAATTTGTTAGCCTCGTTTTCAGTTCAGTTATATTTACTCTTTTCTAATGATGGTTTTATGAACAGTTCTTTAAATGATAGCAGCAAATAGAACATTTCCGTCTCAAACAACGAAATATGAAAACACACACACACACACACACACACACATTCTCTCTCTCACACACACACATTCAAACACGCACAAACATATATATATATATTTGTGTGTGTCTGTGCGTGTGTGTGCGTGGGTGTGTAAAAACATATATCCTGTAAGTATTGAAATCATAGATCTGGATCACGTGACACGTCTCAAACAACGAAATATGAAAAACACACACACACATTCTTTTCTCACACACACACACACACACACACACACATTCAAACACGCACAAACATATATATATATATTTTGTGTGTGTGTGTGCGTGTGTGTGCGTGGGTGGTGTAAAACAATTAATCCTGTAAGTATTGAAATCATAGATCTGGATCACGTGACACGTCTCAAAACAACGAAATATGAAAACACACACACACATCTCTCTCTCTCACACACACACACACATTCAAACACGCACAAACATATATATATACTATATTTGTGTGTGTGTGTGTGTGTGTGTGTGTGTGGTGTGGTGTGTGTGTGCGTCATGTGTATGTGTGTAAACATATATCCTGTAAGTAGTGAAAGCATCAGATCTGTGCATACTCTACCGTGACACAACATCACCACCAGCATACCCTCCGACTTATCTCACCCACAACCACACACACAAACGACATTATAATAGTAATATATTATTATATATGAACTGTACGTGGTAATAGTGCTGTTGTGCGTGCGGCGTCGTGTAAAAAACAATTTACTTAAGAGTATCAATATTGATTCACTCCCGCACTGCAGCTCACTTGACCAGGCCGCAAAGGATAAAGAAATCTTAGCAACAATTCTGCAGGTTGTCCTACCCTAGAGAGTGTACTTTTAAAAACCTCGTCATGGGACTAAACGATCGAGACATTTGTTTGTGGAGAACAATCGTACTTATACTTAGATATACATATATATATATATATATATTATATACTAATATCCAGAAACTCTAGGTAGTAAGGATGATTCTATATTTGATTTCTAAGATTATTACTGTATTTTCATCTGTAATGATTCAGCTATGTATAAAATCTGACAGTGCAATCTTTCTAAATCACATCTTAATAGGAGACGTCTCACATAGTTTCTCCTAATCTAATAAAACTTCTAGTAATTATATATATTTTACCTTATATATATATATACACATTCATTACTACCACTTACTATAGTGGTCACAAACGAATGTGTTCTTGAAATTATGAGCGTTAAGGACCGACAAATTTTTTGGGAGATCATTCGCTTAAATTAAATCCATACCTAATTGTTATTAACTTATAACTTATATATCAAAACGAGTAGATTCATTGGTGTCCTGTCTGAAGTATTGACAATCATAGATCTGGTATCACGGACACTACACCATAACAACACAACACACATCACGAGATACTACCACACATCACCCACACAACACATATAAAATATATAATATCATATACCATATATATATATATAAGGAATCACTAAGGTACAAGCTTTAACTGCAAAAGCATGTACGCATGGTGCTGTCTAATTATGAAAAGCTCCGCACCCTCCTTGTCCTAATACCATAATCCCTATGTAAATGTTCGTGACAATTTAATCTATTGCTCTTCTAGTAATATCTGATCTTTGGCAATCTCCATTTATGTATGACACACCCTCATCCACGATAACCACACTCAGAGAAGGACAGCAATTATTACCACTAAAACATTCGAGTTGACATATATTAAAATATTACATAGCATTTCTTGATAGAAATCTCCCTCACAAGAATTATCAGAGCACGTACTTATAAAAATAGACAGCACTACATTAAACGAAATAATTTAGCTTATGATGTATCTCTCTCTCTTCTCCTAGCTCCA
>CM042161.1:45010750-45074435 GCA_023376005.1 Doryteuthis pealeii
TTTCTCTTCATTTTTATTTTATTTTTTTATTTCTGTTTCTTTCTCCTCTATTTTTCTTCCTTTTCTTCTTTTCTTTATTCTTCCTTATATTTATTTCGCATTTTCAACTACTTTCTTTTTCTCTTTTATCCTTAACTCTTTTTTTATCACTTTTCTCCCTCCATTCTCTCTCTCTCTCATCTCTCTCTCTCTCTTCCTCTCTAGTCTATATATATTTATCAAACTGTGTCTTCCTTCTTTCTTTCTATTTCTTTATTCCCCAATACTCACTCTTTCTTCTCTCTCTTTCCCTCTCTTTCTCTCTCTCTCGCTCTCTCTCTCTCCTCTCTCGCTCTCTTCTCTCTCTCTCTCTTCTTTCTCTCTTGTCTCCTTCTTTCTTTACTTATGTTCTTTTATTCTCATACTCACCTGTCTCCTCGTCTCCCTTCTCTCTCTCTCTCTCTCTCGTCCCTCTCTCTCTCTTCTCTCTCTCTTTTTCTCTCTAGTTTCTTTTCCTACTATTTTTTATTCACATATCTCAACTCTTTCTTTCTCTCTCTCTCCTCTCTCTCTCTCTCGTTCCTTCTGTTTCTTCTATTCTTTATTACCATGTATCCTCTTCTCTTTCTCTGCTCTTTCTCTTCTCTTCTCTTTCTAGTCTTCGTTTTCTCCGCGTCCACTCATTTCTTCTTCTATTTCTTTTTCATTATCTCATTCCTTTTTTCTCTTTCCATATTCAATTCTCGTATGCTACTAATACTTTCTTTTTTTTTTCTTTTTCATTCAGTCATCATTCTCGTCTGTCTGTCTGTTTCTGTCTCTCTCTTTTTCCTTTTATATTTCCCTCTTTCTCTCATCCTCTTTTTATTTTGTCTCTCTTTTATTTTGCTTTCTTTCGTTCTTTCGTAAGGTCTATTCATTCTCTTCTTTTCTTCTCTCTTGCTATCGTTACACTTGTTGTTTTTTTCTCCTTCGTTTTTGCGTTCTTTTCTTCTTTCTTTCGTTGTTCTTCTTTCTTCTTTTCTTTAGTCTCTCTGCTCTATATATATCCTATCGTATTGTCTCTCCTCTCCTCTCTCTCTCTCTCTCTCTCTTCTTTCTTTCTTTCTTTCTTTCTTCTTTCTTATTCTTTCATTCTTAATACTTCTTGTGTTTCCATCTTCTCTCATTTTAATTTTTTCCTTTTCATTTTCTCTCTTTCTGTCATTCTATGTTTTCATCTTCCTCTTATTGTTTCATTCGCCCTTTCTTCCTATTGAAATGATTCTTTCTTCTCCTTCTTCCTCTTTCTTCGTTAACCTTCGTCTTCATTCTCATAATTTCTTCAAGATATTTTTCTTCCTTCCAGTGTTTTACATTTTAATATTTTCTTTAATATACTTTCATGCATTCGGCGCGTTTTAAATTTTTTTACCTTAACATCTTTCGCTTCTTTCCTTCTACTATCAAAATTATATCTCATGTTCTTCTTCTTCTTCTTCTTCTTCTTCTTCATCTTATTCTTATTCTTATTCTTATCTGCTTCCTATGTTCTGCTTCTTTTTCTTCTTCGTCTTCTTCTCTAACTATTTCTTCTTCTTCTTCGTCTTCCGTCTTCTCTTCTTATTATTATATTATTATATTATTATATTACTATGTTCTCTTCTCACTATCTTCTTCTTCTCACTTATCTTCTTCTTCTTCTTTTTCTTCTTCTTCTCCCACTATGTTGCTTCTCACTTCTTCTTCTTCTTCTTCTTCATTCTTACTCCTCACTATCTCTTCTTCTTCATATTTTATTATTATTATTATTATTATTATTATTATTATCTATTATTATTTTCTCTTCTCCCATTCTTCTTCTTCCTTCTTCAACCTTCTTCTCGCATTCCTTACTTTCCTTTAATCACTCTGATTATCTCCTTTCTCATTCTCATTTCTTACACTTCCCGCTTCATTATTTCATTTCCTCTTGCTTTTCTTCTTCTCTTCTTCTCGTCTTCTTCTTCTATCCTTCTTCTTCTTCTTCTTCTTACGGTTCTTCCTTTTCTCTTCTTCCTAAATCCATTCGACTTTTCTCCCCTTCCTTATTCTGTAACTATTCTTGTTTTCACTACTTCCTTCTTCTTTCCTTCTCTCTTTATTCTTCCTCCTTTTCTTTTAAATCTATCGGTCTTTTCTCTACTTCTTCTTCGTCGTCTTCTTCTCTTCTTCTATCTATCTTCGTCTTCTTCTTCTTTATCCTTCTTTCAACCTTCTATTGCCGGTTCTTATTCCCTTTCTTTCAACCCGCTTTTTCCTTCTTTCTCCTTTCATTCCTCCTTTCATTCGCTTTTTTGCCTCCTCCCTCCTTTCTGTTCTTCTTCTTCTTCTTCTTCTTCTTCTTTCTCTTCTTCTCACTATTTTCTTCTTCTTCTTGCTTCTTCTCTTCTTACTTCTTCTTCTCTTCTTCTTCTCTTCTCACTATCTTCTTCTTTTTCTTCTTCTTCCACTATCTTCTCTCTTTTTCTTCTTCTTCTCACTATCTTCTGCTTCTCCTCACTATCTTCTTCTTCTTCCTTCATATTATTATTATTATTATTATTATTTATTATTATTATCATATTATTATTATGATATTATTATAATCATTATTATTATCTTTCTTCTTCTCCTTCTTTTTATCCTTGCATCTATACTTTGATTAATCATTCCTTCCTTTCTTCCTTTCTGTCATCCCCTTATTTCTTTTCTTCCTTCCCCCTCTACTTCCTCTTTCCACCTATTACACTTCCTTCCATTCTTCTTTATTTCATTCTTTTCTTCCGACATTCCTTCCCCCTCCCTTTCCATTAATCTTTCTTCTCATCCTGTTCATTCCTTCCATTCAACTATGTTTTCATTCTTTTCTTCAGTCCTTCTTTTCTTCCGCCCATCTTCCTTCTCTAACTTCCTACCCTTTCATCCTTCTTCATTCTTCCTTCCCTTTCATCCTTCTTCGTCCTTCATCCTTGCCTTCTTTCCTTCATTCAATTCTTCCTTACATCTATTCTTCGCTACTTCCTTCTATACATTTATACTTCCTTTCGATACTTCTTTCTTTCATTCCTTCCTTTTATCCTTCCTTTCTCCCCATCCCATCTTCCCTCAATTCCTTCTTTTTTTCCAAACATCTTCCCTTCTTTCCCATTTCCCTTCTTCCTACCATTCAATCTTACCATCCTCTCTTTCCCCCTTCCTACCACCTTCCTTCCTTCCCTCTATCTCTCATTCTCTGTTTCTTCTTTTGTTCCACAATTCCTTCCTTCCTCCTTCTCCCCTTTCCTCCATTCATTCCTTTTCTTCCCCCTTTCATTCCCTCCCTCCCTCACTCCCTTCCTTCTTTCCTTCAACCTTCTCTCCACTCTTCCCTCCCCCTCTCTCTCCCGTTAACCCTTCCTTTCTTTCCTTCCTCCTTCCTTCATTCCTTCCTTCCCCCCTTCTCCCTTCCCTTCATTCATCTTCTATTACTCTTTCCTTCCTTTTACTTTCCATTCCTATCCTTCCCTCCTTCCTTCATTCATCCTTCATTCATTCCTTCTTTCTTTTTTCCTTCAACCTCCCTCCCTCCCTCACTCTCTCCCGTCATCCTTTCTTTCCTTCCTCCTTTCCTTCCTTCCTTCCCTTCATTCATCTTCTACTACTTCCTTCCTTTCACTTTCCATTCCTTCCATCTCTCCCTTCCTTCCTCCTTCCCTCCTTTCCTCCATTCATTCCTTTTCTTCCTCCTTTCATTCCCTCCCTCCCTTCCTTCTTTCCTTCAACCTTTCTCTCCACTCTTCCCTCCCTCCCTCTCTCCGTCATCCTTTCTTCCTTCTCCTTCCTTCCTTCATTCCTCCTTCCCTCATTCATCTTATTACTTCCTTCCTTCCTTCCTCCTTCCTTCCCTTCCTTCCTCCTTCTCCTCCTCCCTTCCTTCCTCCTTCCTTTCATTCCCCCTTCCCTCCCTTCCTTCATTCATTCCTTTTCTTCCTCCTTTCATTCACTCCCTCCCTTCCCTTTCCTTTACTTTCCATTCCTCCTCCCTTCCTTTCCTCCTTCCCTCCCTTCCTTCCTCCCTCCATTCCCCCTTCCTTCTTCCATCTAATTTCACTCCTGACTTTCTATTCCCTATTAATTATCATAATTTGTTTTCTGTTTCGTCCGCTGCTTTTCCCTAGTTTTTATTCGGACCGTTTTATTCATTAATTTCCCCCAGACATTTTTTTCCCTTGTCTTTTCTCTTTACTAACTTTATCCCACCCCCGTTCCACTCTCTCCACCACCACCCACCCCGCTGCATCGTTTGCCCATTTTTTTATAAGCTTCATTATACATTTCCCTCTCATTTCGTTTTCTTTCTTTTATACTTCTTGGCCATTTAAGGAAAATACCCGTTGCTTTCTGTAACCAACCCAAATCGGTTTTCTATTATGTTTATATAATTTATTAGTCTCTTTCCAATTTCCTATTCGTAAAGTATAAACGATGAAATAACATTGCGGTGGCTAAAGTGGAAGGAGAAGAGAGAGAGTGGAGGGGAGGAGAAATGGTGGGAAGAAACGTCGGAGCACAACGAACAGTTGCCAGAGAAAGACATTTTCTAAAACGTAGCGAAAAGAAGTTTTACAATTGCCACCAGCATCAATTTGTCCACACTATCAGCCCATCTTGGTAGTAACTTTTTTTTTCTCTTGCAAAATTTCCTGTCAATTGAGATATTAAAGATTAAAATAAAATAAATAATTTTCATTTCTTACGTGCGCACGTGTTGTACTGTGTGTGCGATGTGTGTGGTGTGGATGTTGTGTGTGTGCACGCACTAGCGTTTCTTGCATGCTAATTCATCAACTCTCAAATATTCAAGTACATATTATTTATCTCAAAAATATTTGGCTTTTGGAGAAAGTAGTGGGCCTTATGGCGTAATGTGTCGTCGTAGAAAGTGGAATCACGTTACCAGAAGATCAAATCCTAAACCAGGCTGTATTGCATTTAACATAGCGCTAATGCCTTTGGGAAAGGGTTAAATCCAAATACTCACCCACTGCTAATACTTGGTCAGACTGACCTCTTTAACCTTGATATGACAACCTGTCTAGGAGAAGGAAATCAAAGTAGTCGTAGACCTGGAGAAGGATGGGCTTTTCCAGGCTCTCTCTGCTCAAGGCACGCTACATAAGTTGTGCCACCATGACCAAACCAATTCATGTGACCAGTCAGAGAAAGTTTGAGCTATTCTCTCTTTTCTTTTTTCTTTCTTTTCTCTTTCGTTCTTCTCCAGTTTTGTCACTTTTCTATCCTTTCATCCTCCTAATCATCCCAAAAACCGGAAGGGGTAACCTGAAGCCACACAATATGAATTGGTATGAAAAGTATTTTCATGACGATTTAGGGAGCGCAAATATATTGAATTATCCAGTACCTTCCGCAGTATCATCAACAATTCCATAAATGCTATTTTTCTTCGAATTTCAAAGTACTCTCTCTTTCTGTTGTTCTTGTTCTTGTTCTTGTTCTTCTTGTTCTTGTTCTTCTTGTTCTTCTTCTCTATTATTATTATTATTATTATTATTATTATTATTTTGACTCCTTTTGAGTTTTTCACATCAGCGTTAACTGATGGTCTTTCAGTGCAGTATGGGTGACAACAAGACTTCTCAGGTGTCCAAGACTCTTCAGAGTATTCCGGCTAATTTCAACAATCCTGTTGTTTGGTTGTTTGGTTCTCCCCTTGATTTCCAGCTCCTCAAGTCTTTTTTCTAATATTTTCGGGATCGTTCGTACCAAATGCTCCGAATAAGAAAACGATGATAATAATGTTGGCTAGTTGGTTGGTTTGTTGGTTGGTTTGTTAGTTGGTTGGATGGTTTATTTTATCTCATATCAAGGCTTTTTGGATTATTTTACTACTGAAGCAGTTGAACAATTATGATCCCCAACTATATACTAAAGATATATATCTCAAAATAATTTTATTTCAGGTAACATTTCATCATCTCAAACAAAACTGTGACTCTAATGGATGGACTCTAACAGTTACAACATTCCGATTAGAGTTGACCTGGGGAGTAATGTCGATAAAAGCATGATTTTCAACTGTTGCAACTTTTTTATATTATATAGAGCATGGGCAAATGGTCACTTCTACTTATAGATCGTTGCCTAACACTGACCAAGAAAGATTCCTATTATCCAATCACTGGCACTGCTGCTGCTGCTTCTATTGTATTAATAGAGACCGGATTCTAAACTTATGTCATTAACACTCGGACCATCTTGGACGTCGGACTTACAAAGAATGCTATATAACACCGGATTCTTATTGGCTTGCTTACTTACTTACTACATCTGGAACGAAGGATGCCGACCAGATACTTAACATCAACACACTCAATACTCCAGAAATAAAGGCTCGTCACTGAATGCAGTTTTGTGTCGTACCCAGGACACCTTTTTGTTAGGGAAGGTCTTACCCTTTACAGAGTATGCAATCAGTGCATTCTTGGCCTCGTTACAACAGTGCAATAATATTGATTTATTGCATCTATAATAATTCGAAGATTTTTCCTGTCATTATTCTCATCAATTGTTCAGTCTAACTGCAAATGATGAAGATGTCAGAGACGATGGAGGTGAGAATGTAAACATACCCCTAATTTAATGCGTATAGTAACGGTTATAGTCGTAGGAAATAGAACCCACGATCCATTTATTTTATTTTTATTGAAATCCTGGACTAAGCAGTTTGTGTTTCACTTCGCGCTAATACACTTGGAAAAGACATGTTCAAGACGAAGCAAATATTGATAAATACTAAGTCTATTTATTTTGGTAGGAAATTTCTTCATTGAAATGTCAATTCCCATTTTGCTTAAGCGTATCGCAGTCTCAGTTGCTTTTTTCCACCTCATTCCGGCTTGCTCACTAAGTCCAGGAACAGTCCAGAAGTAGTATCCTTGCATGAATAAAAGGCCTTATTAGTTAACACAAGAGTGCGTATCAACTACTATATATTGGTCAGCCCTAGCCGGAAGGAAGCTAACATTCTATTAGCAAGTTTTCCTCTGTCTAACACAGATTTTCCGGAATGGACGATATCGTGGTCTGTAATATATATTACATTTGAGTTTTTTTTTAATACTTGTATTCGGTGTAAGTGGATTGTAGTATACGGTGGCGGTTGGTATTATATAATATATATATATATACTATATATTATATATATATATATATATTTCCAAAAACGATGAATTTATTTATCGACGCTTAACGTTTCGGTTTCTTTTAAACTTCATCAGGATGTATTATGGTGAGAAATTGATGGATGTTTTATAGATGACAGGAGATAAAAAAAATCTTATAATTTTTTTTTTTTTTTTTTTTTTGTGGTGTAACTTTCATTGTTCCTTGGTGTTCCTCAGTATTGCAAGTCTTTGTCCATGATTGCAAATAGACGTCTTTCAGTATCTCGCCTAGTCTATAAATTTAAGTGGTGTATTGTAGCACACCATATATAACAAAATATTCCAACATACGCCTTCATTGCCATTACTCCCATGTCCACTCTGAGTACCGTGTCAGTGGACCTGGTGGTAATGCCAATTAATAAGTACTCCCCAACCACCAGGGCTCCAGAACTAAAACCTCACCATTTAATATAGTTTAATGTTATACCAAGGACACTCTTTGGAGATGGGGATCTTACCTTTCTGCAAGGGATAGAGTAAGCGTATTCTACCCCCACCGATAAAGCGTAATATGGATCAAATAGATATATCTGATAATGATTTGTATATCCTCAATGGGAATATTTGATATCATGTTTGCATACATTTTTACCAACCCCTCAGCACGAGCAGGATTTGGAACAAGGTCATTTTCTTAAGCGGAGTTTAACAGGTTTGATTTCAGAGTTTTCCTTCTCCTAGACTGGTTACCTAGCCCACTCTGCCCTACTATTTATCCATAGCTGGAGGGAGTAGCAGTTGGATGCATACCTTTCCCAAGGGTATTAGTGCAATGTGAAATGCAATCAGCCTCGTCCAGGATTTGAACTCGAGTCGATTAGTCGATTTCCTACGACTCTAACCATTACACCACGCTCCTCCACATCATGTATATATCAATACAACGCAATGTTATGTTGAGCGCGTGAACAGGGTTCTGACTATGGGCATCTAGTTTACTGGGGATCGAATCAAATGGATATATATAATCGTACAAAAAATTAACCAATTATTACGTTTAGGGCCGGGTTAGCTCAGTCGGTAGAGCGTTCGGCTAGAAACCACAAGGTTCCTAGTTCGATACAGGCCCTCGCCAACTCAGCGTATGAGTAGCACAGAGATCTGTGCGGTAAAGTAAGGAGCTGCTGGTAGGTGTGGCGCTCCACCTCTGACGCTAAAACAATCTCCTTGGTCTAGCGCTAGTGAAAAGGTGATAGACTCCCTCGCTGCATGGCTGATACCGACATTAGGCCGCCCCGACGACTTATTTCATGAATGTCTCAGTAACCAATGTGGCGATTGATGTGTAATTTGAATAGAAAGATTGGATTTTTCAAATATTTCTTCTTTTTTTTTAAGGGGGGGGGGGGTCAGTTTGTTCCCCGGAACTGAAAAACCTCTGATCGCCACTGATACGTCTTAGGAAATATTATCAGGCATCTCAAAAAAGATTTTCACTTGCTCTTTATGGGAGTTAAGGAACGACTCATTACATTTTCCTCTTCTGACCAAATCCAAAAGGAAGACGCCGAGTGGATTTACCCAGTTCAATTGAAGAACGGAGAGACCCTTTTAATCCTAAGTCGTTGCCCACATCCAGATTAAATGAATTTAAGTTATATCTGAAGGTATTCATATATTCATTTATATATATATATATATATATATATATATAAATTGTCGGCATGGCAATATCAAACAAACTGTTTGCGTACTTTCATACTCTCGTGCAGCAAGTCTCCAAAAATGTAGGATATATGAATTTATAAACAAAGCGAGAAATCTGGGAAGAACAGCTAGTGTAACAGTTAGAATCCCCGACTGTCAGCCGGGCAGTTAGGGTTCGAATCACACACAAAGCGGCTTCCAGTCTATAACTAGGCCGAAATGTACATACAGAGAATGGCTTTTTCTCGATTTGTTTACGCTTTACATTTAAACAGATATATTCGCCTAATTCATTAATTATCAAATAAGTAATTTTTAAATTAGGTATGACTTCAATTAAGCACATATTCCCCCAAAAATATATATATAAGTAAGCCGTCGGGATGGCCTAAAGTCTGTATCAACCAATCAACGAGGAAGTCTATCCTCTTTTTACTAGCGCTAGACCAAGGAGATTATCTTAGCGTTTGAGGTAGAGCGCCCCACATACCATCAGCTCCTTACTTTACCGCACAGATCCCTGTGCTATTCATACGCTGACTTAGTGAGGGCCTGTATTGAACTAGGAACCTTGTGGTTTCTAGCCAAATGCTTCTACCGACTGATATAATATATATATATATATATAAATATTATATATATATATATATATATATATATATATATATATAGTATGTATGTGTGATTTTCACTGTTTCAGCTTTTGCTAGAACGGTGTGTCGAACGCAGTATTATTGGAAGAGTGCTCAATATAGAATAGAGCTGTTATATAATATAATAAAATAAATATATAAAGGTTTTACATATCTATTTATTTGGTGACAAAGGAACAGTCACAACCATTTTGGTTTCATGCGTCAACAATCATCAGGTGAACTTGTATTTTGATTTTTTTCTGTTTTTTTTTAAACAAGTTCATCTGGTGATTGTTGACGCATGAAACCAAAAATGGTCGTGAATGTTCCTTTGTCACCAAATAAATATATATGTAAAACCTTTAATATTTATTTTAATTATATATATATATATATATATATATATAAATATATATATAATATAGAGAGAGAGAGAGAGAGAGAGAGAGAGAGAGAGAGAGTCTTGTCCATAAATAATTATACCTCTACCAATGTTTATTATAGATTAATTTCCTTCCAGTATACCAGGTTTTTGTTGGCTTGATTGTAAATGAACAGATAAGCAGAGTAAACTAATCTCCTATTACACGTCAAGTAATTGCATAATGTAACAATTATTGACTTATCTGTCTGAATTTTTGAGATGGGGTTTTATAATGGACACATGGCGCAATGGATATAAGGGATATAAGACATTTTGTTTCAAGTCTCCATTCCAACTGATGAGAATTCGTATCAAACAAAATCTCTCAAATTCCTCAGTGATAAACTGTGACTTGTCACTTAAAAATTACGCTTCCGCAAATGTAGGATATATATATATATATATACCAACCCCTCCGCCATATGGGTGCTAGAAGGCGGTGACTGAGGGTCTACATGTCCTGGGAATGACGTTAGACTCTATCTGATGGTGAGGTTCCAGTTTTGGAGGTTTGGGGAATGTTATCCATTAATAATTTATTTATTTCAAAACTTTATCGGCATTAAATGACCCACCGAGGTTGATATGCCGTAAAACAAACCAACCCCTCCGCACAAGCAGGATGTGACACAAGGTCCATTTATTAAGCGGAGTTTAACAGGTTTGAATTCAGAGTTTTCCTTCTTTTAGACTGGTTATCTAGCCATGGTTAAAGAACCCAGTCTGCCCTGCTGTTTACCCATAGCTGGAGGGAGAATTGGATTCATACCTTTCCCAAGGGCATTAGCGCAAATGTAGGATATATCCACATATCCAATGTGCCGAAGGTAGTTCGAGTGTATGACGTCACATTTAGGGAATTATTTACATTATTGTTCGTTTTATAATTATTTATTCATATAAGACGCTGTGTAGCAGTAGCCGAGTAAGTGGTGTGATAGTAGCAAGGGCATTATTAGCCACAGATTTTAGATTTCTTTGCCGTCATTCTGAATGTGTTGTTTTTTGTTGTTGTTTTTTTCTTTTTTTCTTCTTTTTGTCTTCCCTTCTTTGGCCGTTTCGCACTGCTCTATAATAAATCAGTACATAAGAAATATATGACGCCTTTTTTGTCCTAATGAAAGTAAAAAAAATAATCACAAATATAAATACTGACTGAAGAAAAATATAGCGTACATTAAACGATTTTACGAAATTTTAGGTTTTTCCAAATGATACGTGACAGAACTATTAGAGCCAAAAAGCTGATTGATATGGACAAAGAATTTCTTATCAGCCAACGGGATTTCCATCGTCATCTTAAGACAATTAAAGAGACACACCTCATTCTCTCTTGTTCTGCTTATTGTTTCTCTTTACTTTCTTTTACTTTATCTTCATCTTTCCCTTCTTCTTTTTCTTTACTTTTGTTCTTTGTTCTTTTTAGTTCATCCTCTTCTTTCTTTCTCTTTCATTTTTATGCCCATTCCTTTCAACTTCTTTTTCTTTTTCGTTTCTTCTTGTTCTTGTTCTTGTTCTTGTTCTTGTTCTTCTTCTTCTTCTTCTTCTTCTTCTTTGTTCTCTAGTCTTCTTCTTCTTCTTCTTGTTCTTCTTCTTCTTCTTCTTCTTCTTCTTCTTTGTTCTCTAGTCTCTCTTCTTCTTCTTCTTCTTCTTCTTCTTCTTCTTCTCTTCTTCTTTATGATTCAGCCTTTCTTTTACCCCCTTTTCTACTTCTTCTTTTTCTTCTTCTTCTTCTTCTTCTTCTTCTTCTTCTTCTTCTTCTTCTTCTTTTTCTCTAATCTTCTTCTTCTTATTATTCTTTATGATTCAACCTTCCTTTTACCCCCTTTTCTTCTTCATCTTCGTCTTCTTCTCTTCTTCTCCTTCTTTTTTCTTCTTCTTTTTCTTCTACTTCTTCTTCTTCTTCTTTATGATTCAGCCTTCTTGTATCGCCTTTTCTTCTTCTTCTTCTTCTTCTTCTTCTTCTTCTTCTTCTTCTTCTTCTTCTTCTTCTTCTTCTTCTTCTTCTTCTTCTTCTTTATGATTCAGTCTTTCTTTTATCCCATTTTCTTCTTCTTCTTCATTTTCACAAATCTATTATTTTCTCCTTTCTAGTTTCCATATATTCTCATCAAATATTGCCTCTGTTAGAAACAAAGCATTTACTTAAAAGGACAATAGCCATTTCTCATCGTCCAATCTGTGTGGACGTCATATAATATCCACCCAGCAACATTTACCAATCAAAATTGATGTACGTACCAACATAGACGTTTAGTCAATGATACTCTGGTTAATTTATCTGTATTACAGTTTTTGGAACTCTCAAACTGTTTATAATTTTCGGAGGAATTCGTGTCTGCTTAAAGAAAGAGTAGATTTTCCTCAAAAGTTTTCTGTCAAAATATATTGTACGAAATCAATCATACTTTTCTCAATGCCGTAAAAAAATTAATTATTATTGGCCAAAGAAAAAAACGAGAAGTATAGATAATAAAACAGCTGATGGTGAACATGATTTTCCTAAATCAGTATCAGTTCGATTCACATTCGGAACTCATTCCTTTATTCTGGATTACGATGTTCCTTAATGTCGTTAACGTGACGGCCCGAGTAAATTGAGAAGTTTTTAAAAAATGATTAACGATCATACTAGTTAAAATTATTAATAAAATCTTGGGTTCATTTTTCAAATTCTAACAATCTTAATCTTTTTATTCTCACATATTTAAAAAAATGTCTTATTCTTCTTCCCATCCTCCCACTTCTTTTCTTTTTCTTCCTTTCGAGATTATTTTTTCTTCCTTATCGACCCTTCCTTCTCTTCCTTTCCGACACTTTTGTCTTGCTTTTTCTTCAGCTTCTTCTTCTTATTATTATTATTATTATTATTATTATTATTATTATTATTAGATTTTCCTCAAAAGTTTTCTGTCAAAATATATTGTACGAAATCAATCATACTTTTCTCAATGCCGTAAAAAAATGACTATTATTATTATTATTTTCACTCCTTTTGAGTTTTTCACATCTGCGTTAACTGATGGTATTTCACAGGAGGCTGAGTGACAACTAAGTTTCCCCGGGTCTCCAGGACTCTTCTGAGTATTCTAGCAGATTGCAGCAGTGCACTAGTCTGGATGATCTCAATTCTTCCTCTGCTTTCCCGATCCTCCAGTCTTTTTTCCAAGTTTACTGGGACCGTTTCAAGTACATCAACTACAATTGGTATCACTTTCACTCCCATATTCCTCAGCTTTTTCAATTTTCTGGCAAGGTTCAGGTATTTATCCATCTTTTCATTTTCCTTCAGCTTCACCCAGTGATATGCTGGAATCTCTCTTTCTTTTTTTCTTTCTTTTGTTAATCAAACACTAGGTCTGGTCTCCTTGACTGGGATACGGTGATCGGTCTTTATCTCAAAGTCCCAGAGAATTTTATGCGTTTCATTCTCAAGAACAGATTCTGGTTATTGCATATACCATTTTTTGTATGGTCAAAATTTAATTTTTTGAATATTCCCATGGATCACCTTCCCAACCCAGTCGTACCCTAGCTTTTATTCCCGTTGTGCTAGTTTGCTACATTCACTTAGTACATGGTTTACAGTCTCATCTCTGTCACTGTACAGTCTACATTTTCTGTTTTGTTGCGTCTTATCAATTTTTGCTTTGATTACAAATGAACTTTCTCTCCTTCTGAATAGCTGACCGGAGAAGTGATCCACCGACGAAAAAGTTCCCACAACAGGGAACAGTTCTGGAACACTTCGATTGACACTGCCTTCACCTCGTTTATAACAACGTGTTGCATGAGTTAAAAAATTGCCAAATATTGTTCAACATTAGATTATTGCGAAACTGGAAATGAAATCAGTCTCATCAAATTCTAGACTGACCGCGTATTTCATTTTCCCCAAAGATTACCCAAACAACTTTATTATCTTCCTGAATTGCAGCGAAAATCTGCTAATGTTGTGTTGCTTTTTCAATTGAATTAATTATTGGCAACAATACAATTCAAAAAGTTTGTTGTTGATGGAATCAATCTTTTTTTTATCTTCCCGGAAGCAAATACAAAACTCAAATCTTATTTGTCTAACAAAAACCCGAATTGAATCAGACATGTTTTTTTTATGTAGAAAGGTCAAAATGTTTTCAACAGAACAAATATGTCTGTCATTTAAGCCAATTCCAGACGACCTATTATTAACTATCAATTTGTTTGTGTCTGAGATTTTCAGACAACATTTTGTTTATATAAACGATTTTGTTTTCTTAGCCAGTTTCATTGCTGTTAAAATGATGTAAACAATTCCAATCTACCGACTATTATCAATAGATAGATAGATAGATAGATAGATAATCATAGGAAAGAAAAAGGTTGTTTTGAAAATCAAATTGATATATTTCACTAGAGATTTAACTCATCAAAATGCAAATTTGTATTCTGATGACGCCAGTGTACACACACACACACAACACACACACACACACACACACATATATATATTATATATATATATATATATATATATATATATAAAGGAAAAGATGACTTACCGGTGAATTGGTCACGATGGTTAGTAAGTGTTAGAATTCAGAGGGGTAAGTCAGCGATATAACAAATACAAAGTGCTCAATACTAAGTAGAGTAAATTTATTACAAAAATGGGTACAAGAGATAACCTACTCGAGTTTCACCATAAGGATCTTCAGGGTTAAATCCACTGAATTAATCGAGACACCATTAATAGCAGTCGATTTCACGTAATCGGTGTCTCGATTAATTCAGTGGATTTAACCCTGAATATCCTTATGGTGAAACTCGAGTAGGTTATCTCTTGTACCCATTTTATCATATATATATATATATATATATATGTGTGTGTGTGTGTGTGTGTGTGTGTATATATTTGTGTATAATATATATATATATATATATATATATATGTGCATATATATATATATATAAATCACTTTTGTCTGGTATTTACGTGTCAACTTATAATTCAGAAATGTGATGTCATTGGGCATTAAAATCGAGCATACAATTTATAATGAGAAAAAGTAGAACATTTTGTCTCTGTTTTTTCTTATTGAGCAAAGGATATGTTAAAAAATAACAATTGATTTGTGGAACTCTTCACAGTTTTTCCTAAGTAAGTACAAAATGAAGTCTTCTTTTAAGTCTAAAATGTAAAGTTTAACATTTTTTTCGAAAATTATTCTTTTGTAATAATTGTAATTTTAAAAGTTATTATATCTAATAGTAAGTTTGGAGAACTAAAAGAAATCAGGAAAATGTTTCAAACGAAAGGGCACTTTTGGTACACTATTTTAAATGTAATCAAAGAAAATAAATTGTATTAAGAAAAATTTTACATATACGAAAAAAATAACAAAATTTAAACGAAAACTTTTTTCGATAACTCAAAAACTGATATTTTAAACGAATACTTTTCATATTTCTTGGAATAAAATATATTAATTTTTAATCAGTGTAACCAAAAACATTTTTAAAAGAAATAAACCATTCATAGAATAAACGAATAATTTCTATTTGAATTAATATGCGAAAATTTCCTCTAACCCGTTTTTCTTCCTCTTTTAACTCTCAATCTGTAGTGATCTGAAAATCATAAATGTCTAAATAGATGAAATAGAATCACAGATATTGCATTTTTTTCAGTGTTCTAAGGGGCAAGAACCCGTCTGCCTATAAAATCAGCATTTAATTCTCTGGATTCCTACGCAGGCTCGAAACATTAATACCAGTGGCAAATTTTTATAACCCACGAGGCAAGCCCCTCCCTCTCGTTCCTTTGTTTCGTACATCGTATTAATCATTCTTATGCCGTATCATTTCCTTCTGTTTCAACCCTTTTATTTATTTATTTTTTTCCTTATTTTTCGCTTTATTCTTGATCGTTTGCCTTGCACTTTTTTCTTTTTTTTCCGACCGTCAATATCGGTCCGTGCCGTGTCTGATTTTCTCAAATCACAGCTCCTGGTGAACAGCTCTTATCTGATCACACCCTTGCTAAATATCAGGTTTTAATTCAATGAGTCTACCTAATTTAACGTCTTCAGGCGGCTTCCACTACAGACCAGCTTTACCGCATAGGTGCGGCTGAGTGAACGCTCACACGAGTACAAAATGCATGTAGACTTGTATAAAACAGACGCGATCAAACACGCGCGGGTATATTGATCTTGTTAGATTGCCCATCGTGTGAATTTCGCGAACTAAATCTCTACACACCAGCGGACAATAGAATAGAGTGTCGATACATTGCTTAACAACTCTTCTTTGTTCATTATATATGTCTTCATTCTTAGCATCAGAATTTCATGTTGTCAGCTGAACTAATTAAATACAACTATTGTCTCACAACCGACCTTTTTTTTTAAATTTTTATTCTTTATCAAATTGAAATTAAATAGTACTAGCAAATATATGCACCCTCCGGGTGCAAGTATTTTAGTTAAATTTTATAATAAAATATCATATTAAATTAGAAAGGCTAATGAAACCGAATAAGAATGTAGATAAAAAGATTTTGAACAGAGGGGATATGATTGAAAAATAGAACAACTTTGAAACTAACTCTTCCATCATTTTCCGTTACTCCCGTCTTTCATTGGTAAATTTTCCTAATTAAAATGTTTAGCTAAAATAGGAAGTAAAGAATAATATTACAGTTATTTCTTCTTGTTAAGGGATTTCTTTTAAGATTTATTGAAGAGATTTTTGCTCATATTCAATAAGATAAAACCAAACAATTAGAAATCAATAATACTAAGCATATATTTATCAAAATCAATTTTTTAAGATCAATATGCAAATTAGCCTTCCCATTCACACTGTAAACCTCTATTTTGTTGTATATATAAATACAATTGCATGTTATTAGTATGTAGATATGGTCAACAGTGTAAGTAATGTAAAACAATTTTATTAATAATTGAGGTTTAAATAAAAATAAAATCATGGAAAATATGATGTAAATAACTAAAGGAATTGTGACTTGTATAGTAATATAGTTTCGGTTAGAGATAGACAAAGCCACAATCTCCATTATAATAAGATTTATGCAATGTGAACTCCGGTAAAACAGAGTTTATGAGCTTCAAAAATAAATGAAAAATATCTACACTCAATGGCAAGCCTCTTAAGCCAGTGGAACAATTCACTTACCTGGGAGGTAATATCTCCTCCACAGAGAGCGATGTTAATACGCGGATAGCAAAGGCATGGTCGGCCACAAATAGATTATCAGTCATATGGAGGTCCGATCTCCCTAACGAGCTGAAGCGACAGTTCTTCCAGGATGTGGTTGTGTCGGTGCTGTTATATGGCTGCACCACCTGGACCCTAACTAAACGTCTTGAGAATAAGCTAGATGGGAGCTGCTCAAGGATGCTGCGAGCAGTGTTGAACAAGTCATGGAAACAGCACCCCACAAGGAAACAGCTGTACGGTCACCTGCTCCCCATCTCACAAACTATCCGAGTGAGACGGACAAGGCATGCAGGACACTGCTGGAGAAGTGAGGATGAACTCATAAGCGACATTCTCCTGTGGAAGCCAACACATGGTCATGCAAGTGTGGGGCGCCCAGCAAGGACCTACATTGACCAGTTATGTGAAGATGCTGGCTGTTCCGCAGAGGAGCTTCCAGGTGCAATGAATGATAGGGAGGGTTGGCGTAAGATTGTTGTCGATACCCGTGCTACATGCGTGACATGATGATGATGATGATGCAACGTACAGATCATTTATCTCAGATTGATTCATTGATTGATTTTAATGGCATATCAACCTGTCTAGGGTTATTTTATGCCTAGAGGTTAATTAATTGTGTACATTGTATGTATAAACCAACTCCTCCGCATGGACAGGATGCGAGAAAATTTTAATCTTTAAACTGAGTTTAACGGACTTGAATTCAGATTTTCCTTCTCCTTGCCCATTTGCTATACCAAGTTTAAAAAAACCTGATTGCCCTACAATTTACCCATAGCTGGAAAGAGAATAGTTAAATGCTTACCATTCCCAAGGGTATTTTTGATGTTTGGATAGACCAGGCTCTCTCACTTTAAATCACAGCTTGTCTGCCTGTGTCTTGTGGATTTTTAATTCTGCGTATGTTACTTAATTCGGCGGGTACGCCATCATCTTTAGTATACGGAAGGATGCCAATCAACGACCAACTATTGCCATACGATAGACTACTTCACATAGTGTTACGGTTATTGTCGTATGAAATGGAATCAGTAACGAGGTTGTTTGTGTTCAATTCAGCTATTTTCCCCTATATTGGGTAACCGGTCTAGGAGAAGGAAAATTCTGAATTCACACCAGCTGCACTAAGCTTTAAAAAATTACTTCTTGTCCGTGTGGGACTCGAAACCTCGACTGCCAAGCTGATAGGCGGATATTCTAACCACTACACCAGCTGGCCAATCCCAGATTCTTCGTCTGTTTTGAACTTATTTATATTCCTCTTTTTATTGACTTGCTACACGACAGTATGAGAGCACGTAAATAAACACTGTGTTTATTTGATATGGCTTTCAGCCGACAATTTTTATATATTTCATATATATATATATGTGTGTGTGTGTGTGTGCAATTTAGTGTCATAAGCCCTTTTTGACAGGTTTTTAGCCCTCGTCTTGGGATACAGTCAACGTATTATAAGCCCCGGTAACAGGGGTAGAAGATGGCTACCTAGTGGGAATTGAACACACTAACAATGGCCTGATAGTCTTGTTTGTTAACCTTTAAACCAAGCGAGGCACCCAAAATATAACCGTCTAGTTTCTCATAAAGACATTATTGCCATCCAACCAACACTTGAACTTCTTTACGGTCTAAATTAATCTGATTTCGCCGTTGTTAGTTTTTCTGATTAAATCGAATGAACGCGGCAAATTCTGTATTGTCTTCGAAGAGCAAAAAAGAAAATGAAACACGTGAAGAAAGGGAATAAGATGATTTGGGCGAATCTGTTACACGAAGCAAATTATTACCTGAATATATGTTTGGTTTGCTTTTTTAAGAAAAACAAAAAGATTCGTTATTTACTAAGCTGAAACTAGTTTGGCATAAGGCCAGACATATGGGGTTAAATCGAACTTAACGGGCCTAAATTCCACCATTGTATGTCACCCCAGCGAAAGAAAAGAACAAACTAAAAATCAAGGAATTAACCGAATTTAATGAAATTTTCACGGTTGATACAATAATTGAATAAAAAATATAATGCACCAGTTTTTTATTTAAAACTTTTAACATTTTTTCAGGTCGTTTTCTTAGAGGCGTAACACAGATTCACCAAGATACGTGGTTCAAAGTTAACTGACCTGAAAAAATGTAAGGGTTTTCAAATAAAATAACTGGTGCATTATATTTTTTATTCATTAATATATCAACACTGAAAATTTCATTAAATTCGGTTAATTCCTTGATTTTTAGTATTTTTTTTCTTTCGGCGGGGTGATATATAACGGTGGAATTTAGGTCCGTTAAGTATGATTTAGCCACATATGGTTTACCCAATGAAATTCGAGCGCAGTAATTCTAGAACGTTAACCATTACACTACATGAAGCGTCTTTAAAACTTGGTGGAGCTTAAATTTGGCACAAGGTCGTAAGTATGGGACACCTGGTGAGCATCGAACTCACTAACCATTAACCTGTGACAATAGATATCTACATAAAAATCCACGACAAAGTACATCTGAGAGATAGAGAAATAATTCATGTCGGTATAAAAAATTTACAAGTACATAAAATTTAGATTTTCAGAAGCAAGAATAATTGTTCAATGGAAAAGTGCCTGCCTGCCTGCCTTGAAAATCAACACTCAAAACCATCTCTCTCTCTGTCTGTCTCTGTCTCTGTCTCTCTCTGTCTCTCTATCTCTCTCTCTCTATATATATATATATATATATATATATATATATATATATAAGTCATCCACAGACACGTGTTTCGGCGTTTCACGCTTCTTCAGTGTGGTTAAACTACCTCTGACCGGGAGCGAAATCCGACTGACTTTTGTCTGCCCGATTTCGTGACCTCTCGACCGTAAAGGCGTGGTGTTTAAACTATTAAATGCATAAATGTTTTATATATTTTACGATCGCCAGAGAGATCCAGTCAGTGAAAAGACGATCATTGCTTTATATAAGCTGGCAGCGAAACTTAATTTATGTCACCCCTAGAGAGCTCTACCGAGTTTTGGGAGCATATAGTATGTCATCCACAGACACGTATTTCGACGTTTCATGCCCCTTCAGTGTAGCTAGACACAACAACTACCTCTGACCGGAGCGAAATCCGACTGACATTTTGTCTGCCTGATTGCTTTATATATGCTGGCAGAGAAAGTTAATCATATATATATATATATATATATATATATATATGGGTACAGAATGTTTATGTTGTTGAAACGTGAATAATAAACTTTTAAGTAGTCTTGATATCAAATTATTATATACTAATATTCCTGTCGATAAATGCATCACACGTCTAGAACATCTAAAAAATCTAACTTCAGCTTACCCCTACCTACCAAAACCATTTGAAAAATCTGTAAATTATGTACCCAAAATTGTTTTTTCCAATATGACGGCACTTTTTATAGACAAATGTTTGGTTTACCTGTGGGATCTCCCCTTAGCGGCGTCCTTGCATGTCTTTTCCTCGAATTCCTAGAATTTGGACCTTTCAAATATACACATATATATATATATATATATATATATATATATATATATATATAAGTAAAGAAAATTCGTCGGGGCGGCCTAATGTCGGTATCAGCCAATCAGCAAGGGAGTCTATCCCTTTTTCACTAGCGCTAGACTAAGGAGATTGTTTTTTGAATCTGAGGTGGAGCGCCACACCTACCATCAGCTCCTTACTTTACCGCTCAGATCCCTGTGCTACTCATACGCTGAGTTGGCGAGGGCCAGTATCGAACTAAGAAGCTTGTGGTTTCTAGCCAAACACTCTAACGACTAAGCTAATTGTCCCTTGAAAAAAATCATTTTTATTAATTGGTAGAAATAATCAGGATATTTTATTATTTATTTTGTTTAACGGCATATCAACCCCTTCGGTTCATTCAATGCCAAATCTTGCTTTTCGTATATATATTATTTGTAAGCGAATAGTTTATAGGTAAATACTTTTGTTTGGTTTGGGTTTATAAACTATAAGAAATAATTTCAGCTTCATATGATAAAGGGCTGGTTTGGTTTGGTTTGTTTTGTTTTACGGCATATCAACCTCGGTGGGTCATTTAATGCCGATAAAGTTTTGAAATAAATCAATTCTTAATGGATAATACAATTTTTTTATAAATACATTTTTCTATTTAACCCATAGATGTGACCCTAACAGGTACTACCACTCCGGGTCAGAGTGGACTAGGGAGCAATGGTGATGAAGGGGTGCTCCACATTCCCCAAACCTCCAGAACTGGAACCTCACCATCAGATAGAGTTTAACGTCATTCCCAGGACATGTAGACCCACAGCCACCGCCTTCTAGCACCCATATGATAAAAAGGGATTGGGGCTTGCGATAAGGGTAATAGGGTTGGGAAAATCTTATAGGTGCTAGGGCTTGACGTGACCAGCCGATTGATCGGAGGGGGCCTCTCTAAAGGGCTGGATGTTTGTCACAAGAGCAATGTAATATCCGTTTTGTTTGTATGATATTTCGCTAGAATCTTTGGCTCAGAAGAATACTAACATTTTTTTTTCTTAGTTGCTATTTCTGAGTGATGATGTAATTAAAACAAAGAGACTATTTTGCTAGCCACTAATACGCGGAAGTGTCGGCACACGAGTCCCTTTCCCCGTCTTTTCGCCCTGTCAGTTGGGCGTAGAATATGCTAAATCCCCCCCAGAGAGCTGAGACCCTACCTACCTCCCAAAAATGAATGTCCTATGTATGACACTAAACCGCATCTTATGGCGGGGCACCAGTTCTGGAGATCTGTGGGGTATAGAGCAATCCTTCAACGCCATTACTCCCAGGTCAACTCTGACTCGGATTGGCAGTACATTTAAGCGTCACATCTATGAGTCAAATAGATATATTTAGAAATTATTCGTATTCGTATTATGTTCAAATAAAAAACTTCTAAAGAAAGTACAGCATAAAAACAGTAAAAACAGGATGACCCCCCCCCCCCCACCAAAAAAAAAAAAAACAGATTTTGGGTACTGTTTTTTTTGTCCTGGTAGTCTGCGTCAGTAATAGTATATATACAAGGTGAGCAAAATAAAATTTGGGTTCTGTTTTTTGTTTTGTTTTTTATCACCCTGTATGAAGGTACAATGAATGCAATTCCCTAACTTCTAGAAATGAAATAACCCTAGAAAAGTTTACATGCCGTTAAAATCAATTAATCTACTCGGCTCTCTCTTTCTTTCTCTCCCACACACACATAGACACACACTCATAGAAACAGACGCACGCACACACACACACACACACACACACACTCCTCTCTCTCTCTCTCTCTCTCTCTCTCTCTCTCTCTCTCTCTCTCTCTCTCCCACACACATAGACACACATTCATAGAAATACATGCACACACTCCCTCTCTCTCTCTCTCTCTCTCTCTCTCTCTCTCTCTCCCACACACACACACATAGACACACACTCATAGAAACACACGCACACTCTCTCTATTTCTCTCTCTTTCTCTTCCCCCATCTATCTCTCTCTTTCTCTCTTTCTCTCTCTCCCACACACACATAGAAACACACTCATAGAAACACACGCACACATACACACTCTCTCTCTATCCCCCCCTCTCTCTCTCTCTCTCTCTCTCTTTCTCTCTCGTTCTCTCTCTCTCACACACACATAGACACACATTCATAGAAACACACGCACACACTCCTCTCTCTCTCTCTCTCTCTCTCTCTCTCTCTCACACACACACACACACACACACATAGACACACATTCATAGAAACACACGCACACACTCCCCCCTCTCTCTCTCTCTCTCTCACACACACACACACACACATCGACACACACATTAGAAACACATGCACACACTCCTCTCTTTCTCTCTCTCTCTCTCCTCTCTCTCTCTCTCACACACACACACACACACACACATAGACACACACTCATAGAAACACACGCACACACACTCTCTATATTTGTCTCTCTTTCTCTCTTTCCCCCCTCTATCTCTCTCTCTTTCTCTCTCTCTTTCCCTCTCTTTCTCTAACTCTCTCTCTCTCTCTCTCTCTCTCTCTCTCTCTCTTTCTCTTTCTTTCATTCTTTCTTTCTCCTAAAGTTATTTTTCTCATATCTATAAGTGTTTGTCAATCTATTAATTTTTCTATTCCTAATCTTTGATTAATGAAAGTTGAACTCTTTACAAACTAGTAATCAATGTCATTTCTTTCATCCTTTCCTCATTTACAATATTATATCATTTACAGGCCATTTTTTTTCTCTTCTCTCATTAACATCACAACACAATTAAACGTCATTCCTGACAAGCGGGATTTTTTTCGCGCGCGTTTTTTTCTTTTCTCTTTCATCCGTTTTCCCTATCATTTTTTTTATGTGGGTTTCTTTTTTTATTCCAAGTTTTCACATCTCAATCTTCAAATCATTTCCTTGTGAATATATCATTCGACATGTTCTCTTTAATTTCATCATTTCTCTTCTTTTTATATATTCCTATTTTTCAAATAGTTTTTTTTTTCTTACTGTGTTTTTCTTTTGTTTTTAGATATTAATTTGTTAGCCTCGTTTTCAGTTCAGTTATATTTACTCTTTTCTAATGATGGTTTTATGAACAGTTCTTTAAATGATAGCAGCAAATAGAACATTTCCGTCTCAAACAACGAAATATGAAAACACACACACACACACACACATTCTCTCTCTCACACACACTCACATTCAAACACGCACAAACATATATATATATATTTGTGTGTGTCTGTGCGTGTGTGTGCGTGGGTGTGTAAAAACATATATCCTGTAAGTATTGAAATCATAGATCTGGATCACGTGACACACACACACAAACATTCACACACACATTCACACACACACACATACACACAAACACATATATATATATGTGCGTGCGTGCGTGCGTGTGTGTGTGTGTGTGTAAAAACATATATGAAAGTGACGGTGATACCTACTGTATTTAGTACCCTCACAATGGTCCCTAATGGTCTGGAAAAGAGACTGGGGGAACGAGAGACCGGGGGAGAAATCCAGACTATCCAGACCTACGCACTTTTAACATCAACTAGTATACATAGAATAGTCCTGCAGAGCTGATGAGACTTCCGTAAAAAAAAGTCCCATTTAAATCAGGCGTGAAAAAACCGCATAGAGTGAAAATAATGATAATAGTTTTGATGTTCAGTTAATTAAAAAAAATTCTCATTCCTTTCACATATATATATATATAACCAAAGATGGTCGAAAGTACCCGTATTCGGACTACACAAACAGACACTTTGCCTACAACCATAGTTTCAACTTCTCGTTTGCCAAAAAAGAAAAGCTGAATTAAATCCTTGTCTAAAATATTCCCAAGAGAGAATCTGCTTCCTAAATACACATTTTGATTATAATTATTATTATATTCGAGTTGACAATATTAAAATATTACACAGCATTTCTTGTAGAAATCTATTCAAAGTATTAGAAGCGGTACTTATCAAAAATAGACAAACTACATTAAACAAAATATATTTTAGCTTGGAAGTTGGGAGTCTCAAGATGCATTTGATGTAGACACAACCCCAACGCCTTAGTGGACCCACAGTTACGCAATCCTTAGCTGTTATATCTACATCTCAAACCAGTACCAATGGTCAACAGATTCATTCATGACGTCACGCCCACTTAAAAATTTGAAAATGACCAAAAATGGTCGCAGGTACACTTAACGGACTACACAAAAAGACACTTCGGACAGTTTTTAAATTGCCTACTATAACAGTTGCCTACAAACTCCCAACCGGGAGGTCCAGTGAGCTTCGGCCGCTGGATTAGGTTTTTGTAAATAATAGCGTCGATCCCTGAGGTCTATCCCCCAGGCAATACCTGCCCGCTTGGGGCAGGCTGGGTTTATTGCCCAGCGCCTGAGGTACCCCCTTGAGGTGAATGCCGAGGGATAGACGCAATTTTGTTCTTTGCCACCCATGAGCTTCGGCTTGTGGGTGGCCCACATTAAAACGAGGCCTTGTGCCCAGTCCATACAAGTGGGGTATGGGACAAATACCCCTACTATAACAGTTGCAACTTCTCGTTTGCCAAAAAGAAAAGTTGAATTAAAGGTTAAACAGCATATACTTGTTTATCATTTTTAATGGCAACATGCCTACAAGAGATTCTGTTGCCTAAACATACATTAAGAAAGGTGTGAAATTTTGAAAATTAGGAAGTATTAAAAGCACAACAATGAACAGAAATAAAAAAGATTGAAAAAAGAACAATAAAAAAAGAAAATATCCTTGTATATCATTTTTGATAAAACGTGCCTACGAGAGAATCTGATTCATAAATACACATCTTATTATAATAGATATTCGGTGTCTGTAACCGACATTATGTTACCGCTTACGTCACAATACCTTCAGTATGCAACATTAAACGATCCACATCATTTTAAAGTTCTTACGTCACAATTTACAATTATGGTAGTCAAAATCATTAATACATAAAGAACAATCCTGTATTATATATACTCAGAAATTAAGTATGCAACATTAAACGATCCACATCATTTTTAAAACAAGTTAAATACATGCCCGGTATTATTGCTTTATTTATAGTTTGTTTTATTCCAATATATATTTAACGTATAGAGTTTTACGAGAAAACTATTAACAAACAAGAAATGTTCACATCATCTTCTTGTACTTTAAATCTGAAGATGTTTGTACATTTAACTGTATTCGGTTTAGGTATGTGTATGTCCACTTTTCCTTACGAGTTCAAAGTTAATGACAGTTTCATCAATTATACTTACCGCCCTGCTTCTTTTTCTGATTCAATTACAGTTTTTTTTTTAATAAAAAGGTATTCTGTAGTTAAAATCTAATATTTTGCACTAAAATTATTAATAAATATTAATAAGATTATAATATAATCTTATTAATATCAATTAATAATTTATATTTTATTATACGGTGAAAAGAAAAGTTCTGTTTTGATTATCGTCTTAGAAAACAAAGCAAACATTTGTTTCATTTTCTCATAAGAATAATGATCCTTCATTAACTATTCTTAATATAATTAATTGCACAGCAATAACTTGCAAATAATTATATAGTTCAAATAATTAATAATAATAATAACTATTAGTAAAGAATTGTAGCTTCAAGTAACTATTCTTAAATACAATTAATTTGCATAGAAATAAATATTTTCAACTATTCTTATCTAACATTAAAAAAATTTGTTTAATCATTTGCTTTCATACAGTTATGATTTAACGTATTCTTATCCAATATTAATAATTTTTAAACAGGTATATTTGATCCAAAAGTGGGAAATTAAAAGGTACTACCACTCCGGGTCAGAGTGGACCTGGGAGTAATTGCAATAAAAGGGCACTACACCATCTCCAGAACTTGAGCCTCATCATCAAATACAGTTAAGTATTATACCCAGGACACTTCTTTGGCTGGGTATTATCTCTCTGTAGGGGGATACAATCAGTGTATTCTTCATATTGCCCTTATGGAAAGCCCCAACCCCTTTTTATCATATGGATGCTAGAAGGCGGTGGCTGCAGGTCTACATGTCCTGGGAATGACGTTAAACTCTATCTGATGGTGAGGTTCCAGTTTTGGAGGTTTGGGGAATGTGGAGCACCCCTTCATCACCATTGCTCGCTGGTCCACTCTGGCCCGGAGTGGTAGTACCTGTTAGGGTCCCATCTATGGGTTAAATAGAAAAATGTATTTTAAAAAAAATTGTATTATCCATTAAAAATTGATTTATTTCAAAACTTTATCGGCATTAAATGACCCACCGAGGTTGAATGCCGTAAAACAAACCAAACCAAACCAAACCATCAGTGTATTCTAAGCTCCTCTAATTTAAAGAAGAATCAGTTTAGAATAAAGGTTCGTGCATTGTTCTGTCGGTATCAATGTTAGTCTAGGAGATCGCATTTTTAAAAATGGTGTAAAGTCCTTAAGCAATTGCAACGAGATTGGCCAATGAAATATTCTTCAAAGCTATGTCACTTTTTTCTTCTGTTCTTTTTTCTATAAGACCTACGTGCGCTTATTAGTTTGATAATTACTATATTAAATCAATAGTCTTCATTCCAGTTCCTTTGGTGTAAGCGTTGTAGACATAATAGGAGAAACGAAACAACAACAACAAAAAAAACTCATCTAATTACTTGATATTTACGAAACCCTCAGGGATGTTGTCTTCCGTCGAGATCTGTGTTTCAACGAATTTTCAACAGCCTTTTTATTCTCTTCATTAGAAAATAAAATAAAATAAAATAAACAAAGGTGTAAAATCTTCTTTTTTTTTTTAAAGAATATTTTATATTTTATCTTTAATAAGGAAAAAATATTAGTATTAGTTGTGAAAACACATTTTAATCCTTTTATCAAAAGTGCAAAATATTTTAGCTATTATTTCACGTTCGATAACACAGGTTCTTTATTTTTTTTAAATTTTTATTTAGAATGGAAGATGATAAAATAATCTCGTTTGTTCTTTGTAAAATAAAAAACAAATGATGATATAAACATTTATTTATACATACTGTTTGGTGCGAGTAGGGATATATATATATATATATATATATATATATATATATATATATATATATATATATATACGATTAAAATCGAATGGTTTAAAAACTACCGACTTAAGTTCCTCGCAGTAGCGCAAATCTTCAGGGTATTTCTATTAATACCCTGAAGATTTGCGCTACTGCGAAAAACTTAAGTCGGTAGTTTTTAAAACCATTCGTTTTAATCGTACATATATATATATATATATATATATATATATATATATATATATATATAATATATATATATATATATATATATATATATAGAACGAAGTGTTTGTTTTTAATATTGCATAGTTGGACAAAAATCAATAGTAATGAACACCTAATATAAATCGAACTCACTATATTAGGCAATTTATCTGCGCTATGGTACAGCTAACAAGAGTATTTACTGAATTTAGCTTAGTCTGACATAAGGCCACAAATTGGAATTTCCGGTGATACCTAAATTTTTACAATAATAATTAGACTTGAACTCACGATTAATGGTCTGCAAGTCTAACTCGTAAACGATTATATCATACAAGTCACCAGACTTGTATGGCACCCAGTCAGATTCGAACCCACTAGAGTTTAAGGGCACCCATTTATAATTGAAGTCACTGGCAATAGTCAGTTCGTCTAGCTAGATAATCATAACATTCCATTAGTTGGACCCGTGGGCAGACGTATAGGACACCCAGTGAGAATCGAAATGGCTACCTCTGCACCACGCGACATATCCCTTTCTGCGCCTAAAAAATAAGCATAGCTTAGATATGGCATTTATGAGGCTTCCAGAAAGGATCGAACTCAGAACTCAGTTGTAATTGTTCTGCCCAGACTTGCTTGTTAACCATTACATGACAGCGCGATATAAGAGATACAACACAAAGGGATCGTTCATTATATTCGGATTAAAATAGCAAGCAAGGAATTATAATTGAATCGATTTAAATCTCAGATCAAATCACCGAGGTGTCATTTTTCCGAAAGAGACACTGACAGTTCTTAATATATCAATAAAAAAAAGAGAATGACAAGAGAAATTAAAATAAATAAAGTAATAATCGCATATATCGTAAAAATTATTGATCTATATTTTTGACTGAGGTGGCGTATTTCACACAAAAGACACACAAGATTGCCGGGGCATAATTAATGTAAATATTTTCGGAATTAATTTATTTTTATGCCAAACGGTGAAAAATGATATTCATAAAATCAAGCAAAAATAAAGAATTAAAAGCAAAACAAAAAACAAAAAAAAAAAAAACCAAAAAAAACGGTTTTCTTCTCTCCCAACAAATCTTAATAATCTCTTGTTAATTATATTTTTGCGCATAATTTAAAATATTTATTAAAATTGTTTCTTTATTATATCTTCAATCTGAAAACAGTTCATATCTCTAACTCCCTCCCTCCTTCCCTCATTCCCACCCTCCCATATCTCTCTCTCTCTCTCTCTCTCTCTCTAAAAACACCCACTTTTTATTTGTCTCGTAAACAGAGAAGAAACATTCTACCAAATATAACGCTTGATTATATGTACCGTATATACTCGTGTATGAGTCGTATCCATGTATACCTCGACCTTAAATTAATAATTAATTTATGGAATTTATTTTTGAATACACATATTGCTTCTAGCACTTAAAATAAAATGGAGGTCCCGTTGTATAATGGTTATCGACGTAGAAAATGGACCCGGCTACCCGAGTCCAAATCCTCAACGTGACTATTTGTATTTGTATAGCGGTAATACCATGAGGAAAAGTGGTAATCCAACTATTCTCCCCCAGCAATGGGTAAATAGTAGGACAGACTGTGCTTTTTAACCTTTGTATAGCAACCGGTCAAGCAGAAGAAAAACTCTGAATACTCATACTAAGTCCAATTACCGTTGAATTGGCAAGACAATATAGCAAGCAGTCGTAACCCAATATGATTCTGGTATGCTGTAAAGACCACTGCAAATTGGCAGGAGTTATGGAGCCTCAGAGGATCATATAAACTAAGCAGCCAATCAGGACTCAGAGAATGGAATCACCCAAATGCATGAGTGGACTGTTCTGAATTCCCATAAGTACCAGTTGTCTTGACACTGGTTCAGTTGTGCTTGGCCAATCACTTTGTTCAAACCAATTGCTGACTGACTGACTGACTGACTTCAATACAAACTAATTGGAAACATAGAGAGGTATGGATTCTACAATGCTATTCCTTACTCAAGACACGTTATATCAGTAAAGCTTCTATGACCAAACTGGGTTAAGTGATAAGAAAACAAAAATAAAATTCACTAATATAATAAATCCATATTATGGATGATAAACAGACAATATTGGATACACATTCGTTCTCAAAAAATATTTAAAAAAAAAAGAAGAAATTACAGTTATTCGCCCATTTCATTCATAACATAAAGAAGGGGGAAGGGAGGAGAAAGAAAAAAAGAAGAAGAGGAAAAAAAAGAAGAAAAAGAAAAAAAAGTATCACCACGCTAAAAAAAAACTTAAGCACGTTCATTTCTGATTTTCGTCTCTGAAGATAAAGTTTCTTTGAAATCGATAAGACAAAAAAACAATTTTTTGTTTTTATTTTATACGCATTGTAATTGCCTTCAAATTATTAATATATTATAACATACTTAACAAAGCTTCAAGCAAATTACCAATTACTAAAATCCACTAAATTTTGCCAACAATGTAATAATAAGAACAACCTATGATACGAACAGCTCAAATTTATCAATTCATTCACCAGCTTCATAACTAAGAAAACTTTTAAAATTTACTGCGAGTTGCAGAATCAAGATTTTTTTGTCTTGTTTTTATTTACTGGATTACACATGTCAAAAACAATATAATGGAATGTCAGAATGGCATTTTATTTTAGACTAAACAAATCATCATCATCATCATCATCATCATGTCATGCAAGTAGCATGGAGATCCATGACAATCTCTCGCCAACCTTCCCTATCATTCATTGCCTCTGGGAGGTCTTCTGCGCAGCAATCAGCATCCTCGCATAGTTGGTTAATGTAGGTCCTTGCTGGGCGGCCCACATTAGCATGTCCATGTGTTGGCTTCCACAGGAGAACTTCGCTTATGAGTGTCCTGCATGCCTAGTCCGTCTCACTCGGATGGTTTGTGAGTTGCCATTGAGATGGGGGGGGCAAGTGGCCATTAACAACAACTATACAGAATTAAATTATGCATTATTATAAACTATTACATATCGAACAACATTTCCCTTCAAACGACTGAGACTTTAACAAAGATGCAAAAGTCTCTATCATATAACGTAAGGTTGGTGGAGTGGTCCATTATAGGTATCAGTGAGGGAGTCTATCCCATTTTCACTAGTAGTTTACCAGAGAGATTGTTAAAGCGTCTGAGGTGCAGTGCTACACTTACCATCCACTTCCCACTTTACTGTACAGATTGGATCTGTGCTATTCATGCGCTCAGTTGTATCAATCCGGGATACATGTGGTTCCAAGGCAGATGCTATACAGACTGAGCTAACCTGCATTGAACAATATCACGATGATAATATAAACACATGAAAATATATGGATAGACCGTTTCCAAACACTGACCCCAAATGGCTTTAACATCAAACTAAACCATCCCCAGAACATTTTATAATAGAATGGATAGATAAATTGCATCTTAAATATTCAAATAATCAAATGCCTAAATATGAAACTGTTATAGGTGACACACCCTATAAGACCAATGGAATGCGCCAACAGATTACTATAAATAAACAGGGATAATTGTGGCTTAGGGAGCAAGCCAATGCGAGTGCCAATAACTCTGTTCGTCGGACGTATTTCCACATCTCTCTATTGTATTGTCTACTTTCTGTTAATACATTTTCTACTTTTCGTTACCCGTTGTTTTGTTCTTATTTGACCCCTTAAAACCTCACAACAGAAACTAAAACAGGCTAATTTGAAACATGTACTACTCAAACCTATCAATTGCCTCCCACGGGTAGTTTTCCCCGCTATGCCATCACGATATGATGAGATCAGAAGACGGTAATTTCAAAACACGTGGATACCAAAAAATAATTTCTCATTTAATAATGGACCGCCTTATCGGCAGATATAGAAACGCTAACTGTAGCCCGTAGAGAGGGTTAAGACCCCTCAAAATAGGTGTATCTTAGGTATGATATTAAACTTAATCTGATACTGAGTCTCCAGTTCGAAAACATTTGGGGAGTGTGGAGTACCCATTCATTGCCATTACTCCCAAGTCCACTCTGAGCTGGAGTGTTAGTGCCTGTTAGGCTCCCATTTCTTAATCAAATATACCTGTTATTCAATTATGTGTATTAGATAGGAATACTTGATATCATATAAATGTGTGCAAAATCTCGTAAGAAACTACATAACCTATGTAAATATAAATGTTACAATGTACGCAATTCCTTAACCTCAAGGCATAAAATAACCCGGACAGGTTAACAATCCATTGAATTTAATCAATTAAATCATTAGATTTGAACTTGATTCGCCGATTCTCTTTCCCACGACAATAAAGATTATGTCATTCACACAAGCAATAACAATTTCTAAAATTAACTATGGAAACTCCATTGCGCATAAAAGATTTACTAAAAACGTTTTCCTCTTACATTTAATAAGCAAAGTAAAGTCGGCGGGTGGCCTAATGTCACAATCAGCCAGACAGCAAGGGGTCTATCCCCTTTTCACTAGCGCTAGACCAAGGAGACTGCTTTCAGCATCTGAGACGGAGGGCCACACCTACCATCAGCTCCACACTTTATTGGACAGATCCCTGTGCTACTCATTCGCTGGGTTGCCGGTATCGAACCAGGAACCTTGCGGTTTCCAACCAGATAATTTGCCTATTTTTCCATGTTAATGTTTTATGTTTCCAACAGAAAAAAAATCTAAGCTAGCAGTTTGCCTGGGGTTTTTATCATCAAGAAATAAGTTTTAAACTAGCAGGACCTGTGGATTTAGAACAGTATGATAATCTAATTATTACAACGTTTGATATGTAAAAAGTATAATAATCTTGATTTAACTCTCTCTCTCTCTCTCTCTGCCTCTTTCTTAAAAGGGGTGTTGTAAAATAACTACATTGATTTGCCGTTAAAAGTCTGTGGGGAGGCATTTAAAATATCTACATCAATTTGCCGACAAAAAAGTGACAATAATGTGACAAAACACGACTCGGAAAAGATCTAAGTTGAGCCGGAAATTCTTCTGACACTGGCTCGCTAAAATATGACTAAATCACGGCAGATCAAAAATATAGCCTAAACCACATCAGAGCAAAATTACCAAAATATATTCCATAATTCAAAATTTCAATTACGAATAAAAGAAACATGTAACTTCTTTATCTTTTTTTCTTTTTTCAATTCATTTTAATTTCACGTTAGGCATTTAATCGACGCAAGACCATTTGGAATGTTTAATTTTTAAAATTGGGTGAAATAAAATGAAAGAAAATAAGAAATCTGCGATTAAGCGACACCAGATAATATGAATTACATTTTTGCATTGCATCATGAACAATTTTATCGGTCTTATCTTATTATAATGGAGATTGTGTGGTATTCTGTCTGTAACCGAAACTATATCACTACACAAATCGCAATTCCCTTAGTTATTTACGTCACATTTTCCATGATTTTATTTCTATTTAAAACTCAATTATTAATAAAATTGTTTTACATTATTAATACTGTTGACCATATCTACAAACTAATAGCATGCAGTTGTATTTATATATACATCAAAATAGAGGTTTACAGTGTGAACGGGAAGGCTAATTTACATATAGATCTTAAACATTTAATTTTAATAAATATGTGCTTAGTATTATTGATTTCTAATTGTTTGGTTTTATTTTAACGAATATGAGCAAATATCTCTTCAATAAATCTTAAAAGAAATTTCTTAACGAGAAGAATTAACTGTAATTTTATTCTTTACTTCCTATTTTAACTAAATAGTTAAAATATGAAAATTTAGCAATGAAAGGCTGGAGTGATTGAAGAGTAAGTTTCAGTTGTTCTATTTTTCGATTATATCCCCCTATGTTTCAAATTGTTTTATCTGCATTCTTATTTAGTTTCATTAGTCTTTCTAATTTAATGTATTTTATTGCATGAAAACTTAAATATGTGCACCCAGAGGGTGCATATATTAGCTAGTTTTTACTAAGGAGTGTTGCAGGATGATAACAGACAGAAGATTTAGGAGCGCGTGTATTGATATAGAGATAACGATATTCTTGCTAAAAATTAATTCCCCATTCGTTCAATATCCATTTGAACGTTTATGGTCAATGATTATCGCTACTCTGTTTATTTTGTTCAATGATTTCATGACCAAGACTCCCATGTGTCCGGCGTTAATGGCCAATAAAATTGCTTATTAATTTTTTGTTTGTTATATCTTTTGACAGTTGCTTCTGGCATCTCACGGCCGCTTCCGCGAGCAGCTATTTTGTTCTCAAACAAAGCATGTCGGGAAAAATAGCCAACTTCCTGTTTTGTTGATCTGCACCCAGCAACAGCCAATTTTTTCCTTCCTATAACCGATCAAACTGAGTCATTACGTTTTGTTTTTGTTTTGTTTTTTGTGTTTTATTTTTTATTTTTTCACATGCATATTTTCAATACGTTTTTATACGTACATATTTAACAAGATATAACAACACTAAACAACTGACCGCCCTGTCGGCTGGGGCGTTAGAATGCTCCGACTGCACCTCTGCAGAGGGGTAAGACTCCCCCAATGGGGCCACCTGTTGGCCGTGGGTGGCGACCCGTGATGCTTAAGGATAGAGCCCAGGTGGATGAGCAGTTCATGACTTGCAATACTCCACTTTGGTCCTATCTTGGGCTAGACGGGCGGTCGGAGAGGCCCCCTCCGATCAATCAGCTGGTCACGTCAAGCCCTAGCACCTATATGATTGCCCCAACCCTATTGCCCTTATGGCAAGCCCCACCCCTTTTTATCATATGGATGCTAGAAGGCGGTGGTTGCGGGTCTACATCTCCTGGGAATGACGTTAAACTCTATCTGATGGTGAGGTTCCAGTTTTGGAGGTTTGGGGAATGGGGAGCACCCCTTCATCACCATTACCCCCTGGTCCACTCTGACCCGGAGTGGTAGTACCTGTTAGGGTCCCATCTATGGGTTAAATAGAAAAATTTATTCATAAAAAAATTGTATTTTCCATTAAGAATTGATTTATTTCAAAACTTTATCGGCATTAAATGACCCACTGAGGTTGATATGCCGTAAAACAAAACAAAACAAATTAACAACTGAAATAATCAAGAAATGTCAGGATATTTTGAAATTTAAACTAAAAGAGAGTTCACAATCTTGTATAGTACCCACGTCTACATTTCACGTGTGGTATGTTCCTTCCAGGATGTGGCTATATCAGTACTGCTGTATCGCTGCACCACTTGTACTTTAACGAGGTGCCTTAAGAATAAGCTAGATGGGAGCTGCACAAGAATGCTGCGTGCGGTATTGAACAAATCGTGGAAACAGCACCCTACAAGGAAGAAGCAGTATGACCACCTGCCCCCTATTTTACAAACCATCCGAGTGAAACAAGCTGGATACTGCTGGAGGAGCAAGAACGAACTCATAAGCGACGTTCTCCTATGGAAGCCAACACATGGACAGGCAAATGTGGACCGCCCACCAAGAACCTACATTGACCAACTCTGCAAGGATACTGGATGCTGCACAGAGGACCTCCCAGGGACAATGAATGATAGAAAGGTTGACGAGAGATTGTCATGGATATCCGTGCTAATTGCGCGACATTATGATGATCATTATCCTCATGATTATCAGATGGATTGCAGTATGCTGGGTATATTAACACTCCAACTGGGTGAATTTAATGAATGAAAAGAGGTGAAACCCTCAGACAAAAGATGATGTGGTTGTCATTTCCCTAATCTTCGCTTATCTCCTTGTTCCTCTTCTATCTCAATGTTTTCATTTGCTGTAGTTTATGCAAACTAGTTTCACGCTAAATGACACAACAAAAGTTTATCTAAGTGTAATTTACTGGCATCTGAATCCTCTAAGATGCGTAGTTTTTCTTCAACGCATAGCCTATAACCATTTTCACCTACTTTATAAGCTGTTCGTATGGAGGCGCGTGGTCTAATGGTTAGAGTCGTAGGAAATGGACTCGTCAACGCGAGTTCAATTCCTGGACGAAGCTGTTGGAATTTCACATGGCGCTAATACCCTTGGGAAAGGTATGAATCCAATTCTCCCTCCAGCTATGTGCAAATAGCAGGGCAGACTGGACTCTTTAACCATGGCTAGGTAACCAGTCTAGGAAAAGGAAAACTCTTAATTCAAACTTGTTAAACTCCGCTTAAAAATTGACCTTGTGTCGCATCCTGCTCGTGCGGAGGGGCTGGTATATATATATATATATATATATATATATATATATATATATATATATATATATATATATATATATATAAGCTGTTCATATTTATTATATGCCATTGACAATCGGGGACTTTCTAGTACCGTCCTTAATTTTCCATTTATGGTGGCTCACCAGCGTGGGTTTATTACAATATTTTAGATTTCATTTTATGATTCAGGAATCAACATTCAAATTCTGACGTTTCTTTCATGAGAATCTTCCCCCATTTTCCCCATCAGTCAACACGGCCTTTTTATTAATCATACAAAAATAATAAAATATGAAAATTACAACTTTTGTTTAATCTTTAGACACTTAATATATTATTGAAAGTTTGTGGATTATATATATATATATATATATATATATATATATATATATATATATATATATATGAGAAGTAAATACACAAGCGATGTGTTTATGATATGGCTTTTTTTAGCCGACAATTTTGGGAGAATATAAGTCGTACCTAATTTTGAAAGTTAATTACTTAATAAAGTTAATTAATTAATAAAGTTAATTAATTAATACTTAATTAATTAGCCTTACATTTAAATAGGTATGTCCGCCTAATTAATTAATTATTAATTAATTAACTTTCAAAATTAGGTACGACCTCAATTAAGCAGATATTCTCCCCCCCCCCCAAAAAAAAAAATATATATATGTTTTTTCTAAAAATGTTCAATTCATACTGTCGGATTCATTTCCATTTACTTCATATATATTATATATATATATATATATATATATATAATATATATATATGTATATATATATATTGGTTTGGGGTTGATTTTGAAGGCTATATATAATTCTGATTAGAAATTTGTGAACCCCAAATATGATCATTGTTACTGTGAAACATATCAAATAAATAATAAATTAAGCCTATTAAATATACATCCAAGCATCTATTTTTTAAGTAGACTTTCCATATAATGAACATGTACAGAAAAGGATGTATTTCAATTGTTTATTTAAAAAATGGTCTTTATTTCATAAAAACGGAAAATTTTATATGTGCAAGAGTATGTGAATCTTTTTAGTTGTTAACTTGTTTAACGTTCTTTTGCGGCGATTACTTCACCAGACGTCTTCTGTGGCCAATGACCTCTCTCTCGCATGAGGAATTTTGGCAAAACTCTGCCGGTTTAAAAATGTTTCAAAATCCTTTTTTTAATTGAGTGCTTATCAATACTTTTAAAGTTTGTATGTGATAAAGCATATAGAATTTCTTTTGAGTTGTTACTTATTCAGTATCAAGTAAAATGCCATATCACCATTCATTTGTTTTACAAGAATAATACTTTGGATTATAAAAGAGAATTTGGGGAGATAAGTTGCCACTAAGAATATTTGAATTAATAATTCTTGGAAGCTTTAACGTCATTTTGTTTGTATAAAAAAGAATGGGAAGAATTTGTTTATTTGTTCTCTCTCTCTCTCTCTCTCTCTCTCTATATATATATATATATATATATATATATATAGAGAGAGAGAGAGAGAGAGAGAGAGAGAGAGAGAGAGGGAGAGAGAGAGAGAAATAATTTGGTTTAGAGCTACCAAATACAGTATGCTTACTAATTGGATCAAGGGGAAGGTTTTAGCATTGATAAATTGGTTTCTCATAAAGAAAAATTAATTTTTTGCATAAGTCCCAGTGGATCACCTTCCCAACGCAGTCGTGTCTAGTTTTGTACTCCCTTTGCGTTAGTTTGCTACATTCGCAGAGTATATGGTTTACAGTCCCATCTCTATTCCCGCAAAGTCTACATTTACTATTTTGTTGGGTCTTATCAATTTTTGCTTTGATATAGTTTGTCCTTATGGCATTATTCTGTGCAGCAATTATTAGTGATTCAGTTTCTCTTTTAAGGTTTCCTTTTCTTAACCACATCGAGGTTTTTCATGTGCAACCTCTCCGATTTGTCGTTTGAAGCGTCCATATAGTTGTTTTTCTTCCCATTTTTTTTCTAGTCTTTATTGTTTTTCTGTTTGTCCATATGCCACATCTACTATTGTTGGCCGCTATTATTATTATTATTATTATTTACTCCTTTTGAGTTTTCACATCAGTGTTAGCTGATGGTCTTTCACTGGAGTCTGAGTGACAGCAAGTCTCCTCAGGTCTCCAGGACTCTTCTGGGTATTCTGGCAGATTGCAACAGTACAGTGTTCTGAATGGTTTCAATTCTTCCTCTGATTTCCAAACTTTCCAAACCCTTTTCCAATCCTTTTGGGACCGTTCCAATTGCACCAACTACAATTGGTATCACTTTCACTTTCATATTCCACAACTTTTTCATTTCTCTGGCAAGGTCCAGATATTTGTCCATTTTTTTCATTTTCCTTTAGCTTTACCCTGTGATCTGCTGGAACTGCAAAATCCACCAGTTGACAAGTTCTTTCTTTTTTGTTTATCAAAAATTATTATTATTATTATTTTCTTGTATATTTGATGATAGTTTTGATGGGCGTCCACTTCTAAGAAAAGTTGCGATCGAGTATAAATGCCCTCCATTTATAAATTATTTGTCTTACTGTGAATGCAGAAAGCTGCAATCTTTTTCAAATGGTCTTTTTTTTTAGCTTTCTACAGACTGATAAAAAAGTCAGCACCTTCTTCCGGATGTCCTCAAATATTACTTTCCTTTGGTCTTGTGAGGCATTAGACTAGCTTAACTCGTTTCTCCTATATTTTAATCTATGTTCCCAAACAATTTACTAAGGATGTTTCATTTGATTGGTGAGTTTAAATTAAACAATTAGGCACCCAAATGTGTTCCAGCTGAATTCATTACCTAGTTGACTAATAGCAAAGGCATGGTCGGCCACAAACAAATTATCAGTCATATGAAGGTCCGATCTCCCTGACAATCTAAAGCGACGGTTCTTCCAGACTGTGGTTGTATCAGTGCTGCTATATGGCTGCACCACTTGGACCCTAACGAAGCGTTTTGAGAATAAGCAAGATGGAAGCTGCACAAGAATGCTGCGCGCAGTCATGAACAAGTCGTGGAAGCAGCACCCCACGAGGAGGCAGCTGTACGGTCACTTGCCCCCCCCATCTCACAAACTATCCGAGTGAGACGGACAAGACATGCAGGACACTGCTGGAGAAGCAAGGATGAGTTTATAAGCGACGTTCTCCTGTGGAAGCAAACACATGGACATGCAGGTGTGGGGCGCCCGGCAAGGACCTACATTGACCAAATATGCGAGGATGCTAGCTGATCCGCAGAGGAGCTCCCGGGTGCAATGAATGATAGGGAATGTTGGCAAGAGATTGTCATGGATATCCGTGCTAATTGCGCGTCATGATATATATATATATATATATATATATATATATATATATATATATATAAAGGGAGAAAAGAAAGAAAGAAAGAAAGAAAAAGAAAGAGAGAGAAAGAAAGAGAGACAGTCAGACAGAAAATAGATAGGGAGAAAAGAGGGGGTTCAGAAAGTTTGATACCAATCTAATAACTTAACCAATTCTCGTTTAAATTATCTCAAATTCTAATAGCTTTTGTAGGAACAGGTCTACATCCTCCGTTTAACTTTTGGTTCAAGTAAAGAAAATTTCCAAAAGGGTTTAAAGATGTTGTTAAATTTTGAGTCTTGTAAACGAGAATGGTCAAGTTAGATTATGAAATTATATCAATTTTTCTTAAACATCCTATAAATCTCTAATGATATATATCTTAACACCCTGCATATATATATTATAATATATATATATATATATATATATATATATATATATATATATATGTGTGTGTGTGTGTGTGTGTTTGTGTGTGTGTGTTTGTGTGTGTGTGTTTGTGTGCGTGCGTGCGTGCGTACGTGTGTGTGTTAAACAAATATATATATTTGTTTAACATACACACACACACACGCACGCACGCACGCACACACACACACACACACACACATATATATATATGTATATATATATATATATATATATATATATATATATATATATATATATATGTATTGTTAAACAAACCGAAACACTGCAGCGTCGGCTCATTAATCATCATTCGTTAATGAAACGTGTTTTTTAAATTTTTTGATATTACATATTGTCGGATTTACTTCCACTTTTTCTTCATATGTATATATATATATATATATATATATATATATATATATATATATACGCGCATGCATGTGTGTGTCTGTGTGTGTGTCTGTGTGTTTATTGATAAGTGCATACCAGTCTTCCGTAACCACCTTTCCTGTAATAAATTTCCCCCCATCTAGAAACCATTTAGAGAAGACGATAATAAGATTGTTTAAAGCTGTCATATTTTATTGTTAGTTTATGTTTGACATTCATGACACGGTTGATAGGCAGGAAAAAAATACAGGAAATCGTAAAAAAGACAAAACTCAACCATGTGTAACTTCCTTGTGTGTTTTACCCTTTTGTTTTTGGTTTGTATGTTTTTGTTTTTTGTTTTTTTGTTTCACGAAATGTAAATTGTGCAAAAGGCATCTTTTTATTTTATTTATGTTGTGTTCCATTAATTGCACAACAACCACTCGAGAACAATAAATTTATTTACTCAACCCCACGGACAGGATGTGACACAAATTTAGTTTTAAAGTGGAGTACAGCTGGTTTGTTCTCTTTCTTCTAGACCAGTTACCATACCAAGATTAAAGACCCAAATTTACCCTCCTATTTACTCATAGCTGAAGGGACAATAGTTGGATTCATATCTTTTTTCCAAAAGTATTAACACTATGTGAAATGCTAATAGCCTCGGTCAGGATTTAAACTTGAAGACAATATATGTAATAATGAATCATTTATCTTATTTATTATTACTAGCAACAAAAAAAACACCCTCTGGGCGGTGTAAAAATTATTTTTTTAAAGATATTGTCTGAGGGGAGGCAGTTAAAAATTCGATGTCTGAGGATTTTTATCATAAGTAAGCAAAATCATTAAATTTATTAAAGGAGTAAAAAGAATTAGCAATTTGAAATGGAAACTTAGTCCTGTTCCCCTCAAATAATATGTTACGTGCATCTATTAATTATTAATTAAATAATTATTTTGAATATTTTTCACATAAATTTTACACAAAATCGTAAGTATTTATTTATTTGTAAACTTTTAGTTAACTTATTGTGACTGAAAAAGGGGTGAGATTAAAAAATGATTTTTTAAATGGATTACAAATTTGGCAAATATTTTTTTCTATTTAAAGTAATACAATTTTCTAATTAATTTCATAGTTTATATTTTTTATTTATTTAAATAATATATAGTTTATTTATTACAATTGAAAGGATTCAAACGTTGAATTATAAAGAATAGCTTATATCTATTTTATTATTAATAATTGTTCTTTATTCTATGTATTGGTGACTTTGGTAATTGTGACGTAGGCAGTGACGTAATTTTTGTTACAGACAAAAACCGGAAGCGAATCAACATTATTAACAGATTTTTACTTATCAAAAAATCTTTCAGAATGTTTCAAGCAGCTTCTTCTTCTTCTTCTTCTTCTTCTTCTTCTTCTTCTTCTTCTTCTTCTTCTTCTTCTTCTTCTTCTTAAATGAAATGAAATGAAATGAAATTATAAAATCAAACACATATATATGTGTGTGAGTGTAGAATGGCGTGGCTATCGTCATAGGGAATGGGCTCGGCGAGCCGAGTTCAAATCCTGGACGATGTTGTTTGCATTTTCCATAGTGATAATACCTTGAATCAAAATATTCTCCAGACATGCGTAAATAGTAGCGGATTGGGCTTTTAACCTTGGTCATGCAATCAGTCTAGAAGAAGGAAAACTCTGAATTAAAACTTATTGACCTCCGCTTAAGAAATTGGCCATGTCTTACATCCAGCTCATGTGGAAGGGCTGATATATATATATATATATATATATATATATATATATATATATATATATATATATATATATATATATAAAGCGTTTGGTATATTTAAAAATGGGGAGTACTCAATACGAGGGATCGAGCATATATATTTAAGTTAGGCTAGCATAGACATAGTCAACAGTGCTAAGTTACTGCCAGTTTCTCGCCAGTGCTTGGTCTGAGGATCACATAGGCATGAAACTGCGATTCTCTTATCCTAACATATATATATATATATATATATATATATATATATATATATATATATATAATATATATTATCATTCAAAATAATTAATTGGATTTCTAATTATTATGAACAGTTTTTAATATTTCTCATCAAACTGAAAAATGTCTGACAATGCAGATTTCAAAGTCTGTTAACCAATTGTTTTTATTTTATTTTATTTTATTTTTATTTTTTTTTATTTTTGTTGATGAGCAGACAGACCTTAACTCCCGGATGCGCTGAAAAATGTGTGTTTAAAATTGATCGGTAAGATCTATTTTGTCCAGACGAGCATAAAGTATATCCTGGAACATAGATAGATAGATAGATAGATAGATAGATAGATAGATAGATGTAGTGGCTCACATGCTGGGCTGCGGTATCATAGTAAGAGGATTTGAACTCTAGTCGCTCTATTAAATTCACTTTCTGACTAATCCTCTTAGTAAAGGTATGAATCTCCCAGTTATGGGCTAAATAGTTTCACTACTGTTTTTCTACAAGGAGGGCTTTGCCATTAGATAACCCTCAAAATTGATATGTAATTATCCAAAGAAACAGGAAACGATGATAGTTATAAACGGACTGAGATAGTTAAATTGATATTAATAGTTAGTGATAGATAGATAAATAGGTAGATAGAAACAGAATGATAGATAGATAAATAAATAGATAGATAGATAAATAGATAGATAGAAAAAGAATGAGATAGATACATTGATAAATATGAAGAAACTGTGATAGATAAAATATCTACATTTTATATCATTTTATAGAACATAGTCATCATGCTTAATAATAGACAATATTAATTTTTAATTTAATTGTAAAAACTTTCTTTTAGAAGTTCGATTTGAACATCTTAGTTCTTTAAAAATTCATGGAGAGTAAATGTTCGGAGGTTATTGTAGTATACATTTTCGTTTAACAAAGTTTGCTTTATGATATTGTCTCTATCCGGGCAATACTGAGTACTATATAATATAATATAATATAATATAATATAATATAATATAATATAGCTTTAAAATGCTATATAAATAATATAAGTACTATATAATATAATATAATATAATATAATATAATATAGCTTTAAAAATTCTATATATATAATATGATATAATATAGCTTTAAAAATGCTATATATATAGATACTATATAATATAATATAATGTAATATAATATAATGCAATATAATATAATGCAATATAATATAATATAGCTTTAAAAATGCTATATAATATGATATAATATAATATGATATGATATAATATAATATAACATAATACAAGTACTATATAATATAATGTAATGTAATATAATATAATGCAATATAATATAATATAGCTTTTAAAAAGGCTATATAATATAATATAATATAATATAATATAAAACAAGTATTATATAATATAATATAATGTAATATGATATATTATATATGTATAAGTACTATATAATATAATATAAAGCAATATATTATAATGCAATATAATATGATATAAATAGCTTTTAAAAAGGCTATATATATAATATTATATTAATATAATACAAGTAATATATATATAAATATAATATATATAAATAATATAATAATATATACAATATATATAATATAATATTAATATATAAATATATTATAATACAATATAATACAAGTACTATATAATATAATATAATATAATATATACAAGTACATATAATATAATATAATGTAATATGATATATATAATATAATACAATATAATATATTATATAAATAATATAATACAAGTATAATAATAATATTATAATATAATAATAAATATAATATAATATGATACAAGTACTATATAATATAATATAATGTAATATGATGTAATATAATATAATACAATATAATAGAAGTATTATATAATATAATATAATACAAGTACTATATAATATAATATAATGTAATATGATATAATATAATATAATATAATATAATACAAGTACTATATAATATAATATAATACAAGTACTATATAATATAATATAATACAAGTACTATATAATGTAATATAATGTAATATGATATAATATAATCTAGCTTTAAAAATGATTTATTATACTATGTGTCCAAGTACCACCCATTTTTAGCAACAACGGTACTGATGTGCGTTTTTTATTCCCGTTTTTGTTATCTTTTTCTTTTTTCTCTTTTTTTGTTTTGTCTTTTTTCTTTTACTAAAGATTATCTGGTATCAAAACTAGCAAAAAAATAATCAAAAGGAAGGATGTGTAAATAAAAATTAATCCGCGGTATGTTTAAAGTAAAAATTAGATGAAAAGATGCGATACATTTTTATTTAATTAAAATAAAGACTTTGATATCTTCTCGCAATCTGAGTTAATATTTCTTGAAGAATTATGATTCAAATTTTGCACGGTGACATTGACGTTGATACTTCATATACTAAAAGAAAAAAAAATCTTGTGAGAATTTCTATAGTTGTGTTTATTAAATAAAAATTAAAAACAATAAACGAACTGGAAAGTAAAAAAAAAAAAAATATTTTAAGTCGTAGCCTAAGAAAATGTGTCAGACATTATTTTTTTCAAATTTGCTTTAAGTAAAAGTTAAAACAAAAAACTAATCAGAGATTGAAAAGACAAAAATATCATATTTAATTTAATTTAATTTAATTTAAACTTAAATTTATTTCGAAGTTGACGAAAAAATTATGATCAACATATATTTTCAGCAATCTTAACTCTCTCTCTCTCTCCTCTCTCTCTCTCTCTCTCTCTCTCTCTCTCTCTCTCTCTGTTTAGTTCTGTATATATTTCTCTCTCTCTCTCTCTCTCTCTCTCTCTCTCTCTCTCTCTCTCTCTCTCTCTCTCTCTAGTTCTGTTATTTATTTATCTTAGCTTCTGTTTACTCTATCTCTATTCCTTTTACTTTTCTTCCTTACTCACTTCCTTCCTTCCTTTTCCTTCCTTTCTTTCTTTCTTTCTTCTTTTTCTTTTCTTTCCGGATACTGATTGTGGGCTACTTACCCCTCTGCAGAAGATGCAGTCGGCATATTCTCTGTTCTGTCGATAGGGGGACCAAATTCGATATGCATACTGAATACAAGAAAGCTTTAAATGTATCTGACTCGTCTAATATCCTCTATCTGTCTTTCTCTTTCCTTCCCAGATCATTCTCTCTCTCTCTCTCTCTCTCTCTCTCTCTCTCTCTCTCTCTCTCTCTCTCTCTCTCTCTCTCTCTCTCTCTCTCTCTCTCTCTCTGTTTAGTTCTGTTAATTTATTTATCTAGATAGCTTCTGTTTACTCTATCTCTATTTATTTACTTTTCTTCCTTACTCACTTTCTTTCTTCCTTTCTTTCTTTCTTTTCTTTTCTTTCCTTCTTCTCTCTGTCTCTTTCTTTCATATTCTTTCTCTCTATTAGATTATTTATCATTTATTGATTATTTCTTATTCTATCACTATCTTTTATTGTTCCGTCTTCACTCACTTCTGTCCAACCTTCCTTCCTTTTTCCTCTCTTTCCTTCTTTCTTTCTGTCGCTTTCTTTCTCTGTTTAATTATATTAAATTAATTCATAGATTCTATCTCTATTCTTTATTGTTTCCTCCTTCTTTCTTTCCTTTTTTCTTTCTTTCTGTCTGTCTTTATTTATTTATTTCTTGCTTCCTATTTTATTTCTGTTTAATCTATTAACTTATTTTTCATAGATTCTCTTTTATTCTATTGTTTTTGTTTTTTTTTGGTTTTTTTTTCGTCTTTCCTTTCTTCTGTTTTCCTTTCTTTTCTGATTTTTCTCTGTCTCTTTCTTTCTTTCTTTCCTTATTTCCTTCTATTCAATTATTCATTTTTCATCGATTCTTTTACATTCATCTCTATCCTTTATTTCCTCTCTTATTTTCCTATTCGTTTGTTTTCTTTTCTCTCTCTGTCTCTTTCTTTCTTTCCTTGTTTAATTATGGTTACTTATTATCTGGGATCTGTGCGGTAAAGTAAGGAGCTGATGGTAGGTGTGACGCTCCACCTCAGACGTAAAAAGCAATCTCCTTGGTCTAGCTCTAGCGAAAAGGGGATAGGCTCCCTCGCTGTATGGCTCATACCGACATTAGGCCGCCCCGACGATTTTACTTTACTTTATTTATCCTTCATAGATTATCTTTATTTTTTCTATCTCTATTCGTTATTCTTTCTTCTTTATTTATTAATTTCCTTCCTACCTACCTTCTTTTTCTTTCATTCATGTCCTTCTTTTGTTTTCTTCCAATTTTTATTCATTAATGTGTCCTTCTTTCTAGCTCTTTTTTTTTTCTTTCTTTTGCTTTCGACCTTCTTTCTTCTTTTCTTTTTTTTTTTTTTTTTTTTTTTTTTCAAATTCATTCTTTTATCTTTACACTCATAGTTTTTAATTTTCATTCGATATTTTCTCTTATTTTTCTGAAATTATCATTCATTTCGTTTCATTCAGCCTTCTTTCATTGTTTTTTTTTTCAAATTCATTCTTTCTGTTTCCACTCATAGTGTCTATCTTTTATTCGAGGTTTTATTATCGTTCATTTCTTTCTTTCTTTCTTTCTTTTCTTTTTCTTTTTTCCTTTCTTCTCCCTCCCATTCATTGATAGCTTTCTATTTTCCCCTCTCTCACTATTTCTAATTTTATAACTTTTTAAATAATATTCACCCATTTTCCTTCTTTCTGTCTTTCTTTCTTTCTATCTTCCTTCTTTCTTTTCTTTCTTTCTTTTCTTTCTTCTCCCTCCCCCCATTCATTGATAGCTTTCTATTTTCCCCTTTCTCACTATTTCTAATTTTCTAACTTCTTAAAATAATATTCACCCAGTTTTCTTTCTTTCTTCCTTTCCTTCTTTTCTTTCTTTCTTTTTTCTTTCTTCTCCCTCCCCCATTTGATAGCTTTCTATTTTCCCCTTTCTCACTATTCTAATTTTCTAACTTCTAAAATATATTCACCCAGTTTCTTTCTCTTTCTTTCCTTCTTTCCTTCTTTCTTTTCCTTCTTTTTTTTCTTTCTTCTCCCTCCCTCATTCATTATAGCTTTCTATTTTCCCCTCTCTCACTATTTCTAATTTTCTAACTTCTTAAAATAATATTCACCCAGTTTCCTTTCTTTTCTGTCTTTCTTTCTTTTCTATCTTTCCTTCTTCTTTTCTTTCTTTTTTCTTTCTTCTCCCTCCCCCATTCATTGATAGCTTTCTATTTTCCCTCTCTCACTATTTCTAATTTCTAACTTCTTAAAATAATATCACCCAGTTCCTTTCTTTCTTTCTATTCTTTCTTTCTTCCTTTCTTTCTTTTCTTTCTATCTTTCCTTCTTTCTTTTTCTTTTTTTTCTTTCTTCTCCCTGCCTCATTCATGATAGCTTTCTATTTTCCCCTCTCTCACTATTTCTAATTTTCTAACTTCTTAAAATAATATTCACCCAGTTCCTTTCTTTCTTTCTTTTTTTCTTTTCTTTCCTTCTTTCTTTCTTCTTCTTTCCTTTCTTTCTTTCTTTCTTTTTTTCTTTTCTTCTCCTCCCTCATTCATTGATAGCTTTCTATTTTCCCTCTCTCACTATTTCTAAATTTTCTAACTTCTTAAAATAATATTCACCCAGTTTTTCTTTCTTTCTTCTTTCTTTCTTCTTCTTTCCTTCTTTCTTTCTTTCTTTCTTTCTTTCTTTTCTTTTATCTTAACTGATTTATATTGTATTTCATAATTTCTTTATTACATTTTCTTTATTTTCTTTTTCCTATTTAGACTTCTTAATTATCTTTCATTTTCTTTCACTATTTTCCTTCTATTTCATTAATTCATTTATCTTTTCAGGATTTCTCGTTTACCATTTCTTTTCTTTGTCTTTTTATTCATTAATTTTTTATCTCTTTCGGTATTTTTTCTTTCAAAATCTTTCTTTATTTCAGTGTTTTTATTTATATTTATTTTCGGTCATAAATTAATTTTTCTATATATTTTTTCTTCCCTTCTTTACTTCATTTCCTTCGGACTTCATTTTTTGCTTTCTTGATTACTTTACATAAAAAATAAATAAATAAATAAAGACTAAGAAGAAAACGAAGAAAAATTCCAATAAACAAAATCCATATTCTTACTTAAAGTAGTGAAAACACGGACAAATTCAAAGGAAAGTTGGAGAAAACTAACCAAAAAATGTAAAGAAACAAAAAGCAAAATTCGAAAAAAGTAAATACGCTAATTTAATTTTTGATTTTAATAAAATTAATTAATTCGATTCCTTTTTGTGCAAATCTCATTTTTTTTAAATAGTGGAAAGGGAATTAAAATCAATGAAAGACAAAAAGAAGAAAAAAATAATTTAAAAAAAGAGGAGTCTTTCTTGTTAGTGATACTATTGCCGCCATTACCAACAATGCAAGATCTCATCAGAAGACCATTTTTAGAGCCACAAATGGACACGAGGTGGCGCTGTCTTTTTCACTGTTCACTAAAACTTCTTCCTGTCAAGTGACTTGGTGCATTTCTCTTAAGATAAAATCTTTAATAATAATAATAATAATAATAATAATAATAATAATAATAATAATAAATATCTGGACCTTGCCAGAGAACTGAAAAAGTTATGGAACAAGAAAGTGAAAGTGATACCAATTGTGGTTGGTGCACTTGGAACAGTCCCAAAAGGATTAGAAAAGGGTTTGGAAAGTTTGGATATAAAATGAAGGATTGAAACCATTCAGAATACTGCACTGTTGCAATCTGCCAGAATACTCAGAAGAGTCCTGGAGACCTGAGGAGATTTGCTGTCACTCAGACTCCAGTGAAATACCATCAGCTAACACTGGTGTGAAAACTCAAAAGGAGTGAACAATAATAATTGAACTTTGACCATACAACAAAATGGTATATGCATAAACCAGATTCTGTTCTTGAGAATGAAACGCATAAAATTCTCTGGGACTTTGAGATAAAGAGGGATCCCCCTATCCTAGCCAGGATACCAGACCTAGTGTTGATTAACAAAAATAGAATGTGTCAACTGGTGGACTTTGTGGTTCCCACAGATCACAGGGTGAAGCTGAAGGAAAATGAAAAGATGGATAAATACATGGACCTTGCCAGAGAATTGTAAAAGCTGTAGAATATGAGAGTGAAAGTGATACCAATTGTAGTTGGTGCACTTGGAACGGTCCCAATATACTTGGAAAAAAGGCTGGTGGATCTGGAAATCAGATGAAGAATTGAGACCATCCAGACTACTGCACTGCTGCAATTGGCTAGAATACACAGAAGAGTCCTGGAGACCTGTGGAACTTGTTGTCACTCAGCCTCCAGTGAAATACCACAGCTAACGCTGATGTGAAAAACTCAAAAGGAGTGAAAATATTAATAATAACAACAATAATAATAATAAATATCAAACATCACGAAAGCCATGGAAAAATATAAAGTGAAATTAACAGCATAGTAGAAGAGAAAATCCAAAGAGGTATATTCCAGTGAGACTCCCTCTTGCCACTGGGTCATTCCATATCAATTCACCAGGGCGTTACACCCACCGACACCGAATTACTTGAAATTCGGCACAAATGTTCCCTTCATGAGTTAGGAAAGTGTTGCCAAATCATTTTGTCTTAAACCTTACCGTTCCGATTTTAGAGGGCGGATATAATTTTCCTATTTTGCCTCAAAATTAAGGCCGTGCGGTGTCGCAAAATCTCAATGATTTTTTAATTTTAAAAAAAATACTTTCATACATTCAATATTTCTGAAATTTGGTATGTAAGTCAAATAAGAAGTATAGAATCTAAATATCCAACTATTTTAACCCTATACCTGATAGAAAATTTTATTTTGCCCACCCAAATGCATGACTCCAAAATCAACAACTTTTCACCTATGTCTATCGAAAATGTGTCCTCTTCAATTTTCATAAGATTTTTTTCTTAACATCTACTATGTCTGCCTAAGTTCATCAAAGAATTTTGTGTGGGAGCAGAGTCTACTTTAGAAGATACAAACCTGCCAAGTTCAGAGTTTTTTTCCTATGTATGTGCAGGATTTCAGTGAAAGATTATAATTAAAGACAATCATCATTGTTTTTTAAAACAAGTTTTAATAAATACATGACTGGTATTATATATCTATATATAGTTTGTTTTATTTTAATACATATTTAAAGTTTACATTTCAAATTGTTTTATTTTTTTAATCCTTCAATGAATTTGATGATTTTACTTACTTCGAGTACAAACTCACTGATATTGATTTTTTTACTCAGGCAATATGTTTCAAAATGTTTATTTTTACATCGCCCGGAGGATGTTTTTACTTTGTATTAGTCCAAATAATACAAATTATCAAGCCTCGTCTCAAAAATTCATAGAAATAGTGTAGATAACAATAAAGATGAGGACAATAGTTCGTATAATACAAATAATACAAATTATCAAGCCTCATCTCAAAGATTCAGAGAAATAGGTTTGTAGTTTATTTCGTGTAAATATTAAACGAGCTTATACAACTATTCTTATGGATCATAATAATGTTAGCTTTTACGAGGGTGAGTCGAAAAGTAATGCCATTTTGTTTAGACAGGTGTAATTACCAACACAGGAACATGTATCATACATCAAAATGAATCTGGTCCTCTGTGGATCACATCCCTACTTCTCTACATAGGTGAGTGAAAAAGTAATGCCGTTTTGTCTAGGACAGGTATAATTACCAACACAGGAACATGTATCATACATAAAAATGAAGCTGGTCCTCTGGGTATCACATCCCTACTTCTCCGCATAGGTGAATAGAAATGTAATGCCATTTGTTTTAGGACAGGTATAATTACCAACACAAAAACATATATCATACATCAAAATGAATCTGGACCTCTGGGTATCACACCCCTACTTCTCCGCATAGACAAGTCAAAAAAGTAATGTCATTTTGTTTAGGACAGGTATAATTACCAACACAGGAACATGTATCATACATAAAAATGAAGCTAGTCCTCTGTGTATCACATCCCTATTTCTCCACATAGTCAACGATCTAGACTGATCTAAAATTAGAAAAGCGTCAAGTGGTATTTTTAGTCGATAAAGGAAAAATATTATTGGTGCAGAAATCGTATCCCTACCCTTAATAGGAGAACAGTGTTCTAAATAGTTCCGAAATTTAAGCTCTTTACTCTGTCCTCAGTCGGTCACTAATTGACTGACTCTTGAAAACCCTCCAACTCTCGCGCGATCGTTTCGCGTACACACCACGAGCCCTCGTTGTTGGTCACTAGGTTCCCCGCAAGGTGAAAGTCCGCCACTACGCTACAGTAGTTTACCGACGTAGAGCATCCTATTACAATAAGCATAAAACTTAATTAATAAAAGAACGTTCACATTAATACGACTTTATATGTGAGGTTCAATTAAAAAGTATCGAGACTAAAGCACTAATTTATTTCTGAATTTGCAATTATATTAACTAGTACAAAATACCCCCCCCCGTGCGATGTAAAAATAGATTTTTGATACATATTGCCTCAGTGGTGGGAGTTAAAAAATTCAATGTCAGTGAGTTTGTACCCTAAGTAAGTAAAATCATCAAATTCATTAAAGGATTAAAAAATAAAACAATTTGAAATGTAAACTTTAAATATGTATTAAAATAAAACAAACTATATATAGATATATAATACCAGTCATGTATTTATTAAAACTTGTTTTAAAAAAAACAATGAGAACTGTCTAATGTTGCATGTTCAAATTTTGAGTGTATTTATTCTATGTTATGACGATTTTGGGTAATGTGACGTAAGCAGTGACGTAATTTTTGTTACAGACAAAAACCGGAAGCGAATCTCCATTATTAATAGAGGTGTGTGTATAGCTGAGAAAGTTATATGTTAAAGGGTGCGTGGTCTAATGGTTAGAGTCGTAGGAAATGGACTCGTCAACCCGAGTTCAATTCTTGGACGAAGCTTTTTGCATTTCACATGGAGCTTATATCCTTGGGAAAGGTATGAATCCAATTCTCCCTCCAGCTATGGGTAAATAGCACGACGTACTGGGCTCTTTAACCATGGCTATGTAACCAGTATAGGAGAAGGAAAACTGAATTCAAACCTGTTAAACCCCGCTTAAGAAATTGATCTAATGTCGCATCCTGCTCGGGTGGAGGGGTTGGTAAATATATATATATATATATATATATATATATATATGCTAAAGGGATAATGTTTGGAGATCTAAACCGCTGTCTAGAATAATCAATACCTATCTGAGAAAAGATTTAAGCCAGCTTATGATTTTTTGTTGTTTTCTAAATTCAAAGTTAACTTTCTGGCAAAAATTGGAACTTAGTTATAATTATTCTACATTTATATACACACGAAATAGAATCGTAACTCACGAACCAAAAATTAAAATGTGAGTATGATAATTCGTATTAAATAAAATAGGATCCATTTTTTAAACGAATTTGGTTTAGATATTTCTTCATTTTTCTTCCTACAGTCTTATCGAATATGAATAATTCTTAAATATACTAGCAAATATATGCACCCTACGGGTGCAAGTATTTAAGTTTTGATATAATAAAATATCATATTAAATTAGAAAGGCTAATGAAACTGACTAAGAATGCAGATAAAAAGATCTGCAACAGAGGGGGTATAATCGAAAAATAGAACAACTTTGAAACTAACTATTCCATCATTTTCCATTACACCCCTCTTTCATTGGTAAATTTTCCTAATTTAACTATTTAGTTAAAATAGGAAGTAAAGGATAATATTACAGTTATTTCTTCTTGTAAATAAATTTATTTTAAGATTTATCCACGAGATTTTTGTTTATATTTCTTAAGATAAAACCAAACAATTAGAAATCAATAATACCAAGCACATATTATTAAAATAAAATTTTAAATATCAATATGCAAATTAGCCTTCTCGTTCAAACTGTAATCCGCTATTTTGTTTTATATATAAATACAATTGCATGTTATTAGTACGTAGATATGGTCAACAGTATTAATAATGTAAAACAATTTTTAGTAATAACTGAAGGTTTAAAAGAATGAAATCATGGAGAATGTGACGTTAATAATTAAGGGAATTGGGACTTGAGTAGTAATATAGTTTCGGTTACAGGCAGAAAAAACATACAATCTCCATTATAATAAGAGATATATATTTGAATGAAATCAAAATGGTAATCCACTCCCCTTACCTGGACCCTCACCATCAGATTTAAATTATTCTTATGATGTGAATGAAAACTAAAAGAAATATGGCTGTGCAGCTTCACACCATATCAAAAAAGATGTGCTTCGAACAAACTCGATTAAATAATAATGTTGAATTGCAAAGCGACTATTTTAAAGATAATTATGGTTTCATTCGTTGGTCATTTCGGTCTTCGTAAATAGATCTGCAGTCCCGATATGTTTTGAACACAGTTCGTATTCTGAAGAAAATTAATGCTTCTGATATAATGAATATGTAAATACCTTGGTACCCCCTCACTATAATCTGATTGGATAGTGTCATGTATAAATAGTCGACACTGTATTGGTCCTCGACCTGCGGCCTACACTTACTCGATAGCCGACGAACGTAGGCCTTACCAGCTAACTTTACTCGCTAGACGACACTACGACTGCTCAGAGACGGATTACTAACCAATGTACCAATTACTACTGCGATAATATACCAAATACGAACTAACCCGGATATATCAGCTTCGTTCATTGTCTTAGTAAATATAGCTTCTATCTAAATACTTTTTGAACCCACCTCATATTTTGAAGAGAATTAACGTTTCATTCATAATCTATTTCTGTCTTAGTAAATACAGCTTCGGTGTCGATACCTTTTCAACACACCAAGATCGTTCCCAAATCAAATTAAAGTGTAAATATAGCACACAAACCTTCTCATTTAAAATGTGGGGTAACATTAGCTTTTGAAACGTAAACCACCCCCACGAGGAATTTTCCCTCCATATTACTGGAATATCTTCCTCTCCGGTAACATTGCCTATCGGTGAATACCGTTCCATAAACTTTAACTCCAGGCAACCTTGTTATCCCTTCCCCCACCCTCGGTCAACCAATCAGAGAATGTTATTTATTTACTGCAGTGCCCCGGGGCTCTGTTTCCCGCATCGAGAAACATGTCCACCAAACAAGTGCAGCCGCAGGGCTACTGTAGCGCAGTTCAGACGACGTTGTGTGAATCTATTTCGTGATGATTCCAACCGGTTGTCTGGCGAAAGTTGATTAGTTGAATTACTAACGACCAATACAGATTTGCAGTTTCAATATTGACACGTTGAAAAATAGTAAAATGGATGTACGCTTGCCACACTGTATGCGTGAATAGTCGTGAATATATATATATATATATTGTGTGTGTGTGTGTGTGTGTGTGTGTGTGTGTGTGAAGAAAGGAAGTGAATCCGACGGTATGTAGTATATTAAGAAAAATGAAAAAACACAGTTTTAAATGGTGAGTTTATTGGCCGACGCTGCAATGTTTCGATCTATTAATTAGATCATCTTCAGGGCATGTGTTGGTATATGGAAGGTGATAAGAAATTTTTTTATCACAGAATAACGAGAAAAGCGACTGGTAGTCCTTGTTATTCATCTGTTTAAATTTTTTTTTATGTTTGAAAAATTTCTTATCACCTTTCATATACCAACAAATGCCCTGAAGATGATCTAGAAATTTTTCAAACATCAAAAAAAATTTAAACAGATGAATGGAAGTTAATCCGACAGTATGAATTTAATATTTTTAAAAAAAAACAAATGATGTTTATAATTGCAGACAGAAATCTGTTTCGACCGCTTTAGTAGATCGGTCATCCCCAAGAGCAACATATGAGAGAAAGGCGGGATGAAACAACCGTTAGAAGAAAGGGTACAAACAAAACGCTATTATTCAATGATGGAATATTTTAAAATGCGTGTTCTGTCTTAAAAGTAAAATAAATTTTATTTAAAAAAATCAGAAACATTATAGTTCATAATAAAACTCAAAAGAGTTTGATGTAAAATACCTCATTTTTTTTTTTTTTCAAAAATATTAAATTCATACTGTCGGATTAATTTCCATCTATTTTCGTATCTGTCTAATGAAAAAAAACAAAATATCTGGATTTTTACACCTCTGAAGGCTTTCATCTACAACACTACGGATTTACCAACACCACAAGTGATTTGAAACTTTACATCTTTCTTCAATTATGCTGTGGACTTGTAAATTACTTTTTTAATAGCTGGAATATATCATGATAAATAAGTAAGTAAATATAATATGCCAACATCACTAATTCATAAAAACAATAGTGACAAATATTCATAGGTAAGAGAAAAAGAGATGAATTTATGCCTTTTTAATGTGAATTGAAACGCAAACGGCCTTGTCCAGAATTTGAACTTGTCTGGCCGTGTCTATTTTCTGAGCGATAACCCTTATGCCTTGGTCCCTATCCTGTCACGCGTTGGCAGTGATTTTGTATTCAGAATTGCCCTCTTACTTAATTTGTTCCTCCTTCAAGGCAAATGAGCCGAGTCTGTCCTACTATATCAAATCAGGTATGGAGTGAGGCGAGAAAAGATTTTATGCCTTTAGTTCGAAGTAAACGCAAACAATCTCGGCCGGAATTAGAACCTGGTTTGCCGGATTTATTTTTCATCCACCTAACCCGGAGCAAGAAATATCGTGCCTCGTAGAATATAAACTACCATAATTGTATCTGTGTTGACTGTCGTTTTGTCAAGCCAGACACAACGCTTAAATGTGTGTGACGTTATTGCGAGTCGTGAAGCAGCTTAAATTTTAGGTGCAAAAAAAAAAATGTTCAAAGTACATGGCAGTTTTCAAAATGAAACGCGGAAGCCTTTTCAGAAGTTCAGTATCACCCGCTGGGAAGTCAAAAGGTTGACAGAATTTCACCTGCACCTCCACCCGCAACCCAATGTCACCCCTGTCATCCCTCCTTCCTCTCCAATTCTACCAGAAAGTTAGTTTATTTCTTTTTCTTTTTCTTTTCTTTTTTTTTTTTTTTTACAATTTTTTTTTCTTTCATTTCAAAACAAAATCGTCTTCTTTCCTCGCACGACTCCCGTACCCTATGCCGTAGGCGATTTGAATTTGTCACCGTTATATCGAAGCAAATACAGTTACTGAGACAGGCGTACGCATGCGCACATCTACGCAGGCAGTGGCTGAGAGTAGAGGATTTTAGAAACATACATTTGCAAACAAATATACGATCGGGCATATTGTGCAATAGCGCAAGAATATTTTTTTAATTACATACGGACGCATAAACATGAAAATATGCATGTACAACAAACCACACGGAAGATAAGTTCAAATCTCTCTCTCTCTCTCTCTCTCTCTCTCTCTCTCTCTCTCTCTCTCTCTCTCTATCTATCTATCTATCTATCTATCTATTGAACTCAGACACTTTCTCTCAATAGACACACACACACACACACACACACACATATATATATATATACTATACTATAACTATAGTCTGGGATAGTCACCGCTTCAGCTTTCACTGGAATGGTGCGCCAAATTGCAGTAGTATTAGGAGAGTGCTCGATATAAAGAATAGAGCTATTATATAATATAATAAATAAATATATAAAGGTATTAAATATCTTATTCATTTGATGACAATAGAACAGTCACAATCTTAGGTTTCATATATATATGATATATAATATAATATATAAGAGTCAGATCTTTAGCCCTTAAGAGCACTAAGCAAAACTGTTAGTAGGTATATCTGACTAATTAGGTTTAACTTTATATATATATATATATATATATATATATATGTGTGTGTGTGTGTGTGTGTGTGTGTGTGGATGATTATATATGCTCCCCATCAATCAGAGGATTTCGCTGACGACCGCCAACTAAAGCGTAAATGCAACGCTCTCCTATAAAAGAGATGGAGCACACTGGCGGCCTTTACATACATACAGATGTGTGTATTAAAACAGTTAAAATCCCTTTCGCATTCTGTGGGTGACGATAGCCGACGAGAACGGGAGATGAAAGGAAAAATCGAAATCGTGTCGACCTCAACACTGCTATATAATGGCTACAATACTTTGAAGATTCCTGGGGGATTTTTTTAAAGTTTTGTTCACTGACAACTGAAATATTCATGTTTATTTCATTATAGCTTACACAAAAAATCTTAAACAACAAAACAAAATATATAAATATGAACGTACAATAAATTTGTTTCTGGGCATAAAATAAAACTCAACAGTTGATATACCACTTAATTCGATGAATAATATAAAAGAATGTTTCTCAAAATTCTGTGAAAACCTTCAACTAAAGTATCAACCATAAATAAAATGTCTCTAACACGTTTTTTTTATAAAATGTTAATCTACTTTTAAACAAAAGATACCAGGATTTTATTTATTAAATGGAAAATTATACAATCAAAAATAATATTGTTAAGTATTATTTATAAGAAATGTCTGAGTATTATTTATAAGAAATGTCTGAGTATTATTTATAAGGAATGTCCAAGTATTATTTATAAGAAATGTCCAAGTATTATTTATAAGAAATGTCTGAGTATTATTTATAAGAAATGTCTGAGTATTATTTATAAGAAATGTCTAAGTATTATTTATAAGAAATGTCCAAGTATTATTTATAAGAAATGTCCAAGTATTATTTATAAGAAATGTCTGAGTATTATTTATAAGAAATGTCCAAGTATTATTTATAAGAAATGTCCAAGTATTATTAATAAGAAATGTCTGAGTATTATTATAAAGAAATGTCAATTATTTATAAGAAATGTCTAAGTAATTATTTATAAGAAATGTCTAAGCATTGAAAAAACGGTTACTAAAAATTAATTTGCATAAATATAATTAAGGGTTGTATAATTTTTAAACTGTTTTGCAAGTTTCAGTGGTTGCTCTCTGAGTCTGTTGATAAAAGTATTCTTATATGAATGGTTGACAAAGTTGGCATTGTCTCTGTACATCACTTCATTCTTTTTCGAGTTAATAATGTCAGTAATTTTATTTGGTATTTGCCCTGAAGAGCACTATGCGAAAATGTTAGTAGGTATATCTGATTCATTAGGTTTTAATTTATATATATATATATATATATATATATATATATATATATTATAGAGTTATACGTATAGCAAGATGGAATGAAAACAACAACACAATGCTATTAAAGTGAAAACGATTTATAAAATATACATAGCTGATACTGATCAATATTTCGATTTTACAAAATCATCATCAGAGCCAGTTACTCCGTGTTGTTAGTGGTCGGAGATAAAAGTTGAATGAAGTTCAAAAACAAAAAACCTTGATTTTGCAAAGAAGAGAAGGAAAGTTGTTACATTATTTGTGTTGTTTTCATTCCATCTTGCTCATACTCATACTGTCGGATTCATTTCCTTTCTTTAACTTATATATATATATATAATATATATATATATATATATATATATATATATATATATATATATATATATCGAGTTATAATGTCAGTAATTTTATTTGTATTCCAAAGTGAATCTTTATATTGACTGATGTTTTTAGTTCTGTTACTGAGAATCTAAGAGTATGACTGACTTCTTGATTACTGGAAGGATACTGACTAGTGGAGATAGCTTGTATATTTAACTCACTAGCGTTTTGCGGCAAAATAGGGGAAATTATTCTTTAAATTATACCTATATATATATATATATATATATATATATATAACCCCAATGAGTCAGATATACCTACTAAAAGTTTCGCTTAGTGCTCTTCAGGGCTAAGATCTGACTCTTAGAAGTATATCTGACTCATTAGGTTTATGTTTATTATTTGCTCTACTTAGGTATTGAGCACTTTTTACTTATTTGCTTTAGTATATCCTAGCGGTTTTTGTATGAATATATATTTTTCGTATATATATATACATATAAATTGTTTTTTCTTTTGGCCAAGTATTATAGTATCAACTGATTATTTTCGGTTGGTACGACTATCTTGGTCTTTTTTTTTTTTTTTTTTTTTTTCTCCCTAGGTAATGCTTGGTAGTAGAGTTTTACAATCAAACTATTTGTCTGTTTTTTTCTTACCGCAAGGGTTTTACCAACAAGTTTGGTATATATATATAGCTCTACCCACAGATATTGATTACTCCATTTAATCGAAGATATTGGGCCTTCATTATTCGACGATGAAATAGAATAATTAATTAGATACTTTTTGATATAATACTATATATATTATATATATATTATATATATATATATATATAATATATATTATATTTCTGTCAGTTCAAATTTCGTCCTATAATAGCAAATATAATATCTTCCTAGTAAATAAATAAACTGATTATTAATATATATATATTATATATATTATATATATATATATATATATATATATATATAAGACTGAGTGGCCTAAAGTCGGTTTTCAGACACACACAGTGTCTATCCCTTTTAAATGAGCGCTGGTCCAAGGAGATTGTTTTCGAGTCTGAGGTGGAGCCCTGCACCTACCATCAGCTCTTCATTTTACCACACAGATTCCTGTGCTACTCATACGGTGAGTAGGTGAGAGCCGGTATCGAACCAGGAACCTTGTGATTCCTTGTCGGGTGCTCTACCGACTGAGATAAACCGGTCCTATATATATGTGTGACTGTTTGTATCTATCTATCTGTCTCAGTATATATGTATGCATGTATGCATGTATCTATCTATCTATCTTAGTCTGTTCATATTTATCTATCTATCTATCTCGGTCTTTTTGTATCTATCTAGCGAGCTATCTACCTCTATTCACATTTAGTCAGAAGAAACATAAATATCTTTTCGTGCAAGTAAAAAACTGACCTGAAGGTATTGTTGATTATCTGATATACAAATGCAAAATATACCATATCCCCAATCTCATTTCATTTTTCAGGAACACCGATAGTAAAAAGGTTGGAGTACTTACTACTCGCATAGATCCCTAAATGGGTTAAAAGGGGCTCCTTAGCCTTGGTCGGCAACCAATCAAACCCAAGGAAAAGCCCGACACAAAACCTCTTCTGCCTTCAAGGAAAGGCTAGGGGAGTAAATCCCGAAAATAAATCAGGAGTCGGAGTCCCTAAGGTGGTGTGATGCTGAAATCCAGTGTTACCCATCAACTCCTGCGACACTACCGTTACCAAACCACATTAGTACCTTACCTTTCCTTTGGATCACAGTGGCCGTGTGTTGAGGAGGATTTACTGCATGGGCAACAGTTTATCCTCCATATGAACCCGACTAGGCTATGTAGTTCAAAGAAAGAAAAAATTAATCTAAAAAAACTTTGACACTACGCCATCGTCTCTCGTAGACGGAGGGCTGCCAACCAACCAGCCAACCAAACTTAAATAGTTGAAACAAAAGACAGGAGGGGAATGACACTGAATATTGAAATAGACTTACTCAGACTTTTGTACAGAATCAAATACTCGTCTAACAATCACATATACTCATCCGTGTTATAAGTATGAAGATCAGACACGAATTTGCAAATAGAAAAAATAAAAAAATAAAATGAAAAAGAAAGTCCAAACGCCAAGTGACTTGAATAATGCAAACTGGTTTGTTGTCTTCTTGGTTGCATCCTGAACTGAAGTCACCGTCAACATACCGTGCAAACATTCGAACCAACGCTTCATCAATGCATTTACCGGAACAACAGTGCCTGATACGATTCACGAGAACTTCTCATTGAAAAATTTACCCTCCTCTATTTGCTGACTTCCGGTTCGTAAGTGACAATATTGCACGAACTTCCGCTTCCGGCATCCGGTTAAGAAACGACGCATTTCGTGATATATCAAACGGAGAAAAGTTTAGAAAAATTGGTGAAAAGCGCAAAAACAAAAGCGGTGAATTGTTAGTGGTTGGAAAGAAAGCGAAGGGAAAACAAATGGTGAAGAAGTCAGAACAGGATGAGGATAACAAACCAAAAGGAAAATGTCAGATTTGTTGGATGAATGGATGTAAGTAAAAAAACACATTGAAAGTGACACGAAACGTCAAAGACCTTTTTTTAAATGAGAATGCATCTTTATATCATATATTAACTAAAATATAGAACATAGATAGATCTGAAATGATAGATAGATAGCTGAAATGATAGATAGATAGATAGACTGGAATGATAGATAGATAGATAGATAGATAGACTGATGCGAGTGGAGCAGCCTACATACACACATATAGATATATATATATTATATATATCAGTCGGTAGAGCGTTCGGCTAGAAACCACAGGTTCCTAGTTCGATACGGCCATCGCCAACTCAGCGTATGAGTAGCACAAGGATCTGAGTGGTAAAGTAAGGAGCACCTCAGACGCAAAACACAATCTCCTTGGTCTAGCGCTAGTGAAAAGAGGATAGACTCCCTCGCTGATTGGCTGATGCCGACTTTAGGCCACCTCGGGACGACTTTAAACTTTTTATACTATTATATATATATATATATAATATATATATATACCAAACTTATTGGTAAATCCTCGCGATGAGAAAAAAAAAGTCAGATCTTAGCCCTGAAGAGCATTAAGGCGAAACTTTTAGTAGGTTTCGTCTGCAGTGTAGGCGAAATAAACATTACTCGTCTAACAACTTGTTTTTTTTTTAATTTTTTCATAATATTACACACACAACACACAAATACACACACACACATCACACACACACACACACATGTTAGTGATTTTCACATATATATATATATAAATATATACGGAGCAGTCTCTCATGTCTATAACCTTGCTTGATGAGACCTAATAGGTAAAATTACATTAGTGGGATTGACATTTTCTTCCATTTGTTTAGCCTTACATTTGAAATATATGCCCGCCTAAAATTCATTTAATTATTAACTAATTAATTTACCAAAATTAGGTATGAATTCAATTAAGCAATATCCTCCAAAAATTGTCGGCTCAAAGCCATCTAAAAATAAACACATTTGTTTGTTACTTAACCTCATATACCACATATATATATATATATATATATTTATATATTATATTCAGTCTGTTCATATGTACTATTTTAATTCTCTATACATAAATCATGATTATAAATTGTCGTAAACAAAATTTATAATTGTATAGAGGAACGCTAAAAAGTAATATCTCCTAATTACTTACACGATCTACGACGATTTCAGTTAAAGAATAACACAGTTGGATAGAGAAAGTTTTCAGCGACTAAATATCGTGATTTTTTGGCGTTGTTCTGAAAACTTTGTCCTATGTAGTCCTTTTTCATCGGTCCGATTGGTATGGATAATGCTGATCAGAGAGCGCCCTTCGTTTTCGCAGATTAAACTCACTGTGTTTAACGTGTCTTATTCATATCTCTGTGGCCACTGTTGAAACGAACAACGCCAACACCTAACTGTGCTCATATCAACGGCTTTATGCTCTGTAAACGTTTTTAGAAAGAGTCATTGAATTGTCAGGGCGTCTGCAATGTTTTTTCCAACACTGTGGAATTAAAATGGAGGCATTACTTTCGGGTCGCTACTCTTACGAGTGTGGCAGCAAACTATTGTCTCCGTTGGCGAGAGAGTATAACCATGTGTGCTATGTAAAAATAGCTTTAATGCTGAAACAATGTTTAATTCAGTGTATTATGGTGGCTCCCGTATATCTGTTCGTGGTTTCTATGGAAGTAAATAAGAAGCTCTTCTCAAATTATCAATAAAATAAACTAAGTTTAAAATGCTCTCTTTCTGCTTCTCTCTCTCTCTCTATATATATATATATATATATATATATATATATATATATATATTTGTGAATAAAAAGCCTTAAATACATGGGTATCGTGGTTATGGACGCTTTCCACTCGTGATATCTAGGCTACGAGCTTCTTCAGATCACGTATATTTTTATTTACTATGTAAATAAAAGATATTTACTATGTAAAATAAAAGATATACGTGGTCTCGAAGAAGCTCGTGGGCCTAGATATCACGAGTGGAAATGGTCCATAACCACGAATAACCCATGGTATTTAAGGCTTTTTATTCAAAATAACTTTTGCTCTTTTTTACAATAAATTAAACCTTGAGCTTCATACGGAACCTTGAACTCTACCGCACAAACTAACTGGTAGAGAATAGACCAGCCTAGAATGCACCTTGTACCAAGAAACTTGGTACGCCACCAAAGTATATATATATATATAATAATATATAATATATATTATATAATATCTATAAATATATATATAGTTCGCTATTTCAGTACTATATGTCAACCATACATGTGAACAG
>CM042161.1:45074535-45082035 GCA_023376005.1 Doryteuthis pealeii
TTTGTTATGCAAATGTAAGTTTCTAATAATCTCTACTCTCAGCCACTGCCTGCGTAGATGTGCGCATGCGTACACGCCTGCTCTCAGGAACTGTTAATTTGCTTCGATATAACGGTGACAAATTCAAATCGGCCTACGCATAGGTACGGGAGTCGTGCGAGGAAAGAAGACGATTTTTGTTTTGAAATGAATAAGAAAAAGAAAATGTTAAAAAAAAAAAAAAAAAAAAGAAAAAGAAAAAGAAATAAACTAACTTTCTGGTAGAATTGCGCAGAGGAAGGAGCATGAACAGTGACATTGGGTGCGGTGAGCGTGCAGGTTTGAAATTCTGTCAACCTTTTTGACTTCCAGCGGCTTGATACTGAACTTCTGAAAGGCCTTCCGCGTTTTCATTTGGAAAAACTGCCATGCTACTCTTGAACATTTTTTTTTTTGCACCTAAAATTTAAGCTGCCTTCACGATTTGCCAATTAAAACGTCACACACATTTAAGCGCTTGTGTCTGGGCTGACAAAAACGGACCAGTCAACACAGATACAATTATGGTAGATTTATATTCTACCGAGGCACGATATTTCTTGCCTCCGGGTAGGTGGATGCAAAATAAATCCGGCAAACCAGTCTAATTCCGGCACGAGATTCGTTTGCGTTTACTTCGAACTAAAGGCATAAAATCTTTTCTCGCCTCACTCCATTACCTGATTTGATATTAGTAGGACAGACTCGTCATTTGCCTTGAAGGAGGAACCAAATTAAGAATGAGGCCAATTCTGAATACAAAATCACTGCCAACGCGTTGACAGGATAGGGACCAAGGCATAAGGTTATCCTCCCTCAGAAAATAGGACACGGCAGACGAGTTCAAATTCTGACAAGGCCGTTTGAGCGTTTTCCAATTCACATTAAAAAGCATAAAATCCATTTCTTTTCTCTTACCTATGAATATTTGTCCCATTGTTTTTAATGAATTTAGTGATGTTGGCATATTTTATTTACTTACTTTATTATCATTGATATATTCCAGTATTAAAAAAGTAATTTACTAGTCCACAGCATTAATTGAAGAAAATGTAAAGTTTCAATATTCCACTTGTGATGTTGTAAAATCCATAGTGTTGTAGATAAAAGCCTATTTCAGAGGTGTAAAAAATCCAATATTTTGTTTTTTCATTTAGACAGATATGAAAATAGATGGAAATTAATCCGACAGTATGAATTTAATATTTTTGAAAAAAAAAACAAAGAAGGTATTTACATTCAAACTCTTTTGAGTTTTATATGAACTATAAATTTTCTGATTTTTTAAATAAACATTTATTTTACTTTTAAAGACAGAACACGCATTTAAAAAAATTATGCCAGAATTGAAATAATAGCGTTTTGTTTGTACCCTTTCTATCTAATGGTTGTTTCATCCCGGCCTTTCTCTCATATGTTGCTTCTTGAGGAGATGACCGATCTACTAAAGCGCCGCGAAACAGTATTTCTGTCTGCAATTATAAACTATCAATTTGTTTTTTTTAAATGTTAAATTCATAACTGTCGATAACCTTCCATTCACCTGTTAAATTTTTTTTGCATGTGTTGAAAAATTTCTAGATCATCTTCAGGGCATTTGTTGGTATATGGAAGGTTGATAAGAAATTTATTATCACAGAAAAACGAGAAAAGCGATGTAGTCCTTGTTATCATCTGTTTAAAAGTTTTTTTATGTTTGAAAAAATTTCGTAATCACCATTCAGTATACCAACAAATGCCTGAAGATGATCTAGAAATTTTTTTCAAACATCAAAAAAAATTTTAAAACAGGTGAATGGAAGTTAATCCGACAGAGCTATGAATCTTAACATTTAAAAAAAAACAAAATTGATGTTATAATTGGCAACAGAAATCTGTTTCGGACCGCTTAGTAGATTTCGGTCATCCCCAAGAGCAAACATATAGAGAAAGGCGGATGAAAACAACCATTAGAAGAAAGGGTACAAACAAAACGCCTATTATCAAGTCTGAATATTTTTTAAAATGCGTGTTCTGATCTTAAAAAGCTAAAATAAATTTATTTTAAAAAAGATCAGAAACATATATAGTCATTAATAAAACTCAAAAAGTTTATTGTAAAATACCCGCTCATTTTTTTTTTTACAAAAATATTTAAAGCATACACTGTCGGAAATAATTTCCATCTATTTTCATTATCTGTCTAAATGAAAAAAAACAAAATATCTGGATTTTTACACCTCTGAACGCTTTTATCTACAACACTATGGATTTACCAAACATCACAAGGCATTCGGAAACTTTTACATCTTTCTTCAATTATGCTGGCGACTAGTAAATTACTTTTTTAATAGCTGGGAATATATCAATGATAAATAAGAAGTAAATAAAAATGCCAACATCACTAATTCATAAAAACAATTAGGACAAATATCAATAGCGTAAGCAGAAAAAAGAAAATGGATTTATGCCTTTTTAATGTGAATTGAAACGCAAACGGCCTTGTTCCAGAATTGAACTCGTCTGGCCGTGTCCATTTCTTGATGCAGGGGGATAACCTTATGCCTTGGTCCCTATCCTGTCACGCGTTGGCATGATTTTGTATTCAGAAGTGCCCTCTTACTTATTGTTCCTCCGTTCAAGCAAATGAGCCGAGTTTCCTACTATATCAAATCAGTATGAGTGAGCGAGAAAAAGATTTTATTGGCCTTTAGTTCGAAGTTTAAACGCAAACAATCTCGCCTTTCCGGAATTAGAACCTGGTTTGCCGGATTTATTTTTTCATCACCTACCCCGGAGCAAGAAATATCGTGCCTCGTTAAAATAATAATACTACCATAAGTTGTATCTGTTGTTGGACTGTCTTTTGTCAACCAGACACAACGCTTAAATGTGAATGTGGCACGTTAATTGCAATTCAGTGAAGCAGCTTAAATTTTAGGTGCAAAAAAAAAAAATGTTCAAATACATGGCAGTTCAAAATGAAACGCGGAAGCCTTTTCAAGAAGTTCAGTATCCACCCGCTGGGAAGTCAAAAGGTGACAGAATTTCCACCTGCAACCTCCACCCGCAACCCAATGTCACCACCTGTCATCCCTCCTTCCTCTCCAATTCTACCAGAAAGTTAGTTTATTTCTCTTTTCTTTTTCTTTCTTTTTTTTTTTTTTACAATTTTCTATTGTTCTTTCATTCAAAACAAAAAATCGTCTTCTTTCCTCGCACGACTCCCCGTACCCTTATGCCGTAGGCGATTTGAATTTGTCACCGTTATATCGAAGCAAATACAGTTACTGAGACACGCGTACGCATGCGCACATCTACGCAGGCAGTGCTGAGAGTAGAGGATTTTAGAAAACAATACATTTGCAACAAATATACGATCGGGCATATTGTGCAATAGCGCAAGAATATTTTTTTAATTACATACGGGACGCATAAACATGAAAATATACATGTACAACAAACCACACGGAAGATAAGTTCAAATCTCTCTCTCTCTCTCTCTTCTTTCTCTCTCTCTCTCTCTCTCTCTCTCTCTATCTATCTATCTAATCTATCTATCTATCTTGAACTCAGACACTTTCTCTCAATAGACACCACACACACACACACACACACACATATATATATATAATTACATACTATAACTATAGTCTGGATAGTCACCGCTTCAGCTTCACTGGAATGGTGCCCGCCAAATTGCTTAGTATAGTATATTAAGCAGAGCTTGCTCGATATAAAGAAAGACTATTATATAATATTAATACTAATAAATATATAAAGTAATAAATATCTTATTCATTTGTGACAATAGAAAACAGTCACACCTTATAGTTTCATATTATATATGATATATAATAATAACTATATAAGAGTCAGATTTTAGCCTTAAGAGCACTAAGCAAAAAACTCGTAGTAGGTATATCTGACTAAATTAGTTAACTTTATATATATATTATATTATATATATATAAATATTTATATATGTGTGTGTGTGTGTGTGGTGTGTGGATGATTATATATGCTCCCCATCAATCAGAGGATTTCGCTGTACGACCGCCAACTAAAGCGTAAATGCAACGCTCTCCTATAAAAAGAGATGGACACTCTGCGGCCTTTACATACATACAATGTTTGTATTAAAACAGTTAAAATCCCTTTCGCATTCTGGTGACATAGCCGGCGAGAACGGAGATGAAAGGAAAAAATCGAATCGTGTCGATCTCAACACTGCTATATAATGGCTACAATACTTTGAAGATTTCAGAGGGATTTTTAAAGTTTTGTTCACTGACAACTGAAATATTCATGTTTATTTCATTATAGCTTAAACAACAAAATCTTAAACAACAAAAACAAAATATATAAATGATGAACGTACAATAATGTTGTTTCTGGGCATAAAATAAAAACTCAACAAGTTGATATACCACTTAATTCGATGAATAATATAAAAGAATGTTCGCAAAATCCATGAAAACTTCAACTAAAGGTATCAACCATAAATAAATATGTCTCTAACACGTTTTTTTTATAAAATGTTAATCTACTTTTAAACCAAAGATACCAGGATTTTATTTATTAAATGGAAAATTATACAATCAAAAATAATATTGTTAATATTATTTTCTATAAGAAATTCTGAGTCTAATTATTTATAAGAAAATGTCTGAGTATTATTTATAAGGAATGTCCAAGTATTATTATAGAAATGTCCAAGTATTATTTATAAGAAATGTCTGAGTATTATTTATAAGAAATGTCTGAGTATTATTTATAAGAAAATGTCTAAGTATTATTTATAAGAAATGTCTAAAGCATTGAAAAAACGGTTACTAAAAATTAATTTGCATAAATATAATTAAGGGTTGTATTAATTTTTAAACTGTTTTGCAAGTTTCAGTGGTTGCTCTCTGAGTCTGTTGATAAAAGTATTCTTATATGAATGGTTGACAAAGTTGGCATTGTCTCTGTACACACTTTCATTCTTTTCGAGTTAATAATGTCAGTAATTTTATTTGGTATTTGCCCGAAGAGCACTATGCGAAAATGTTAGTAGGTATATCTGATCATTAGGTTTAATTATATTATATATATATTATATATATATATATATTATATATATATATAGTAAGTATGAGCAGATGGAATGAAAACAACACACAATGCTGTTAAAGTGAAAACGATTTATAAAATATGCATAGCTGATACTGATCAATATTTCGATTTTACAAAATTCATCATCAGAGCCAGTTACTCCGTGTTGTGGTGTCGGAGATAAAAGTTGAATGAAGTTCAAAAACAAAAAACCTTGATTTTGCAAAAAGAGAACGAAAGTTGTTACATTATTTGTGTTGTTTCATTCCATCTTGCTAATACTCATACTGTCGGATTCATTTCCTTTCTTTTAACTTATATATATATATATATATATATATATATATATATATATATATATATATATATATATATATATCGAGTTAATAATGTCAGTAATTTTATTTGGTATTCCAAAGTGAATCTTTATATTGACTGATGTTTTTAGTTCTGTTGCTGGAGAATCTAAGAGCATGACTGACTTCTCTGATTACTGGAAGTATACTGACTAGTAGAGATACCTCGTATATTTAGACACACTAGCTTTTGCGGCAAAATAGGGGGAAATTATTCTTTAAATTAATAACCTATATATATATATTATATATATATATATATAAACCAATGAGTCAGATATACTACTAAAAGTTTCGCTTAGTGCTCTTCAGGGCTAAGATCTGACTCTTAGAAGTATATCTGACTCATTAGGTTTATCTTTATTATTTACTCTACTTGGGTATTGAGCACTCTTTACTTACTTGCTTTAGTATATTCTAGCAGTTTTTGTATAAATATATATTTTTCATTATATATATATATATACATATAAATTGTTGTTTTTTTCTTTTGGCCAAGTATTATAGTATCAACCAAATTATTTTCGGTTGGTACGACTATCTTGGTTCTTTTTTTTTTTTTTTCAAATTTTAATTTTTCTCCACAGGTAATGTTTTGGTAGTATATTTTTACAATCAAACTATTTGCCGGATTTTTTCTTACTGCAAAGGTTTACCAACAAGTTTGTATATATATATAGCTCTACCACAGATATTGAGCATTCTCCTAATAATACCGCAAATATTGGCCTCCATTATCTCACCAGTGAAATAATAATTAGCAGATACTTTTGATGTATATATATATATATATATATATATATATATTATATATATATATATATATATATATATATTTCTGTCAGTTTCAAAGGAACCGTTTCGTTTACCTGATGAATGTTTTCAGCAGGAAACCATTGGTTGTAATATCGTTCCTAAATAAATAAATAAAAGCTAAAAACTTTTATTTGTTACTTCATTTGAACTATATATATATATAATATATATATATATATATATATATATATATATATATATAAGACTGAGTGGCCTAAAGTCGGTTTTAGACACAGAGAGGGTCTATCCCCTTTCAAATGCGCGCTGGTCCAAGGAGATTGTTTTCGAGTCTGAGGTGGAGCGCTACACCTACCATCAGCTCTTCACTTTACCACACAGATCCCTGTGCTACTCATACGCTGAGTTGGTGAGTTGGTGAGAGCCGGTATCGAACCAGGAACCTTGTGATTCCTTGTCGGATGCTCTACCGACTGAGCTCAACCGGTCCTATATATATATGTGACTGTTTGTATCTATCTATCTATCTATCTATCTATCTCAGTATGTATGTATGCATGTATGTATGTATGTATCTATCTATCTTAGTCTGTTCATATTTATTTCTCTATCTATTTATCTATCTCGGTATTTTTGTATCTATCTAGCGAGCTATCTACTTCTATTCACATTTAGTCAGAAGAAACATAAATATCTTTTCGTGTAAGTAAAAAACTGACCTGAAGGTATTGTTGATTATCTGATACACAAATGCAAATATACCATATCCCCAATCTCATTTCATTTTTCAGGAACACCGATAGTAAAAAGGTTGGAGTACTTACTACTCGCATAGATCCCTAAATGGGTTAAAAGGGGCTACTTAGCATTGGTCGGCAACCAATCAAACCCAAGGAAAAGCCCGACACAAAACCTCTGCTGCCTTCAAGGAAAGGCTAGGGGAGTAAATCCCGAAAATGAATCAGGAGCCGGAGTCTCTAAGGTGGTGTTATGCTGAAATCCATTGCTACCCATCAACTCCTGCGACACTACCGTTACCAAACCACATTAGTACCTTACCTTTCCTTTGGATCACAGCGGCCATGTGTAGAGGAGGATTTACTGCATGGGCAACAGTTTATCCTCCATAAGAACCCGACTAGGCCATGTAGTTTAAAGAAAGAAAAAATTAATTAAAAAAAAACTTTGACACTACTCCATCGTCTCTCGTAGACGGAGGGTTGCCAACCAGCCAACCAAACTTAAATAGTTGAAACAAAAGACAGGAGAGGAATGA
>CM042161.1:45084535-45120755 GCA_023376005.1 Doryteuthis pealeii
ATCACGTATATCTTTTATTTACTATGTAAAAAAAGATATTTAATGTAAATAAAAGATATACGTGGTCTGAAGAAGCTCGTGGGCCCTAGATATCCACGAGTGGAAATGGTCCATAACCACGATACCCATGGTATTTAAGGCTTTTTTATTCACAAATAACTTTGCTCTGTTTACAATAATTAAACCTTGAGCTCTCATACGGAACCTTGAACTCTACCACAAACTACTGGTAGAGAATAGGACCAGCCTAGAATCACCTTTACCAAGAAACTTGTACCACACCAAAGTATATATATATATATATATATATATATATATATATATATATATATTATATATTATTATAGTTCGCTTATTTCAGTATATATCAACCATACATGTGAACAGAACTATATAGATAGATACATAGATAGATCGATAGATATATACATAAACACACATATACAGAGGCATCCCATAATGGTGTAACGGTTAGCAAGCTATTCTAGCAGATCAATTACTGCTGCATAGCGACCTTGTGTCACATCCTAACCGTGGTGAACGGGTTGGGTAAATACTTAGCGACCTACCTATTTCCATGCATAATTAGCAATAGAATAATTTTTACAGATCACTGCCGTCCCTCACAATCCTATAACCCCACAACTAGAACCTTTCCTTTCATGCGTAAATACACACATATATACACAATGGGGCCGGGTTAGCTCAGTCGGTAGAGCGTTCGGCTAGAAACCACAAGGTTCCTAGTTCGATACCGGTCCCCGCCAACTCAGCGTATGAGTAGCACAGGGATCTGTGCGGTAAAGTAAGGAGCTGATGGTAGGTGTGGCGCTCCACCTCAGACGCCAAAACAATCTCCTTGGTCTAGCGCTATTGAAAAGGGGATAGACTCCCTCGCTGACTGGTTGATACCGACTTTAGGCCGCCCCGACGACTTTACTTATATACATACATACATACATACACACATATATACACACATATTACATACACACATACATATATACATACACATATGTACACACATATATACATACACACATACATGCATACACACATATATATACATACATTAATGGAAATAGATAGGAAATATCATTTTCAGGATACTTCTTTTATTTAACTTCAGAATTAGAATAAATAAAGATTTCAAAAATGCCTTTTTTACTGTCCCTAAACGTATTTTCTATTCTGGATTTTTTTTTCTTCTCCTGCATTTCATCCAAATTCGCCTGAAACGATTCATTATTTGTAGAGGAGATCGAACCTCACGCCTTATTGAACTTTAGATCAGTCATCTTAAACACTGTGCATTCCTCAGATGTTAGCTATGTTTGAAAAAAATCAGCTAAAGATTTAATATACGCAAAACAATTCTTGTTAAATACGTGAAATGTTAAGAGAAGAAAGATTTAGAGAATACAGGAACTAAAAAGTCTATGATGCCTCATCTCGAACAAAGGGTATATTTACATGCGTACGTAAAAGAAAAACAAATCCGAGTGCACGTAAGTAATAGAAAAACATGGAAACAAAAGATTTATGATTTTGATGTATGAAGCCAGTGAATATGTACAATTGGCGCCTCGATAGAGTTTGTTTTCTTTACAGAAAGAAAAACTGGGTATAAAAACAGTGGAAAGCCTCACATGAAAAAAAAAAATAAAATAAAATAAAATAAACCATCTTCAACAGTTGTGGTATTTCGAAACGGAGTTTTTTTTTTTTCTTTCTCGAGATTTGTGAACACCTTTTGAAAACGAACAGCAAGGTGTCTATTTTGTGAAAGGAATAACTGACATTAGACGATGGGCTGAGCTAAAGGTAAGAAAAAATCGAAACACTAAAACAATGAATAAAGCTGCGATCGAAAGAAATCTTTTAAAAATGAACAGCAAGAATATGTATAAAAAATACACAGAAACACATACATACACACAATAGATAAATAATATATATAATAATATGTATATATATATAATATATATATATATATATATATATATATATATGCATATACATATATATATATATATATATATATGCATATATATATATATATATATATATGCATATATATATATATATATATATATATATAATATAATATATATATATATATATATATATATATATATATTATATACCTGCATATATATATATATATATATATGCATATATATATATATATATATATATATATGTGTGTATATATATGAATATATATGTGCATATATATATTATATATATATACATCATATATATGCATATATATATAATATATTATATATGTGCATATATATATATATATATATATATATATATATATATATATATATATATATATATGCTGAGGAAACAAAATGTTAATAAAAATATGAATACGAATGATGAGATAAAAATCATAGTTGAATTTAGTAAACTTCTAAAAGAAACAATAAATATTGGCTTTCTCTCTCGAATTTAAGCGTTCTTTTCATTGCGAAAAAAAAATTAATACGATATTATTATAGAAAGAAAAAGTTATAATGTCGAATTAGAATTTGCTTTTCGACGGAGATATGTCAAAAAGATAAGTATATGTCAAAGAACACAGGCACACGCACGTACACACACACACACACATACATACATACATAAATATATATAAATATACACATATATATATATTGGGAGCGAGTGGGAGGGGGTTACTGGGTTCTTTGTGTATTGCTAGAGTGAATTTATTTGTGGTAATACATTTATGCAAATCTTTAAGTGCACATTTATGTTAAAGTTTATAGTGTAAATTTATTTCGATGTGGATAATATATTGAAGTGCGTTATTTCACTTAATACATTATAAAGAGTTTGACAACTTACAATTATGATTTAGGAAAATAATTAGATAGAAAGAAATGAATAAAAGGAGGTACATGTGGATGGATACATACATCTTATTATAATGGAGATTGAGTGTTTTTCTGTCTGTAACCGAAACTATATTACTACTCAAGTCACAATTCCCTTAGTTATTTACGTCACATTCATCGTGATTTTATTTTTATCTAAACCCCAATTATGAATAAAATTGTTTTGCATTATTATTACTATTGGTCATATCTACATTCGAATAACATGTAATTGTATTTATATATACAACAAAATAGCTGTTTACAGTGTGAATGGGAAGGCTAATTTGCATATTAATATTAAAAAATCGAATTTAATAAATATGTGCTAAGTATTATTGATTTCTAACTGTTTGGTTTTATTTTAATGAACATAAGCAAAAATCTCTTCAATTAATCTTAATGAAATCCATTAACAAGATAAAATAACTGTCATTTTATTCTTTACTTCCTCTTATAACTAAATACTTAAATTAGAAAAATAACAATGAAAGACGAGAGTGATGGAAGAGTAAGTTTCAGTTGTTCCATTTTTTATTATACTCCTCTGTTTCAAATCTTTATTATACTCCTCTGTTTCAAATCTTTTATCTGTATTCTTATTTAGTTTTATTAGCCTTTCTAATTTAATATAATAATTTAAATATTACATATAAAACTGAGATATATACATAGATATAGTAGAGGGAGATACATACATACATATATACATATTAATAGACTGAAATGATAGATAGAAAAAAGTAGAGTGAAATACATGTGGATATATATATATATATATATATAATATATATATATATATATATATTATGAGAAGTAAATACACAAACGATGTGTTTGGATATGGCTTTTTTTTTAGCCGACAATTTTTGGGAGAAAATGTGCTTAATTGAAGTCGTACCTAATTTTTGAAAATTAATTGATTTCCTATCTATAGCTCTGCTGATGAGGCCTAATAGGCCGAAATGTACATACAGAGATTGATTTTTCTCGATTTGTTTAGCCTTACATTTGAATAGGCATGCCTGCCTAATTAATTAATTATTAATCAATCAATTTTCAAAAATTAGGTACGACCTCAATTAACACACACACATATATATATATATACATAAGTAAAGTAAAGTCGTCGGGGCGGCCTAATGTCGTTATCAGCGAGACAGCGAGGGGGTCTATCCACTTTTCACTAGCGTTAGACCAAGGAGATTTTTAGCGTCTAAGGTGGAGCACCAGACCTCCCATCAGCTCCTCACTTTATCGCACAGATTCCTATACTCATACGCTGAGTTGGCGAGGGTTGATATCGAACTAGGAACCTTGTGATTCCTAGCCGAACACTCTACAACTGAGCTAAAACATAAATGCAATTGACTGAAATGATAGATAGATAGACAGATAGATAGATAGATAGATAGACTGAAATGATAGATATAGATAGATAGATAGATAGATAGATATAGATAGATAGATAGATAGATAGATAGATAGATAGACTGAAATGATAGATAGATAGATAGATAGATAGATGATAGACGATAGATAGATAGATAGATAGATAGATAGATATGAAGATGATAGATAGATAGATATGATTGATAGATAGATAGATAGATAGATAGATGATAGATAATGAAATGATTGATAGATAGATAGATAGATAATGATAGATAGATAGACTGAAATGAATAGATAGATATGATAGATAGATAGATAGACTGATGATAGATGATAGATAGATAGATAGATAGATAGATAGACTGAAGATGATAATGATAGATAGAGATATGATAGATAGATAGATAGATAGATAGAAGACTGATAGATAGATAGATAGATAGATAGATAGAGAGAGAGAGATAGATAGATAGATAGATAGATAGATAGATAGATAGTGATTCTACGATTTGGATATGACTTTAATATAATGTATAGGATTACTTATCTGTGATAGTTTATACATATGGGGCGCGGTCGAAGTAACGGGTCAGTAAATACATTCACAATTTAATAATCACTTTCTATAAAATATGTTTAACATCTAATTTGTTTGCTACACTATTATATTTACTCCACCCTGTTTATGAAGTGGTGTGATATATATATATATATATATATATATATATATATATATATATAAACAGCAGCACTCCCAACCCTACAGAAAGCATCACCTTTTGTTTGCAGCCATTGCACCAGAGACTGCCATTCGAGGATCGGTCTGTTCAGCCACTCACGTAGCTGTAAGTGGGAGAAAGAAAAAAAAAAAAAACTATGCCATCGTCTAAAATAGACGGAAGGTTGCCAACCATATATATATATATATATATATATATATATATATATATATATATACCGCATGTACCCGTAGAAAAGATGCATAGTTTACTTAGGTAATTGGGGAATTACTCTCACTGCAAAACTTCCTAGGTCCACTTCAGTAGATAACCGTCTATTCATGATGCCAGCAAATGAGACCCCTTATGATGTTGGCATAGAATGCTGAATGTGTGTCTTCTTATATCCCGGGAAATACGATATATATATATATATATATATATATATATATATATATAATATATATAATATATATAATATAATATATAAAGGTTTTACATATCTATATTTTGACAAAGGAACATTCACGACCATTTTGCTTTCATGGTGAACATGTTACAAATGCCTTTGTAGCATGTTCACCTGATGATTGCCTCGCATGAAACCAAAATGGTCGTGAATGTTCCTTTTCACCAAATAAATAGATATGTAAAACTTTTATATATTTTTTATTATATTATATAACAGCTCTATTTTATATTGAGCACTCTACCAATAATACTACGTTTGGCACACCGTTCGGGTAAAAGCTGAAACAGTGATAATCCCACACACTATATATATATATATATATATATATATATATATATATATATATATATATATATATATATGAGGTCCGGACTGTGCCCAAAGACCCAAAGCGCCAAGAGACCAATGTAACCAGAAGAGGCAGTTTTTAAAGTACTACACAGGAATCAAGTGTGCAATGCCAAAATTTGTTTAGCACGACTAATTCCTACCGTTCTATTAATATTGCCTGCGAGATATGTTCGTAGCTGTCATTTTTTACAATAATGACACCAATATAGTTTATTCCTATATTTTGGGGTCATTGAGCTTCTTTTGCTTTAAGTGTAGGGTGGATGGAAACTAATTACATTGTCTTATGTCTCAGTTCATCTCTGATTTTGAGGTTTACGTGAAGAACAGTCAATTGGTGCATCAAGGTTAATTCAGGAATTTTCAATTCAGAGTTATTTCTATCCTAGATTACCTACCCAAGGCTGAAGGGCCCAGTCTGTAGCTATATATGGAGTCATACAAGGGTATTATATGTGAAATTTCGTCTATTGAACTCGAATCGACGAATATAACCACTAGCCCACGCATACACACACACATATATATATAAAGTGGCTTACCAGTAAATATGGGCACGATGGTTGGGAGGTGCAAAATTCGGGGGTTAAGTCAGCGATATAACAAATACAAAGTGCTCAATACGAAGTAGATCAAATTTATTATAAAATGGATACACTAGAAACCTACTCGAGTTTCACCATAAGGATCTTCAGGGTTAAATTCCACTGAATTAATTGAGGTAACGATTAATTGCAGTCGATCACACGTGTGTGTTCATTGTATTAGATAGAACGTTACTCAACTGCAATTAATCGGTACCTCAAATTAATTCATTGGATTTAACCCTGAAGATCCTTATGGTGAAACTCGAGTAGGTTTCTATTGTGTCCATTTTATAATATATATATATATATATATATATATATATATATTCATAAAAAGTTGCTACAAAGTTTTCATTGTAGTAGTATTAGTAGTTAATCAAAAGTGCTGAATATATTTCGTAAAATATAGATCAAATATATTTGTAGAACACTTTTTCTCTTTACCACGGTTTAGGTGTTCATGGTGCACTTTCCCTTGAGAACTAAAAAATTATAGGTAGCTACAATTTATAGATACTTGTCTGGTTTGGAATTATTTTTATTTCTCTTTCTGTCTTTTAATTAGTTTGTATGAATTTTAGTTTCTAAGTCTAGATTGTTTTTCTTTGAAAATAAAGATTTGTTTTCTATAAACATATATGTCTCCTTTATTCAGTCAAAAGTAATTTGGAACTTTTATGTCATCTATCTACATCTTCATGACAGCTTTCACAAGCGACGTCTGTGGTCGAGAATCTTGCCCAAACATTGGACTTCACACTCAGTGGAAGCACTCTAACTTCAGGGGCACAAAAACTATATTATAGTCTTCCAAGACTGAAATGCCAATACTAAGATTTGTTTAGACTAGCACAGAGGCCTTTCTAACAGCACCTGTTGGTACTAAAATACTGAGCCTAGTCCTAACACAAGACCGCAAGAATGGATCATCTTGTTAGAATTTAACTTACTATTAAGTAGTAGTAATTTATTAATCTTAGCTTAACCAGGCACAAGGCCAGGAGTATGGATACACTGTGGAATTTATCTCACAAGCGTTCTGTAAAATGCAAACAGCCTCATCCAGGATTTGAACTCGTGTCAGTTCCCACCTCTTTATCCTTTATAACAATTTGTGAAGTTTGCAATGCCATCTGTGCGCGTTATCCGCCGTACCTACACCAGAACGGTCATCAATTTGAACACCCACGATACTTCAAAGTATTCTAGACTTATCTTTTATTCTTGAATTCTTCTATTTAATCGCATCCGGACCGAAATAGAGAAAATCCTTAGGAGAAACCAAAATGGATTCCGCAGAAATCGATCCCCAACCTCTCAGATCCTGACTATTCGACGGATCATAGAAGGGGTACGAGCAAAGAATCTAGAGGCAACGCTACTATTCGTAGATTTCTCCAAGGCATTTGATTCATACATAGAGGAAAATGGAACAAATACTATAGATACTATTAGCATATGGTCCCTCCAATGAAACGGTTTCAGCTATAATGATGCTATACAAAGACAAAAACGATGGTTTCGCTCACCTGATGGCGAACAGATTCTTTGACATCGCCGCCGCTGGAGTCCTTCAAGAGACACATTGGCACCATATATATTTAAAATATGCCTAGACTACGTACTCCGAACATCATTAGATACCATAAAGAAAAGGTTTCACACCTAAAAAGGGCAAGAAGCGGCGATATCCGCACAAGCAATCACAGATGCGGACTATGCTGATGACCTTGCACTTTTCAGATACACCGGCACAGGCTGAATCACTGCTACATAGCTTAGAGGAGCAGCAAGAATATAGGCCTCTATGTGAGCTCCGGTAAAACAGAATTCATGAGTTTCAAAAATAAGGAAATCTCCACACTCAACGGCAAGCCTCTTAAGCCAGTAAACAATTCACGTAGGGTGGTAATATCTCCTCCACAGGAGGCGATGTTAATACACGGATAGCAAAGGCATGGTCAGCCAAAAATAGTTTATCAGTCCATATGGAGGTTCGATCTCCCTGACAAGCTGAATCGACAGTTTTCCAGGCTGTGGTTGTGTCGGTGCTGCTGTATGGCTGCACCCCTGGACCCTAACAAAGCTCTTGAGAATAAGCTAGATGGGAGCTGCACAAGAATGCTGTGTGCAGTTTGAATAAGTCGTGGAAACAGCACCCCACAAGGAAACAGCTGTACGGTCACCTGCCCCTCTCACAAACTATCCGAGTGAGACAGACAAGGCATGCAGGACACTGCTGGAGAAGCAAGGATGAACTCATAAGCGACGTTCTCCTGTGGAAGCCAACACATGACATGCAAGTGTGGGGCGCCCAGCAAGGACCTATTGACAAGTTATGTGAAGATGCGGCTGCTCCGCAGAGGAGCTCCAGGTGTAATGATGATAGGGAAGGTTGGCGAAAGATTGTCATGGATACCCGTGCTGCTGTAACGTAGCGGCGTCGTCACGGTACTAAATAGATATATATGTTGCATACCTCTTTACCGGCACTATATATCTATACGTTGTATACTTCTTACGTCTTCTTACTCTGGTCTATTCTTCCGGCGTCTTCTGATCGTCTATCTTCTATGTTGGTCTTCTTGGGATTCCGTGTCTTTGTCGGGGATCATTTCTTATCAGAAGCCTTGTGCTATTGTTAGCTTTTAGTAATAACAACAAGAACTTCGATTTACAGTGATGTTACTTTATTCATGAACCCCAGACCAGACAATCATGCAGTGAGCTCACATCCAGCTCCATCTCTCCAACTGACTATCCGACTGAGTGCACACCAAACGAGCTATGAGTGTCAAGACGAGTGAGAGTGTCAGCATTGTCACTCACTCTCAAGGCCATCAGCTGTACTGATCGCCATAAGGATTTCTATACTACCTTAAAAAGTAATAGGGATCCAATTAATATGTAACACTGCATGCGCGACATGATGATGATGATGATATCTTATAAACATTGTATAAATAAATCAAAGTATCATACATTTTTAGAACATCCTGTATATTTGCTGTGAAGTAAAATAATTTGGGTGAAAATCCAAAAGTAATGCTTCCATATTTTTTCCACTGGTTGTAAGAACGGATACGAATATTCTCAATTCACCATAAAATCTTTGAAGCTGTTCTTGTCTTACACTGGCTTCTTACAGTAAATTCTATTCCTATATTGGTGACCGATGTGGCAGAGGTTCATTGCTTGCTTAACATTGATGATAAAACGAGAACATGTTGGAATTTTGTTGTATATAAGGCATGAGGCGAGTAGTCACTTCTACTTATAGACTCGTTGACTATCACATGACCTGGGAAAGATTCCTATTGTCCAATCACTGGCAGTGCTGCTGCTGCTGTTTGTTGTATTTATACTAGTCTGATTCTTAACCATGGNCAGGTGAGGAGATCGGGAGAAGAATAAAAAGTTCGAGATTTTAGGAGAAAGAGAAGTGATATAGATAGATAGACAGGGAGAAAAGAGGGAGTGCGTGACAGAGTTGAGAGAGAGAGACGAGAGAGAGAGAGAGATAGAGAGAGAGAGAGAGAGAGAGAGAGAGAGAAGAGGAGGAGGAGAGCTCATTATGTCACTGATGTAATAGAGGAATCGTCTTAAAAACCATTATCATGTCCTGACGTAAAGACACCCCTTCGTTTTCCATTACACCTCGGTTTTCAAACGATCCGGGTTAGTAACTGTAGATCTTGGCTATTGGTTTACGACAGAATGTGACACGAGGGCAATTTTAAGCGGTGTTACCAGGTTGTAATTCAGCGATTTTCCTTTCTCCTATACCGGTTGCCTTTAACCTACTCTTTAGTCATAGCTGGAGGAGAATAGTTAGATTCATACCGTTCTCAAGGGTATTAGCGCATGTGAATTTGCAACAGTATCCGTCCAGGATTTGAACTGGTTCGGCCGTGTCCATCGTCTACAATGATAACCATTACACAATTAACGCCTCATTTTATATATGACGAAAAGTAAAAGCTAAAATAGTATGTATATATATAGTGCGTTGGTTGTAATTGGTTTAAATCATGGGGGAAAACGGGCTTCGTCGCCGCGAGTTCAAAATCCTGGATCGTGAAATTGCCATTTCACCTTTAGCGCCTAATACCCTTTGGAAAGGTTATGAAATCTACCCTCTCCCTCCAGCTATGGTAAATAGTAGGGCAGCCGAGCTGTTTAACCTTTGGTTTGGGCAACGCGTCTAGGAGAAGGAAAACTCTGAATCAAACCTGTTAAACTTCGCTTAAGAAATTGACCTTTGTGTCACATCCTGCTCGTGCGGAGGGTTGGTAAATATATTATATATATATATATATATATTATATATATAATATTAATAGTCATCCACAGACACCGTGTTTTGACTTATGAAGTTATATTCAGTTGCGCTAGACATTTGTAAGCTTACGTTACAGCTGGGATAAAAAACCGATCGATTCAGCATCAGTTCGGACAGCTTAACGCTCGGCTATCGTCACCTACAAAATCTTGAAGGGATTTTATCTGTTTTTGATACACACATCTGTATGCTATGTAAAGGCACCATAGAGTTGTCCATCCCTTTTATTAGAAGAGCGTTGCATTTACGCTTTAAGTTGGCGCGTCGTCAGCGAAATCCCTCCCCAGGGTTATGGGAGGCATAATATTAAATATATTGTATTATAACACACCACACACACACACACACATATATTAATATATATATATATTATTATATATACTAGCAAATATATGCACCCTCCGGGTGGCAAGTAACTAAGTTTTAATATAAAAATATTCATATTAAATTAGAAAGCTAATGAAACTAGAATGAAGAATACAGATACAAGATTTGGAACAGAGGGGGTAGATGAAAAATAGAACAACTTTGAAACTAACTCTTCCATCATTTTCCGTTACTCGTCTTTCATAGGTAAATTTTCCTATTTAACTATTAGTTAAATATGGAAGTAAAGATTAATATTACAGTTATTTCTTTCTGTAATGGATTCTTTTAAGATTTATCCCCGAGATTTTTGCCTCATATTCAATAAGAATGACAAATAATTAGAAATCAATAATACTAAGCATATATTCATTGAAAGATCATATGCCAAATTAGCCTTCCCATTCACCACTGTAAACAGCTATTTTTGTGTATATATAAATACAATGCATGTTATTTAGTATGTTAGATTATTGTCAACAGTGGCTTCGGCCTTTGGACATGATATAATTAACGGCGTCGATCCCAGGGGGCCATCCCCCAGGCAACACATGCCCCCTCGGATTTAAAGGGGTAGGGCTGGGTTTTGCCAGTGCTGAGGCCCCCCCTTGAGGTGGAATGCCGACGGATCGACGCAATTTTTCAACCTGCCACTCCATGAGCTTCGGCTTGTGCGGTGGTCCACGTTAATACGGACGTTTTGTGCCTGAACCCGTACAAGTGGGCGTACCGGTAAATATCATGTAGATATTTGGTCAACAGTATTAATAATGTAAAACAATTTTATTAATAACTGAGGTTTAAAATAAAATAAAATCATGGGATGTGATGTAATAACAAAAGGAATTGTGACTTGTTTGTAATTATGTTTCGGTTGCAGACGACCAAAACCCACAATCTCCATTATAATAAGAAGATATATGTTATTTGGGAAGCATTCTTTTCATTTATACATGTAGAATTAAACAAAAGCATGTCTTCCTATTAACGATTTTATTGGTGATCTTTTTCGAGCTTTCTGGCCAAGTTCTGCACATACAAGAAATAAACAAAAACTCCAAATACTAGAAGCTTTATACATAAACAATACAAACCATCCTTAATAAAATTAATTTTCAATGCAGTACTCACATTTTAATAACACTTTAACACTTTTCCTATCAATTCTCCTACTTCCAGCATCATTAATATACTTTTGAAAAAAACAAAAAACAAAAAAAAAAAAAAATCATCCTGATTGATGGCACTTCGAAGCCGAAAGTACTGGATATGAAACTTCGGTGGACTAATCACGAATTCTATCCAAATATAAAAAAAAAAGTTGGCCAGAAACTGAAAAAGATCACCAATAAAAATCGTTTAAACAGGAGACCTGCCTTTTGTTTAATTCCACATGAAAATTACAAATATATATATTATATATATATATAATATATATATATATATATATAAAAGTTAATTGGTAATTTGCTTGAAGCATTGTTAAGTTATGTTATAATACATTAATAATTTTGAAGGCAATTACAATGCGTATAAAAAATAAAAAACAAAAAAAGATGTGTTTTGTCTTTCGATTTCAAAGAAAACTTCATCTTCAGAGACGAATATCAGAAAATTTTCTGATATTCGTCTCTGAAGATAAAGTTTTCTTTGAAATCATAAGACAAAAAATAACATCTTTTTGTTTTTTATTTTTATACCATTGTAATGGCCTTCAAATATTAATGTATTATTATATATATATATGTATGTGTTGTTCTCTCTGTTTACTTTTTATCATCAATCTGTCATACATGACTTACATCATATTACGTTGAACACACCAGTTCTTGTCGTTTGTCAGATCCATAAGCTAAACAGTGATGAAAAGCTATTGTAAGAAACGTAAGGCCTGTGTGCTAAAAGAAACTATTTACTACATTCGGGAAACTTAGAACCACTTTGATAAAGATAATCCTTAAGTTAATGAAATCCATGTTTGAAAGATTAAAGAATGTCATAAAACTTCAAGTAAAGTTAACTAAGTAGGAATTCTAAATTCTTCCCAACCTCTTTTTACCATATGCGCCGGTGGCTGCGGGTCTACATGTCCTGGAATGACATTAAACTCTATCTGATTGGTGAGGTTCCAGTTTGGAGGTTGAGGGAATGTGGAGCACCCCTCATCACCATTGCTCCCTGATTCACTCTGACCCGGAGTGGTAGTACCTGTTAGGTCCCATCTATGGGTTAAATAGAAAAATGTATTTAATAAAAAAATTGTATTATCCATTAAGAATTGATTTATTTTCAAAAACTTTATCGCATTAAATGACCCACTTGAGGTTGATATGCCGTTAAAACAAACAAACAAACAAACAAAATCTACAATTCTTCGGTCCATGAATTCCATAATTTTTTTTTCTTATGAAGCCAGAATGTTCAGCTATTAAAAAAATTTAGGTCTTATTTGCTATTAGTTATTTACGCTAATGAAAAAAACAAAAAAAACAACATATAGGTGAATATTCTCTAAGTGTGCTAATGATATAATTTTGCCAAGGCCAGATAATAACTGCGTCGATGATTACGTTTCGCTGATGCATTCTCGGCTTGTCAGGTGTATGGCTGTGTCCTCTTTACTCTTCCTTGAGAGGTTCTGAAAAATCCGTATTTAGCTGACATGTTTTTCGAGTTTATGTCTTTATCTTTTTTGATACTTCCGTCCTTACTACATAAGTAGCATTTACCTTATCCATTTCATATGGGACCCGTCAAGTATTCTACTCATTTGCATCCCAAATTACCTCTATTCTCGCCATTAAATGGTCAGATCTCAATAACAAAGGACAACCAAACAGTTCCTCGGGTGGACAGCACCAGCACCCGCCCATCGAAGCGCAGTAAATTTACGCTAATTCTAGAACGACACTTCCGGTGCCTCCTGCTAATATTTGTTCTTGGGACAATTTATTGGCAGTTTCCGTCCCGTCCGGAGCAGACAAAGTATCATTTGGACCGGAAGTAGCAACATCATGAACAGCCTGGTGACAAGAGGATAATTATATGATTGTTTTTAGTTTGCGTTCATTAGCGTCAAGAGAAAAAAAAAAGAAAAAAAAGAAAAGAACAAATAAGAAAGCGTAATTGCCAAGAGATCCTAAAATAAACGATCTCAATTGACGTTGGTTAGTGGATTAAGTGGATAACAAATAACCCTCTTATATTTAATCCCAGATAGAGAAGCAGAGATTGGTAGAGAAAAAGTAGTAAAGTAAAGTCGACGGGGCGGCCTAAAGTCCGGTATCAGCCATTCAGCGAGGAGTCTATCCATTTTCAATAGCGCTAGACCAAAGAGATTGTTTTAGATCTGATTTGGAGCACCACATCTACATCAGTCCATTCTTTACCGCACAGGATCCCTACAAATGCCATTACAAATATATGTGTATTTGGGGCAGCATTCTTTCATTATACATGTGGAATTAAACAAAAGGCACGTCTCCTGTTTAACGATTTTATGATCTTTCAAGCTTTCTGTCTAACTTCTGCACATAGAAGAAATAAACAAAAACTCCAATACTAAGGAAGCTTTATACATTAAATACAATACAAACCATCCTTAAACAAAATTAATTTTCTGCAGCCATCACATTTTTAAAATTGCCTATAAACCTTTTTCATAATAATTTATCTACTTCCAGCATCCATTAATATACTAACATGGGAACACTCACACCTGATGATGGGCACTCAAAGTTGCGAAGTTACTTCGGGATATGAACTTCGGTGGACTAATCCACAATTCCATCCAAATGTTAAAAAGAATTGGCCTGAAAGCTTTGAAAAGATCACCAATAAAATCGTTAACAGGAGACTGCTTTGTTAATTCCACATGTATAAATTACAATATATATATATACTCTTCGCATTTTCATTGGAACACCTCGTCGCCTCTCATCAACCCACACACGAAGGAAATAAAGACGGTCCTATTTTTATATATACGTGTCTGTGGTTTTATTGAAGCAGAACAAAGTATATTTTGCGACCGAAGTAGCAACATCATGACAGCCTGGTGACAAGATGATGATTATATGATGTTTTTAGTTTGCGTCATAGCGCTTCAAAAAAAAAAAAAAAAAAAGAAAAAAGAAAAAAGAAGAAAAAAAGGAAAAGAAGACAAAAAGCGAAAGAAAAAAAGAAAGGAAAAAGAAAAAAAGAAAAAAAAAAAGAAAAAAGAAAAAAGAAAAAGAAAAAAAAGAAAAAAAGAAAAAAGAAGAAAAAGAAAAAAAAGAAAAAAGAAAAAAAAAGAAAAAAGAAGAAAAAGAAAAATGAAAAAAGAAAAAGAAGAAAAAAGATAAAAAAAAACGAAAAAGAGAAAGAAAGAGAAAGAAAAGGAAAAGAAAGAGAAAAAGAAAAAAGAAAAAGACAGAAAAAAAACGAAAAAAGAAAGAAAAAAGAAAGAGAAAGAAAAAGAAGAAAGAAAAAAGAAAGAAAAAAGAAGAGAAAAACGTAAAAAAACGAAAAAAGTAAAAGTAATATGCCGAAGGATCTTAAATAACGATCTCAATTGGACGTTGTTAGTCACATTAAGTGGATAAAATAACCTCTCTTATATTAATCTCATTAAAGAGGAAAGAGAGATTGGTAGAGAAAAAGTTAAGTTCGACGGGCGGCCTAATGTCGGTAATCACCCAGTCAGCGAGGAGTCTATCCCCTTTTCAATAGCGCTAGAACCAAGGATATTTTTGCATCTGAAGGTGGGCGCCACACCTACCATAGTCCTTACTTTACCGCACAGTCCCTGTGCTACTCATACGCTGAGTTGGCGAGACGGTATCGAACTTAGGAACCTTGTGGTTTCTAGCGAACGCTCTACGACTGAGCTAACCGTAGAGAAAAAGAGGAGAGACAATTTTTATAAAACTGACTACTTACTTGGCCCATGTTATCACGTTTAGCGATAAAAAAAAACAATAGGTTGGGTTCCTGTTTTTTCGAACGGTGTGTCCTGATGATACGTACCTTCTATTTAAGAGGATTGAACGATGATTAATTTTTAACGCATATCAACCCATATAGTGTTATTCTAGCCTTGGGTTAGGAAATCACGTTCACGTGTATGTTCAGTTTTTTCTTGTTCAATCCTGGCCAGGTGGCAGCAGTAACATAGAATAATAATTACACAGCTTAACACCTTACCCCAGCTTATGGTTAGCGAACGAGAACAGGATTACCCGTGGGCTGAATAAAAGTGATAGCGTTTCAATTTTGTGATTGGCCCAATTACGACAAAAAAAAAAAAAAAAAACGGCAGGGTGCCCGATTTACGTCAAGAGGTTCTCGAGTCCGAGAAGGTCCTGAGTTCACAAGAAAATACCTGAAGAAGGTCGGTGGACACATCGGCCGAAACGTTATACGCTAACAAATGAAGATGAGGAAATAGTCGAATTATACGAATTATACTAAACTTATTATGCTTAAACTTCAATATTCATGCTTTCTCAAATCGTCATGTCTTCGTCATTCTTTCATCCGTCACTTTCACTTTTCACGCCGATTTGAATTTTCCTGAAGACCCTTTCGCTGAAACTAATTAATAAACTCTTTACTGTGTACCGGTCGTTCCTACAGTGGAGATATACACCGGTTCTTCACATAAATAGTGAGACACCGAGTGAAAAGGTTGTACTGTTACGTTTTTAACGGCAAGCTAGCCGTTCCTGTACCATTATTTTAAATACACTGTCCTTATACCCTACCTCGACTTGATCTTTTTTACTGTTGGATTACATACAACAGTACTATATGTTCTCCAAACCGGCTCTACGTATGTATTGGGCACTTTTTTAATATTTCATGCAACTCACTCGTTTCTTTTTATTTCACGAATACATATTGTGACGAAGTCAATATATATATATAATGTCATGTGTATGCGTTTGTATGTGCTCGATATATATATATATATATATATATATATTATATATTAAGTTTTAAGAAAGAAATGAATCCGACCGGGTATGAGTATATATAAAAAGATATTGAAACACACAAAATTGCTGTTTAAAGTGAAAACATTTTTAACATAGCTGATATTGAACAATATTTTCGATTTTATAAAAATCATTGTTGTTAAGAGGGCTTTTTTAATATATCCTTATTTAGGCGCCACTTGTAGTCAGAAACCATAAATCCCCTTCACATGACATTTTCCGTTATATACTTTCCGAACAAATTTTTAAATTTTCAATTTATCCCAAAAAATAAAAATAAAACCTCACAACCGTTCATACTTTTTACTTTATATATAAGTAAAACAAAAATAGAAAATTTACAATATTAATTACAAAAGGTAAAAATTCTTTTTCTATAAATCTGTTGAAACTAACATCAACAGGCTAATACTCATCCCGTTTTTTGAATAGAGAATCGTTTGTGTCAAATGTCAAATATGTTCTTCTTTTTAAAAACTGTTACAATAAGATATAACATAATCTGATGACCGAGAAAATTGCTTTAAAGCTGAAAACATTTAATAACATAGCTGATATTGAACAATATTTCGATTTTTAAGAAAATCATCATCAGAGCTTGTTTATACTCCGTGTTGTTAAGAGCGGAGACAAAAGTCATATGTGTTCAAAAAAAAAAGTTATACAATAGTTTTGAATGTGAGCACTTCCACCGCATTTTTCTCGGTCATCAGATTATGTATATCTTATTGTAACAGTTTTTAAAAAAGAAGACATATTGACAATTTTGACACTAAACGAATTCTCTTATTCAAAACGGGATGAGTATTAGCCTGTTGATGGTTAGTCTTCAACAGATTTATAGAAAAAGAATTTTTACTTTTGTAATTAATATTGTAAATTTTCTATTTTTTGTTTTACTTATATATAAAGTAAAAAAGTATGAACGGTTGTGAGGTTTTATTTTTATTTTTTGGATAATGTGAAAATTTAAAATTTGTTCGGAAGTATATAACGGAAAATGTCATGTGAAGGGGATTTTATGGTTTCTGACTACAAGTGTCGCTAAATAAGGGGATATATTAAAAAAAGCCTCTTAACAACAATGATTTTTATAAAATCGAAATATTGTTCAATATCAGCTATGTTATAAAATGTTTTCACTTTAACAGCATTTTGTGGTGTTTTCATATCTTTTTATATATACTCATACCGTCGGATTCATTTCCTTTCTTTTAACTTATATATATATATATATATATATATATATATATATATACGAGCACATACACACACGCATACACTGACATTATATATATATATATGACTCGTCACAATACTGTATTCGTGAAATAAAAAGAAAACCGAGTGAGTTGCAATGAATATTAAAAAGTGCCCAATACATACGTAGAGCCGGTTTGGAGAACATAATAAGTAACTGTTGTGATGTTAATCCAACAGTAAAAAGAAGTCAAGTCGAGGTAGGGTAAAATAAGACAAGTGTATTTAAAATAATGGTACAGGAACGGCTAGCTGCCGTTAAACGGTAACAGTACAACCTTTTCACTCGGTGTCTCACTATTTATAGTGAGAACCGGTGTATATTCTCCACTGTAGGAACGACCGGTACAACAGTAACAGAAGTTTATTAATTAGTTTTCAGCGAAAGGGTCTTCAGGAAAATTCAATCGGCGGTGAAAAAGTGAAAGTGACGGATGAAAGAATGACGAAGACATTGACGATTTGAGAAAAGCATGATATTGAGTTAAGCATGAATATAGTTAGTATTATTCGTATAATTCGGACTATTTTCCTCATCTTCATTGTTAGCTGTATAACGTTTCGGCCGATGTGTCCACCGACCTTCTTCAGGTATTTCTTGTTGAACTCAGGAACCTTCTCGGACTCGAGAACCTTCTTGACGTAATCGGGCACCTCCTTGTCGTAATTGGGAGCCATCACAAAAATTTGAACCTAATCCTTTATTCAGCCCACGGGGTATCCTGTTCTCGTTCCGCTAACCATAGCTGGGGTACAGGTGTTAAGCTGTGTTAATTATTATTCTATGTTACTGCTGCCCCTGGCCAGGATTGAACAAGAAAAAACTGAACATACAGTGAACGTGATTTCCTAACCCCAAGGCATAGAATAACACTATATGGGTTGATATGCCGTTAAAATTAATCACTCGTTCAATCCTCTTTAAATAGAAGTGTACGTATCATCATGGACCACCGTTACGAAACAGGAACCAACTATTGTTTTTTTTTATCCTAAACGTGATAACATGGGCCAAGTAAGTAGTCAGTTTTATAAAAATTGTCTCTCTCTTTTTCTCTACGGGTTAGCTCAGTCGGTAGAGCGTTCGGCTAGAAACCACAAGGTTCCTAGTTCGATACCGGTCCTCGCCAACTCAGCGTATGAGTAGCACAGGGATCTGTGCGGTAAAGTAAGGAGCTGATGGTAGGTGTGGCGCCCCACCTCAGATGCTAAAACAATATCCTTGGTCTAGCGCTATTGAAAAGGGGATAGACTCCCTCGCTGACTGGGTGATACCGACATTAGGCCGCCCCGTCGACTTTACTTTTTCTCTACCAATCTCTCTTTCTCTTTATGAGATTAAATATAAGAGGGTTATTTTATCCACTTAATGTGACTAACAACGTCCATTGAGATCGTTTATTTTAAGATCCTCTCGGCAATTACTCTTTCTTACTTTTTTTTTTCGTTTTTTTTTTTTTTTTTCTCTTTTTTTTTTCTTTCTTTTTCTTTTCTTTCTTTTTCTTTCTCTTTCTTTTCTTTCTTTTTTCGTTTTTTTTTCTGTCTTTTTCTTTTTTTCTTTTTTTCTTTCTTTTCCTTTCTTTTTCTTTCTCTTTCTTTTTCTTTCTTTTTTCGTTTTTTTTTCTTTTTTTTTCTTTTTTTCTTTTTTCATTTTTTTCTTTTTCTTCTTTTTCTTTTTTTTCTTTTTTTCTTTTTTTCTTTTCTTCTTTTCTTTTTTTTCTTTTTTTCTTTTTTTCTTTTTTTTCTTTTTCTTTTTTTTCTTTTTTTCTTTTTCTTTCTTTTTTTTTCTTTCTTTTTTCTTTCTTTTCTTTTTTTCTTCTTTTCTTTTTTTTTTTTTTTTCTTTTTTTTTGACGCTATGACGCAAAACTAAAACAATCATATAATCATCATCTTGTCACCAGGCTGTTCATGATGTTGCTACTTCCGGTCCAAATGATACTTTGTTCTGCTTCAATAAAACCACAGACACGTATATATAAAAATAGGACCCGTCTTTATTTCCTTCGGTGTGTGGGTGATGAGAGGCGACGAGTGTTCACAATGAAAATGCGAGAGTATATATATATATTTGTAATTTATACATGTGGAATTAAACAAAAGGCAGGTCTCCTGTTTAACGATTTTATTGGTGATCTTTTCAAGCTTTCAGGCCAAATCTTTTTACATTTGGATGGAATTCGTGGATTAGTCCACCGAAGTTCATATCCCGAGTACTTTCGGCACTTTGAAGTGCCATCATCAGGTGTGATGTGTTCCAGTTAAGTATATTAATGGATGCTGGAAGTAGGATAATTGATATGAAAAGTGTTATAGGCATTTTAAAATGTGAGTGCTGCAAAGAAAATTAATTTTGTTTAAGGATGGTTTGTATTGTATTATGTATAAAGCTTCTAGTATTTGGAGTTTTTGTTTATTTCTTCTATGTGCAGAAGTTAGACAGAAAGCTTGAAAAGATCAATAAAATCGTTAAACAGGAGACGTGCCTTTTGTTTAATTCCACATGTATAAATGAAAGAATGCTGCCCAAATACACATATATTTGTAATGGATTTGTAAGGGATCTGTGCGGTAAAGTAAGGAGCTGATGGTAGATGTGGTGCTCCAAATCAGATTCTAAAACAATCTTCTTGGTCTAGCGCTATTGAAAATGGGATAGACTCCCTCGCTGATGGCTGATACCGACTTTAGGCCGCCCCGTCGACTTTACTTTACTACTTTTTCTCTACCAATCTCTCTTTCTCTATCTGGGATTAAATATAAGAGGGTTATTTTATCCACTTAATCCACTAACAACGTCCATTGAGATCGTTTATTTTAGGATCCTCTTGGCAATTACGCTTTCTTACTTTTTCTTTTCTTTTTTTTCTTTTTTTTTTTCTTCTTGACGCTATGACGCAAAACTAAAACAATCATATAATTATCCTCTTGTCACCAGGCTGTTCATGATGTTGCTACTTCCGGTCCAAATGATACTTTGTTCTGCTCCAGGACGGGACGGAACTGCCAATCAAAATTGTCCCAAGAACAAATATCTAGCAGGAGGCACCGGAAGTGTCGTTCTAGAATTAGACGTAAATTTACTGCTGCTTCGATGGGCGGGGTTGCTGGTGGCTGTCACCCGAGGGACTGTTGGTTGTCCTTTGTTACTTGAGATCTGACCATTTAATGGCGAGAATAGGAAAAGGGTAATTTGGATGCAATGAGTAAGAATACTTGACGGGTCACTATTGAAATGGATAGGTAAATGCTACTTATTGTAGTAAGGACGGAAGTTATCAAAAAAGATAAAGACATAAAACTCGAAAAACATGTCAAGCTAAATACGGGATTTTCAGAACTCTTCAAGGGAGAGGAGGACACAGCATACACCTGACGAAAGCCCGGAGAATGCATCAGACGAAACGTAATCATCGACGCAGTTAATACTGGCCTTGGCAAAAAATTATATCATTAGCACACTTAGAGAATATTCACTATATGTTGTTTTTTTTTTGTTTTTTTTTTCATTTAGCTGTAAATAAACTAATAGCAAATAAGACGCTAAATTTTTTTTAATAGCTGAACATTCTGGCTTCAATAAGAAAAAAATTATGGAATTCATGGACGAAGAATTTAGATTTTGTTTGTTTGTTTGTTTTGTTTTACGGCATATCAACCTCAGTGGGTCATTTAATGCCGATAAAGTTTTGAAATAAATCAATTCTTAATGGATAATACAATTTTTTTATTAAATACATTTTTCTATTTAACCCATAGATGGGACCCTAACAGGTACTACCACTCCGGGTCAGAGTGAATCAGGGAGCAATGGTGATGAAGGGGTGCTCCACATTCCCCAAACCTCCAAAACTGGAACCTCACCATCAGATAGAGTTTAATGTCATTCCCAGGACATGTAGACCCGCAGCCACCGCCGCATATGGTAAAAAGAGGTTGGGGAAGAATTTAGAATTCCTACTTAGTTAACTTTACTTGAAGTTTTATGACATTCTTAATTCTTTCAAACATGGATTTCATTAACTTAAAGGATTATCTTTTATCAAAGTGGTTCTAAGTTTCCCGAATGGTAGTAAATAGTTCTTTTAGCACACAGGCCTTACGTTTCTTACAATAGCTTTTCATCACTGTTTAGCTTATGGGATCTGACAAACGACAAGAACTGGTGTGTTCAACGTAATATGACTGTAAGTCATGTATGACAGATTGATGATAAAAGTAAACAGAGAGAACACACATACATATATATATATATAATACATTAATAATTTGAAGGCCATTACAATGCGTATAAAAATAAAAACAAAAAGATGTTATTTTTTGTCTTATCGATTTCAAAGAAAACTTTATCTTCAGAGACGAATATCAGAAAATTTCTGATATTCGTCTCTGAAGATGAAGTTTTCTTTGAAATCGATAAGACAAAAAAACAACATCTTTTTGTTTTTTATTTTTTATACGCATTGTAATTGCCTTCAAATTATTAATGTATTATAACATACTTAACAATGCTTCAAGCAAATTACCAATTACTTTTATATATATATATATATATATATATATATATATATATATATATATTTTGTAATTTATACATGTGGAATTAAACAAAAGGCAGGTCTCCTGTTTAAACGATTTTATTGGTGATCTTTTCAAGTTTTCTGGCCAACTTTTTTTTATATTTGGATAGAATTCGTGGATTAGTCCACCGAAGTTCATATCCCGAGTACTTTCGGCACTTCGAAGTGCCATCATCAGGAGTGATTTTTTTTTTTTTGTTTTTGTTTTTTTTCAAAGTATATTAATGGATGCTGGAAGTAGGAGAATTGATAGGAAAAGTGTTAAAGTGTTATTAAAATGTGAGTACTGCATTGAAAATTAATTTTATTTAAGGATGGTTTGTATTGTTTTATGTATAAAGCTTCTAGTATTTGGAGTTTTTGTTTATTTCTTGTATGTGCAGAACTTGGCCAGAAAGCTCGAAAAGATCACCAATAAAATCGTTAAATAGGAGACATGCCTTTTGTTTAATTCTACATGTATAAATGAAAGAATGCTTCCCAAATATACATATATCTTCTTATTATAATGGAGATTGTGGGTTTGTCTGTCTGCAACCGAAACTATATTACTAAACAAGTCACAATTCCTTTTGTTATTTACATCACATTCTCCATGATTTTATTTTTATTTAAACCTCAGTTATTAATAAAATTGTTTTACATTATTAATACTGTTGACCATATCTACATGATATTTACCGCGTACCCCACTTGTACGGGTCAGGCACAAAGTCCGTATTAACGTGGGACCACCCACAAGCCGAAGCTCATGGAGTGGCAGGTGAAAAATTGCGTCGATCCCGTCGGCATTCCCCCTCAAGGGGGGCGCCTCAGGCACTGGGCAATAAACCCAGCCCTACCCCTTTAAATCGAGGGGGCATGTGTTGCCTGGGGGGATGGCCCCCTGGGATCGACGCCGTTAATTATATCAATGGTCCAGAGGCCGAAGCCACTGTTGACCATATCTACATACTAATAACATGCAATTGTATTTATATATACAACAAAATAGCTGTTTACAGTGTGAATGGGAAGGCTAATTTGCATATTGATCTTTCAATGAATATATGCTTAGTATTATTGATTTCTAATTATTTGGTCTTATCTTATTGAATATGAGCAAAAATCTCGGGGATAAATCTTAAAAGAAATCCATTAACAAGAAGAAATAACTGTAATATTAATCTTTACTTCCTATTTTAACTAAATAGTTAAATTAGGAAAATTTACCTATGAAAGACGGGAGTAACGGAAAATGATGGAAGAGTTAGTTTCAAAGTTGTTCTATTTTTCAATCATACCCCCTCTGTTCCAAATCTTGTTATCTGTATTCTCATTCAGTTTCATTAGCCTTTCTAATTTAATATGATATTTTATTATATTAAAACTTAGTTACTTGCACCCGGAGGGTGCATATATTTGCTAGTATATATATATAATATATATATATATATATATATGTGTGTGTGTGTGTGTGTGTGTGTATAATACAATATATTTAATATTATGCTCCCCATAACCCTGGGAGGGGATTTCGCTGACGACCGCCAACTAAAGCGTAAATGCAACGCTCTTCTATAAAAGGGATGGAGCACTCTATGGCTGCCTTTACATACATACAGATGTGTGTATCAAAACAGATAAAATCCCCTTCAGATTTTGTAGGTGACGATAGCCGAGCGGTTAAGCTGTCCGACTGATGCTGAATCGATCGGTTTTTATCCCAGCTGTACGTAGCTTACAAATGTCTAGCCGCACTGAATATACTTCATAAGTCAAAACACGGTGTCTGTGGATGACTATTATATATAATATATATATATATATATATATATATATATATATTTACCAACCCCTCCGCACGAGCAGGATGTGACACAAGGTCAATTTCTTAAGCGGAGTTTAACAGGTTTGAATTCAGAGTTTTCCTTCTCCTAGACCGGTTGCCAAACCAAGGTTAAACAGCTCGGCCTGCCCTACTATTTACCCATAGCTGGAGGGAGAGTAGAATTCATACCTTTCCCAAGGGTATTAGCGCTAAGTGAAATGCAATTATCACGTCCAGGATTTGAACTCGCGGCGACGAGCCCGTTTCCCATGACTTTAACCATTACACCACGCACTATATAATATACATACTATTTTAGCTTTTACTTTCGTCATATATAAATGAGGCGTTAATTGTGTAATGGTTATCATTGTAGACGATGGACACGCCGAACCGAGTTCAAATCCTGGACGATACTGTTTGCAATTCACATAGCGCTAATACCCTTGAGAACGGTATGAATCTAACTATTCTCCCTCCAGCTATGACTAAAAGAGTAGGTTAAGGCAACCGGTATAGGAGAAGGAAATCCCTGAATTACAACCTGGTAAACACCGCTTAAAATTGCCCCGTGTCACATTCTGTTCGTAACCAATAGCCAAGATCTTAACAGTTACTACCGGATCAGTTTGAACCGAGGTGTAATGGAAACGAAGGGGTGTCTTTACAGTCTAGACATGATAATGGTTTTTAAGACGATTCCTCTATACATCAGTACATAATGAGCTCTCCTCCTCTCTCTCTCTCTCTCTCTCTCTCTCTCTCTCTTCTCTCTCTCTCTCTCTCTCTCTCTCACTCTCGCACTCTCTGTTTCTCCCTGTCTATCTATCTATCATCACTTCTCTTTCTATCTCAAAAACTTTATTCTCTCTCTCTCTCTCTCTCTCTCTCTCTCTCTCTCTCTCTCTCTCTCTCTCTCTCTCTCTAGAGAGAGAGAGATGATATATATATACATTAATATATGGTGAGAGAGAGAAACAGATAGATATGACACACACACAGCCAAAAGATATATATATATATATATGTATATATCTATATCCCTTCTTCTCCCCTCACCCCTCTCTTTCTTTCTCTCATGCACACACACTATTTCTCTATCTCTTTCTGTATTCTATTTCCCTTCTATATCTCCCTATCTATCTATATATTTTATCTCTATCCCTTCACACATACTGTCTGTCTGTCTGTCTGTCTCTCCCTCTCTGTCTGTCTGTCTCTGTCTCTGTCTGTCTCTGTCTGTCTGTCTCTCTTCTCTCTCTCTCTCTCTCTCTCTCTCTCTCTCTCTCTCTCTCTCTCCTCCCCTTTTAATAACCTCATTTTGGAAATTAACGCAGCTATTGTATGACTATCAAGTCGAGATTTCACTTCCGCCTCGCGTTTCCGATTTTAAATGCTAACCCGGAAGAAATGTAAAATGAAAAAATAAAGCAGAATTAAACGATCATAGGATAAACGATGGAAAAATTATTTAATAGCACCGGAAGTGAGAAAGAAATCATACCTGTGCGCAGGCGCCTCATTTGATTGCATGCCTCGGCCAACAATGGCCGCCGTCCTTTTTTGCCGACAGAAAACAAAACTTTAATACCCCGCCCGTCACTCCTTTTTTCTTTTTTTCTTTTCTTTTTTTTTTCTATTCTTTTATTTCTATTCCTTTAATTTTCTCCTATTTTCTATTTTCATCCTCATCAAACTTTATTTCTACCTTTTTCGTTTCTTTCTTTTTTTTCTCTCCCCAGAAGTTAACACAACTTTCTTGTATACAGATTCTAATATACATATAAAGGGTGTTTGAGAAAACATAATTTTATAACTTCGTCATTTATGGTTCAAATTGTTACATAATCTATGCGGTTGCATAAGATTATTGTCAATCCCCTGTATTTCTAAAGGGATGGCCCTTTAGATATCACGGCGGACTTTCCATGGAATATTACAGAAAGCCCGGGTAATACTTGAAGTCACGTGAGACCTGGTTGGGTCTTCAGTTTCAGTTTAGACGTCGGGCAAAGAAGATGTCCTGCCTTAACTGGAACTCACCTGCATACGCGCGCTATGTTTAGTTACATGAAATGTTTAATTAAGTAAATAAAAGCTTACGAAAATAACATGGTTTTGGGGTTGGTGAATGTCTTGGTAACAAGACTGATCTAGAAGAAGAAATGAGTTAAGTGCGACCGACCACCAAGACAAAGTCAAGATGATAGAAGAGACGCTAGAAGAAGAACCTAAGATAGAAAAGATGAACAACAGAAGAATAGAAGAAAGTGAAGTAGGGTATACAACAAAATTATCCCAAATTTAACAGCAAAGGGTAGAAACAACTTAAATTCTAAGTCTAAAGTTATATGGGATTTCTTTTCTTTATTAATCGGAAAAGAAATGGGTGTCTAAACATTTAACAAAAAAAAATGTTAGTTGTTTTTACACATACTGTTAACATTTGAGATTATTTGAACTAGAATTGTTACATTTCGAAATTATACCAATTTTCTTTCAAACACCCTGTAAATCTCAAATGATATCAATTTTTTAAACGTCCTATTATATAAATGATAGCAACAAATAGTTCAAGAAAAACTTTTAAAATACTCGATTATTTTGAAGCAGACATTGTTTAAAAACTAAAATATTGAATTATTATCCCACTTGACTGATCTATTATTTGAGTTTCATGTGTACGCACAATTATCAGACAATAGTGGCGATACATGAAACTCGGAGTAATGGAGGCAGTAACGCAGGACCATTATATATATATATATATATATATGGTAATTGCATTTCATTTAGCGCTAATATCCTTGGGAAGGTATGGATCCAAGTTATATTCATACAACACACACAAACACACACACATACATATATATAAGTGGGTTGTTTATATTTACACAACACATACCACACACACACACACATATATATATATATATATAAGTGGCATGTTATATTTATACACAAACACATACACACGCAAGCATATATATATATATGTGTGTGTGTGTGTGTGTGTTATATTTATACACACACACACTCACAAACACATACACGCACACACACACACACATATATATATATATAAATATAAGTGGCATGTTATATTTATATACACACACAAAAACATACCACACACACACACACACACACACATATATATATATATATATATATGTGTGTGTGTGTGTGTGTGTGTGTGTGTGTGTGTGAGCGTCCGCATGTGTGTTAAAGAGACTGATAGAAATAAAGAGAAAATACAGTTTCGTTGTCATTTTCTCTTTCACCTTTAAAACAAGTAATCTCTCTCTCTCTCTCTCTCTCTCTCTCTCTCTCTCTCTCTCTCTCTCTCTCTCTCCCCCTCTCTCTCTCAATTAAATCATTTATAATCTAAGCCCGGTTTTCACTGCACCTCGTTATTTTTTCCTATTCTGTCCCGTTCTTTTTAATTAGCCCCTCTGATTCCAAAGTCTAAATAGTTCCACTACTATTCTCCTACAATGATGGGGTTGGCATAAGATAATCCACTAACGTTGATGTGCCGTTACACAAGGAACCTAAATTGTAAGCTTTATCCCTTTTGAATTATGTTTGCTGCCTACCTTTCATTGAAATCGGTTTCATTTTCTTCCTAAATAGATATTTTCCGCCATTTTCTTTTGCCTCCATTTTCTTTTCTCTTTTCTTGACAAATTTTCTTCATTTACTTCCATTTTTCTTTCCTCCTTTTTTCCTTTTGCAGACCAACATTTTTTTTTATTCTTGTTTAATTTCTTATTATTTATTTCTTGTTTTATTTCTTTTATTTTCAGTATTTTCCTCCTTTTCATTTTTTCAATTCTTCTCCCTTTCTTCAACTAGTTCTTTTTTTCTTCTCTTTCTTCTTTTTCTTCTTCTTCTTCTTCCTTTTCTTCGAAAAACACGAAAAAGAAAGGCTGAGCACTGAAGACTGTGAAGAAAAAGAGGAAGAGAGGGAAGAAAAGTAGGTAGAAAGAGAAGAAAAAGAGAAAGAACGAAAGGAAACAAAAAAGGAAAAAAATCTTAGAAGATTCTTTCCATTCAATTCATTTTTTACAACTGATTATTCGCCTCCATTGTATCCTTATTTATTTTCTTCTTCTTCTTCTTCTTCTTCTTCTTCTTCTTCTTCTCTTCTTCTTTCCTCTTTCCCTCTCCCTCTCCTTCTTCTTCTTATTATTATTATTCTCCCCTTTCCTTCTTCTTCTTCTTCTTTTCTTCTTCTTTTCATTTTTCTTCTCTTATATTTTCTTTCTTCTTCTTCTTCTTCTTCTTTTCTCCCCTCTCCCTTCTTCTTCTTCTTTTCATTTTTTCTTCTTATTATTATTTTCTTCTTCTTCTTCTTCTTCTTCTTCTTCTTCTTCTTCTTCTTCTTCTTCTTTTCATTTTTCTTCTTCTTATTATTTTTTCTTTTCATTCTTTCTTCTTCTTCTTCTTCTTTTCTCCCCTCTCCCTTCTTCTTCTTCTTCTTTTCATTTTTCTTCTTATTATTATTTTCTCTTCTTTCTTCTTCTTCTTCTTCTTCTTCTTCTTCTTCTTCTCCACTCTCCCCTCTCCCTTCTTCTTCTTCTTCTTCTTCTTCTTCTTCTTTTTCTCCCTTCTTCTTCTTCTTCTTTTTCTCCCTTCTTCTTCTTCTTCTTCTTTTTTCTTCTTATTTTGTTTTTCTTTTCATTCTTCTTCTTTTTCTTCTTCTTTTCATTCTTCTTCTTCGCCTTCTTCTTTTCTTTCTTTCTTTCTCTTCTTCTCCCTCTCCCTTCTTCTTCTTCTTTTCTTTCTTCTCTTTCTTTTCTTTCTTCTTCTTCTTCTTCTTCTTCTTCTTCTTCTTCTACCCTACAATCATCTTGCGTCAAATGGTGCTGACTTCAAAATGTCTATAGGACAAATTCCGTCCATCCGGACCGGAAGACACTTTGTCAGAGCGAGAAAAGAAGAAGCACATAATGATCCTATTACAAGCTTCTCATGTTTTGGGGGTCTCTCCATTTTATGATACAATTAGTTCCTTAATAAAAATTATATTCGTTGATAATTATCCCATCTACACTCGTTCATCGACTCAACTCTTAATTTGCACAGTGGGTGGGGTCATTTACATTACCAAGCGCTAGTCCGTAAGGAAAAAATAAGATTTAATTTAAGCAAACTGAAAATAATCATCTCTCTCTCTCTCTCTCTCTCTCTCTCTTCTCTCTCTCTTCTCTTTTCCTCTCTCTCTCTCTCTCTCTCTCTCTCTCTCTTTGGGCATGTGTATGCATTTTTATGTGTGTGAAAAAAAAACTGGCTTAAGAAGACCGTATCATTCAATTTAAATCTTTCAGTTCATATTCTATGATATTGAACAAACGTGGGTCTCTCTCCAAAATTAATGCTTGCTAATTTATTATGTTGTCCTATGGGAAGCATATGTTAGTGGTATGGCAGTAGATGTTGGACCTTTACAAACAATAACTTATCTTTTTGAATCAATGCATGCACTGGAGGCGGTGCTCTAAGTAATGGTTATCGACATAGGAAATGAGTTCAAATCCTGGGCGAGACTTTTGCATTTCACTTTGTGCTGATGACTTTGGGAAAGGCACAAATCCATCTCTCACCCTCTAACCCCCACCAGACCCCAGCTATGAGCAAATAGTAGAACAGATTGTGTTATTTAACCTCGGTAAAGCAACCAGTCTAAAAGAAGGAAAATACTGGATTGAAACCAGCTGTACTCCGCTTAAAAGAATGCCTTTGTGTCACATCCTGCTTGTGGGGAGGGAGATTATGGGTTAATAGATACATACAGAAAAAACGCAACTCACTTTATCATTGATGTTGCATCTTTTCTCTGAACCAGTCTCAAAAAAAGGAAGACGTGAGATGGTCGATAAAAAAGATTTATTGTTTTAGAAATCGTAGCGCATCTCCGATGAGTTGGTGGCGGTTTTGCTGGCCCCGAAATTTAAGTCGTTCCTTGATGTTCTGCGAGATACTAACTGACTGAATTTTTTTTCAAAAAACCCCAACACTCGTGTGTGAGCGTTTCTCATACCTACCGCGAGAGTTCCCGTGACTGACCCTTTGTTGTCAGTCACACAGTCCGACATGGTGTTTATATCAATGGTGGGAGAAATCCTCGTCATTACATTTTCCTTAGACTGTTTGCCTAAGCAAAGCTTTAAAAAAAGGGTTATTTCCTATAACTCCAACATAAAAAAGGGAACCACTCTGATTGACTGATAACTTATTTATTTATTTATTGATCTACTAGGGAAAAAAGAAGACGGGTTAGGGTTTTGGGTTAGTTTAATGGGGAAATAATGGGTCGATTAATTAACAGATAAAATTCATTCAGAGTGGTTCCCCTTTTTAGGTTGGAGTTCTAAGAAATAACCAAAAAAAGTATGTCTTACTCTTTTGCCCATACCTGGGGGTAGAAGAGAATAATTATTGCCTTTCCACTTACATTTGAACATATATGCCCGACTAAATTCATTAATTATTAACTAATTAATTTTCAAAAATTAGGTATGACTTCAATTAAACACATATCCTCAAAAAAAAGTGTATATATTATATATATATATATATATATATATATATATATATATATATATATTGCTGGTCAAGAATATATCTAAAAAATTAAATATATTGGGGTTGTTTTTGAAGCATGGGAAAATAAACATTAAAACAAAGAGAATAAAATTTAGATTAAATTCTAATAATTCAGAACAACAAATATCTCCATCAGTTTCTTTTTTTAATGACATTAATAACATGTATCAAATTTATTGTTTATGTCTGGCTAATTTCCCGTCTACGAAATACAAGTTAGATTCAAAGTGATTAAAAGTGTACAAAAATATTTATACTATAATTTAAAAGATGATTGTAAAAGATTAAGAAATTATACAATGACAAAATTAAACAATCATCATTAATTAAAGGAAAATTATAAGTATATGTATGAATTTTAATTTTAAAAAATGAGTGAAACGCAAACAACTTCATCCATGACTTGAACTCGGCTCACCGATTCCATTTTCAATGATGATAACCGTTGCTGGAAGCACGACTCCGTATTTCACGTTTGTTTATTTAGAGATAATCTCCCACAGTTTCTTACTAACCCGTCGAACATCAACTCTGTTCCCCTGCAACCATCTCTCCCCTGGTTTTCCCCCATTACCTGAAAATTAGACATCACGTGACTCAATCAGAATCTCATCAACCAATTGATTATTAATATACCAATCTTGCTTTTCACTCCGTCGGGCAATTTCATAGTTTCTTCATTCTCCTAACAATAACTTAAGATACTCCCCAGTCTTCTTTCCCAGAATGACAAAAATAAAAATAAAAATATAAAAACGGATAGATAAAAACAAACAAAAATAAATAAAAACAAAACACTTTTTTATTCAGTCTAACATTCGGACTGTCTCTTATTCGTGGAATCGTCTGTCCCCTTTCCAAAACCAAACGTCATTCTGGCTGTCATCGACCAAGACGTTTTTTTTTTATTTCTTTAAATACCGGCTTCCATTACGCGTGCATTTAGTGTATTATCACAGCAAGACACGTCCGTCATTTCAACAGTAGCTCTCAGAAAAAAATTATGGGATTTGGCCTTCAACACAATGTTAACTATTACTATACTTAGTTGTCATGTTAAAGCATAAGGTCAGATCTTACTTTCTTGGTCTTTTTCACTCTCTCTCTCTCTCTCTCTCTCTCTCTCTCTCTCTCTCTCTCTCTCTCTCTCTCTCTCTCTCTTTTAGCTGTGTCCCTTCTCTTTCTCTCCCCACACATATATATATCTAAGTGGCATGTTATATTTCATACACACACACACACACACACACACACAATGTATATATAAGTGGCTTTTATATTTATACACGCACATACACACACACACACATATATATATATATATATATAAGTGGCTTGTTATATTTATACGCACACACACACATATATATATATGTGTGTGTGGCATGCTATATTTATACACACACACTCACAAACACATAGACACACACACACATATATATATATAAGTGGCATGTTATATTTATATACACATACAAACATACACAGACATACACACACACACACACACACACAGACACACACAAATATATATATATATATATATATATATATATATAAGTGGCATGTTATATTTATCACAAAAAGTGGTAAATGACGGTTATTGAGCATATAAAGATCTAGGATCCAATACCGCAGAGACAGTCAACAGTGCATGGTGACTGTCAGCTTCTCACCTATGCGATCACGCGAGTATAAATATATATATATATAATATATATATATATATAAAAGGGTTTTTTAGTATGTTTGAAGCATTGTGCGTATGTGTAATATAAGATTTTTGAAGGCAATTGACAATGCAATATGTGTTGAAAATTATATTTATTTACCTTTTTTTTATTCTAAATATTGTCGAAAATAAAATTCCATCATCAGAGTTATTAAAAGTACTAGGTGTTTTTTTTTTATAGTACTTACACCATCTCCGTGGGATAAGTACTATAAAAAAACACCTAGTACTTTTAATAACTGCGCAAATTATTTGTATTAAGAATAGTTACTTGAAGCTAGAATTGTTTACAAAGGACAATTGATATTAGTTGAAACTATATATATGATTACTAATGTTTTATGGATACAGTATGCGGTGTAATGATTTGCAAGGTAGACTCGCAAACCATTGGTTGGTTGGTTTATTAATTTTAACGGCATATCTACCCGTCCCGGGTTATATCATACCTAGCGGTTGGGGTGTTATACATATTGTGCATTCATATATATACTTTTAGTAATTGGTTTTAACAATGTGTTAGCATTTTTGGGAATTATATTGTATGGCATTGATTTGTTTCATGTCTATATTCTATGTATAATTACTTAAAAAGTAGAAAATATCCCAATGTTAACATTTTCAAACAGATCCTTTCATATTGTTTTGCTTTAAATAATGGTTTCTGATTGGGAGCAAAAAAATCTGCATTCCATCAATAAGTTTTAACTGTCAGGGGGTGTTTGACATGTTTCACATTGTGATTGTTGTTCTTGTTTGAGTATATAAGAGTGCGTTAGTTTTGTATGACCAATGCATAATCGGGACATAATGACTTTGTTCTTTCTAGACTTCCTTAAAGTTGGTCTGCAACCTCCAAAGCCGGTTTGATTAGGAAGAGTTTATTGTGGATACAGTCGCAAACCATTGTTCGTGAGTTTGATTCTCATTGGTCGCCTCACACTTCTGGCCTTGTAGCACATCTAAGCTTAGTAAATAATTATATATGTTTGTCATAGATTAACAAGCCTAGAGTTACGTGTCATATTTCCTTTTTCTTTCTTTTTCTTTCTTTTCTTTCTATCTCGCTGTTATGTAATGACCTCTCACCCCAAAATCCGCGGATGTGTTTGATAGACAGACGAGATTAAAGTTCACGTCGATTTAAACAAGCGATGAGAAAGTTTTCATTTTGATTTTTGGCGGTTGGGTTTCTAAATTATTATAGAGCAGATATGTTTTAACTTTAATTAAAAATCTTCATATGGACGTCGATAGAGCCTTTTAGAAATTCCAAAGACTTTTCTACTCTCGGTAGAGTGTTACGAATCACTAGGTTCTTGGTTTGATACCGGCCCTCGCCAACTCAGCATATGAGTAGCATAGGGATCTGTGCGGTAAAGTGAGGAGCTGATGGTAGGTGAGGCGCTCCACATCAAACGCTAAAATTATCTCCTTGGCCTAGCGCTTGTGAAAAGGGAATAGACTATCTCACTGTCTGGGTGATACCGACATTAGGTCACCCCGACGATTTCACTTTTACTTATAAGAGACGGTTTGGAAACTTCTGAGATGGCCGGATTGATTTTTTTTAAATATCGATAAACGTGAAAGTAAATTATGAATGAGTGTTTGTGGATTTCTTTCGTTACTTGGGGATCAAGTGACAGCATATCCATTTTTTGTTCGTCTATCTTTTCTTTTTCAATCTTTCCTTTTTTCATTTTTCTTATTTCTTTCTCATTCTTCTTTATAACCTTTCTTTTTCAATCTTTCCTTTTATAAAATTTTCTTCTTCTTTCTTCTTTCTTTTCTTTAAAACTCTTTCTTTTATTTAGCATTTTTCTTTTTTCTTTTGTCTTCGTTTTTCTTTTCTTCCTTTTCGTTAATAATTTCTTTCTTTTTCAGCCTTTCCTTTTTTAACTTTCTTTCTTTCTTCTTCTTTCATTTTTTTATAACTTTTTTATAATTTTTCTTTCTAAATTTTCTTCTTCTTCCTTTCAGACTTTTCTTTTTTTTATTTCCTTCCTTCTTTTTCTACTTTCTTTTCCGAACTCATTCTTTTTTCTTCTTTGCTATAATATTTCTTTTTCTTCTTTTCTGTTACTATTTCTTTAAATTCTTTTTAGTTATATATCATTACCTCTGCTTACTACAGAAGAAAAAAAAACAGCTATGGAGATTTTCATGAAAAGTCCATAGCTTGTTCTATACCAAAAACAACAAAAACTAACAACAACAACAACACTCGAAATAACATTGACATAACAACAAAAAAGCGTAAAGCCAACACAAAACAAACAAAGGGTTCAAACAAGCGAAAATAACACTGACAACAAAGAATGAAACAAAGCGGATAGATCACAATTGACCTTCTCTTTTTTTGTCATTAAATCCCGGAAGCACTTCCGGTAACCCTTACTCCTCCTCCTCCTCTCCCTATATCGTAACAATCATATAAGAAAGAACTGGGTAATAAAAAAAAAGAGAAAGAAACAATAAAGAAATCTTTTTTCTTTCAGATTTAGCCAATTTCATGGTCACAAAGCTTCAAATGATCCTCGTCATCTCGTTGGAAAACTATAATCAATGTTATAATTGGGTGCCCTGTCGATGGGGCTTTATATACGATGAGTGTATTCCTCTCCCCCCACTTTCAGATGCTAAAGAAACCAGCACCCCCAAAAAAAATGGGTGTCCTGGGCATGATACTAAATTGCATCTGGTGGTGAAGCGCCACTTCTAGAGATCAGTATAGTTTCAAGCACTCATTCATTGCCATTACTCTTAGGTCCACTCTGACCCGGAATGATAATACCTGTCTATGGGTCAAATAGATTTCTTTAAATTTTATTTGCATTTGATAAGTAATTCTTAATGCCATATAGCTACGTGTAAATTATTTATTAAGAATAGTTACTTCGAAGATATAATTGTTTCCTCAGTCGGTAGAGCGTTCGGCTAGAAATCACAAGGTTCCTAGTTCGATACCGGCCCTCGCCAACTCAGGGATCTGTGTGGTAAAGTAAGGAGCTGCTGGTTGGTGTGGCGCTCCACCTCAGACGCAAAAACAATCTCCTTGGTCTAGCGCTTGTGAAAATAAGATAGACTCCTTCGCGATTGGCTGATACCGATCTCTCTTTTTTTC
>CM042161.1:45120855-45130855 GCA_023376005.1 Doryteuthis pealeii
AAAAAGAGTTAGCCAAATAAAAACACAGACAACTATAAGTTTATTGTTTAATATATTTAATTTCTATATTAGGAATTTTTTTTTTCAGTCAGATTTTTAGCCCTGAAGAGCTTTATTGCGAAACTAATAGTAGGTTCGTCTGACTCATTAGATTATCTTTGTTATATATATAATATATATATTATATATATATATAGTATAATATAGGTTGTCAGTAGTTAGGGGTGGTGTGGATTTTCTTCTCTCTAGATGGGGGTGGTAGTGCAGGTGTTAGTCCAGAATGTTGGATTGTAAAGATTGGTCCGAGATGAATATATATGTATGTTGTGTGTTGTGTGTGTGTCTGTTTTAATTGTTTTTTTATATATGTGGTTGGGGAGGCAGGATTTGTCATTAGTTGTATATGTGTGAGGTTTGGTTTTTTCACTTTACCGCATATATATATATTATAATATAATATATATATATATTTATATATATATATATATTATATATCCTATGTAATTTTATTCTTGTCCATGAATTCGTTATTATTTTTTAAAATGTTTTATGCAGTTTTAGTTGTGTGTTGTTCGTTAATAAATAATTCCAGTTTTGACCATAAAATGGTCCATCAGATATAATAAAATTCTGGTATCTTTGTTTGGAAGAAAATCATCTTTTATTTTAAAATACTTATTTTTTGTGATACTGAATATATATATATATATATATATATATATATATATATATATATATATATGTGTGTTGTGTGGTGTGTGTGTGGTGTGTGTGTGTGGTGTGAGAGAGAGAGAGAGAGAGAGAGAGCGAGAGAGTGTGTGAGTATGTGTATGGGTGCGTGCGGTGGTGAGGGCAAGCAAAAACGGCACATCGTGGTAAGATTTGTGTTAGAGCCATACACTCTCATAAAATCTTGCAATGTTGTGCCTGGGATGATCAAATTGTACAGGAAATTGCTTTATTCTTCCATAGAATAAAGCAACTTCAACTGAATGTTGATTTTCTTGGATCTTGTTCCGTACTGGACGTTGCTTTTTTTACTCATCTAATTTCTCAGTATAAGTGAGATCCGTCGTCATCGGGGCGGCCTAATGTCGGTATCAGCCAAACAGCGAGGGAGTCTATCCCTTTTTCACTAGCGCTAGACCAAGGAGATTATTTTTAGCGTCTGCGTTGGAGCGCCACACCACCGCCAGCTCCTCACTTTACCGCACAGATCCCTGTGCTACTCACACGCTGAGTTGGCGGGAGCCGGTATCGAACTAGGAACCTTGCGATTCCTAACCGAACGCACTACCGACTGAGCTAAACCGGCCCTTTAATTGAGATCCATAAGAAATGTTAATTAGAATAATTCACGCCTTCCTAAATAGAAACATCAATAATATCAGGCCCCCTCCGATCAATCGGCTGGTCACGTCAAGCCCTAGCACCTATATGATTTTCCCAACCCTATTGCCCTTATGGCAAGCCCCAACCCCTTTTTATCATATGGGTGTTAGAAGGCGGTGGCTGCGGGTCTACATGTCCTGGGAATGACGTTAAACTCTATCTGATGGTGAGGTTCCAGTTTTGGAGGTTTGGGGAATGTGGAGCACCCCTTCATCACATTGCTCCCTGGTCCACTCTGACCCGGAGTGGTAGTACCTGTTAGGGTCCCATCTATGGGTTAAATAGAAAAATGTATTTTAAAAAAATTGTATTATCCATTAAGAATTGATTTATTTCAAAACTTTATTGGCATTAAATGACCCACTGAGGTTGATATGCCGTAAAACAAAACAAACAAACCAATAATATCATGGATTGCTATTATATAGGGAACCCAACGGGTTCATGGGTCGTCTAGTAAATATTTTCTCACACAGAGAGACGTTTACAATCCTTACTCTCCTTCACACCGCTCATGTGCATACATGCATACATACGGACAGACAGACATACATACAGACAGACAGAAAGATAGGCAGACGGGAGTATGTTCATAAACACATACATCAAATCAGTTGTCTTTTCACATACTTTCCAATGCACGCATGAAGTGAAGATAAATGCCCGCGTATTTCAGATAAAGACGAAACCTCCATCCTACACTTACAGAGAAATAATGGCTAAAACAGAAGCCCATTCTCGTATATAGCCTTATAAGCGTGCACACAAGAGACCCACTAAAACTTACACTGACTCCTTCGAGACCACCGCACTCAGTCGTCCACGCAGACACCTCTAACGCACACTCACGCAGAGATGAACGAGCAAGCCACTCAGTCGCAGCCATATGCACAGAGTCAACCAGGCAAGAGATCCACGCAGACTAAGCGAAGAGGTGGATAAAGAGAGAGAGGGCCGTGTTATTACTGCTCCCTGCCGCCGAAATCGGCCCTGCCCCCTTAAGTAGCTAATCAGGGTAAACGAGAGGCACTGGCCGTCGGACAATGGGACAACGTTTATTTAATGGACATAAAGACTCTATTATTGACATGGTACTTGGCCGGTGAGAGCGCGCGGCGTACGTCAGCAACGTAAAAGAGTGAGGGAAGGGGTGGTCGGTGAGATGTGCGGGAGTTGACGACGACGACACGATGGAGAGCGGAGAAAAAAGGCAGTGGGAGGTCGTCAGATTGAAAAGGGGGGAAAAGGGTGGAGTCAAAGAAAGAGGTAAATGAGGTAATAAGAAAGAGAAGAAAGAAAGAAAAGCTTAGATTAGAAAGAAGAGAAGAACGAAAGAAAGAATGGAGAAAAAAAGAAAAGAAAGAAAGAAAGAAGAAAGAAAGAAGAATGGAGAAAAAAGAAGCTTGGAATTAAAGAGAAGAAAAGCTTGATCACAAAGAGACGAAAAAAAGAATAAAGTTATCAGGATAAAGAATGATTGAAATTCAAAGAAAGAAGAAAGAAAAAAGAAAGAAAAAGAAAAGAAAAGAAGGTAATCAGGAGAGGATGATTGAATTACAAAGAAGAAAGAAAGAAAGAAAGAAAAAAGAAAGAAAGGTATCAGGAGGGTATGATGAATACAAAGAAAAACGAAAAAAAAAAAGAAGAAAGATGTTATCAGGAATAGAATGATTGAATTACGAAGAAAGAAGAAAGAAAGAAAGAAAAAGAAAAAAGAAAGAAAAGAAAGAAAAAGGTGATGGGAGAGGATAGACTGAATTACAAGAAGAAGAAGAAAGAAAGAAAGAAAAGAATAAAGAAAGAAAGAGAAAGACAGCTAGATTAAAAAGAAAGAAAGAAAATTCTTGAATTTTGAAAGAAAGAAATGTATCGAGTGAGAGTATGATTGAATTAAAGAAGAAAGAAGAAGAGAAAGAAAGAAGAATTGATTATAAAAGAAGTAAGGATTGTTAGAGAAGTTTAGATAAATGGTAAATTATCGTCGAATGATTTTTAAATATTAAAAAAAGGAAACGAAAGAAAAAAAGATAAGAAGGAATAAAGTAAATAAATTTGCCAATAATAAAATTTAGAAAAAATGATAATGCAATAATTTACAAGAAAATAAGATTGAATTTTTTTAAAAAAGATTAGAATTAGAAAAAAGAAAAATTAACATGGAAGTCTGAATTAGAAAAAAAAGAAGGAGGAGAAGAAAGAATTAGAAAAAAGAAAAATTACATGGAGTCGAATTAGAAAAAAGAAAGAAAGAAGGAAAGAAAGAAAGAATTAGAAAAAGAAAAATTAACATGAAGTCTTAATTAGAAAAAAACAAGAAGGAAGGAAAGAAAGAAAGAATTAGAAAAAAAGAAAATAACAGGAAGTCTGAATTAGAAAAAACAAGACAGGAAGGAAAAGAAAGAAAGAATTAGAAAAAAAGAAAAATTAACATGGAAGTCTGAATTAAGGAAAGAAACAAAGAAGAAGAAAGAAAGAAAGAATTAGAAAAAAGAAAATTAACATGGAAGTCTGAATTGAAAAAAAGAAAGAGAAGGAAAGAAAGAAGAATTAGAAAAAGAAATTAACATGGAAAGTCTTAATTAGAAAAGAAAGAAGGAAGGAAAGAAAGAAAGAATTAGAAAAAGAAAATTACCAATGGAGATCTTATTAAAAAAAAAAGAAGGAAGGAAAGAAGAAAGAATTAGAAAGAAAAGAAATTAACGATGGAAGTCTGAATTAGAAAAAGAAAGAAGGAAGAGAAAGAAAGAATTAGAAAAGAAAATTAACATGGAAGTCTGATATGTAGAAAAAGAAAGAAGGAAGGAAAGAAAAGATAGAATTAGAAAAAAAGAAAATAACAAGGAAGCCTTAAATTAGAAAAAAAGAGAAGGAGAAGAGATAGAAAAAGAAAAATTACATGGAAGTACTGAATTAGAAAAAGAAAGAAGGAAGAAGGAGAATTAGAAAAAAGAAAAATTAACATGGGAAGTCTGATTAGAAAAAAGAAAGAAGGAAGGAAAGAAAGAAGAATTAAAAAAAAGAAAATTAACATGAAGTCTTAATTAGAAAAACAAGAAGAAGGAAAGGAGAATTGAAAAAAGAAAATTAACGATGGAAAGTCTCGATTAGAAAAAACAAAAAAGGAAGAAAAAAGAAAGAATTAGAAAAAGAAAATTAAACTATGAAGTCTGAATTAGAAAAAAAAGAGAGGGAAAGAAAGAAGAATTAGAAAAAAAGAAAATTAACATGGAAGTCTGAATTAGAAAAAAGAAAGAAGGAGGAAGAAGAAAGATTCAGAGAAAAAGAAAATTTAACATGGAGTCTGATTAAAAAAGAAAGAAGGAAGGAGAAAGAAAGAATTAGAAAAAAAGAAAAAATAACATGAAAGTCTGAATTAGAAAAACAAGAGAAGGAAGGAAGAGAAGAAAGAATTAGAAAAAAAGAAAAATTAACATGGAAGTCGAATTAGAAAACAAAGGAAAGAAGGAAGAAAGAAAGAAATAGAAAAAAAGAAAAATTAACATGGAAGGTCCTGAATAGAAAAAAAACAATAGAAGGAGGAGAAAGAAAAATTAGAAAAAAGAAAATTAACATGGAACTGAATTAGAAAAAGACAGAAGAAGGAAGGAAAGAAAGAAAGAATTAGAAAAAAGAAAATTAACATGGAAGTCTGAATAGAAAAACAAAGAAGGAGGAAGAAGAAAAGAATTAGAAAAAAGAAAAAAATTAAACATGGAAGTCTGAATTTAGAAAAACAAAGAAGGAAGGAAAGAAAGAAAGAATTGAAAAGACAAAATTAACATGGAAGTTTCTGAATTAGAAAAAACAAAAGGAAGGAAAGAAAGAAGATTAGAAAAGACAAATTAACATGAAGATCCCTGAATTGAGAAAAAACAAAGAAGGAAGGAAAGAAAGAAAGATTAGAAAAAAAGAAAAATTAACATGAAGTCTGAAGTTAGAAAAAACAAGAAGGAAGGAAAGAAAGAAGAATTAGAAAAAAGAAAAATTAACCATGGAAGTCTAATTAGAAAGAAACAAAGAAGGAAGAAAAGAAGAAAGTAATTAGAAACAAAAGAAAAATTAACGATGGAATCTGAATTAGAAAAACAAAGAAGGAGGAAAGAAAGAAAAGAATTAGAAAAGAAAAATTACATGAGAAGTCCTAATTAGAAAAACAGAGGACGGAAAGAAGAAAGAATTAGAAAAAAGAAAAATTAACATGGAAGTCCTGAATTAGAAAAACAAAGAAGGAAGGAAGAAAGAAAAAGAATTAGACAAAAGAAATAAACAGTGGAAGTCTGAATTAGAAAAACAAAAGAAGAAGGGGAGAATTAGAAAAAAAAGAAATTAACATGGAAGTCTGAATTAGAAAAAAACAAAGAAAGAGGAAGAAGAAGAATTAGAAAAAAAAAGAAAAATTAACATTGAAAAAGAAAACAAAGAAGGAAGAAAGAAAGAAAGAATAGAAAAAAAGAAAAATTAACATTGAAGTCTGAATTAGAAAAAACAAAGAAGGAAAGGAGAAAGAAGAAAGATTAGAAAAAAAACAAAAGAAGGAAAGAAAGAAGAAGATTAGAAATCGAGATAGAAGAAATTGAATATAAGATAGAATGAAGAAAAAAAAAATAATCAGACAGAAAGAAATAGAATGAAGTAAAAATAGTATTAGAAATAGAATAGAGATGAAAAAAGAAAGAAAAGATTAATTCGCATAAACAAATATGAATGAAAAGAAAATCTTTTTGAGGCAGAAAGAAAATCTAAATTAGAAAAAAGAAAGAGGGGAATTAGATATGGACGAATGAATAAGAACAGAGTAAAGATTGAAAAACAAGTAAAGAAAAGGGGGAAGATAATGAATGAATGAATGAATGAAAGTTTGTATGGGAAATAAAGAAATGGGAGAAAAAGACCCAATTAGAATGAATTAAAAAAGATAAATTAAAAAGGAAGAAGAATGAAACACAGAAAAATGTTGTATTCAAGGGAAGAAAGAATGAAATAATAAGAAAAACATGAGAGTAGAATGATAAAATTTCTAAGAAGAAAAGAATGAATGGATGAATGAGGATATGAAAAAGAGGCAAAAAGAAGAAGATAGATTCGGTATTGCATTAGTAATCCTAGGATGGATATAATGAGAAAGAAGAGAAAATGGGAATATCGATACAGTGAGCGAAGAGTGAGATGGAGGCTAGCATGATAATCACAAAGAAGGAGATAATAAGTCTGGAGATCCGGGGATTAATAGAATAGTGGATAACTGACGTGGAGAAGAATATGATAATGATGGAAAAGAGACTTAAAATTATCTGAGACGTCTATTAACCCAAGAAGAAAGAAAGAAAGAAAGAAAGAAGAAAGAGAAGAAAGAAAGAAAAACTGAAATGAGGGTAAATCGATAGATTTACAAAAGTAGAGAACGAAAAAGATAATGGATGAATGAATATGAGATTAAATTATTGAGAATACAGTGAAGAAATGAAAGAAAGATAAGAAATGATGATGAAGAAAATTTCGTTCGTGTGGAGCGTGAGAATTGTGATTGAGGTGCCATGAGAAAGGCTGAGACTACGTAGGACAGTGAAAGAAGATAAAGAAGAAGGTAAGTATGAATGACGATGAAAATGAGATATGAGAGTATTTACGTTGAAATTTTTTACTAAAGAAAAAAAAGGAAAGAAAGAAAAGAAGAAAGAAAGAATGAATGAATGAATGAAATGTTGGGAGAAATGATGAATTACAAGAAAGTAGAAAGTAGGAACGGAAGAAAAAAGAGAAAATATGAATGAATGAATGAATGAGAATAGAATTATGAATTACAAGAAAGAAAGAAAAGAAAGAAATGAGGGGAGAATGATGAATTACAAGAAAGTAGAAAGTAGGAACGGGAAGAAAGAAGATAAAATGAATGAATGAATGAAAAGGGAATATAATTATTGAATTACAAAGAAAGAAAGAAAGAAAAGAAAAGAAAGAAAGAAAGAAAGAAAGAACGAAATGAGGGGAATGGATCAATTACAAGTAGAAAGTAGGACGGAAGAAGAAAAGAGAAAATGAGATGAATGAATGAAAGGGATAGAATGTATTGAATTACAAAGAAAGAAGAAAGAATAGAAAGAAGAGGAAAGAAAGAACGAAAATGAGGGGAGAATGATGAATTACAGAAAGTAGGAACGGAAGAAAGAAAAGAGAAAATGAATTAATGAGAATAGAATTATTGAATTACGAAGAAAGAAGAAGAAAAGAAAGAAAGAAAGAAAGAAATAAAGAAAGAACGAAATGGTGGGAGAATGATGAATTACAAGAAAGTTGAAAGTAGGAACGGAAGAAAAAAAAGAGAAAAATGAATGAAATGAGAATAGAATTATTGAATTACAAAAGAAAGAAAGAAAGAAAGAAAGAAATGATGGGAGAATGATGAATTATAAGAAAGTAGAAAGTAGGAACGGAAGAAGAGAAAAACATAAAAATGAATGAATTAATGAAAGGGAATATAATTATTGAATTACAAAGAAAGAAAAGATAAAGAAAGAAGAAAGAAAAAAGAAGAAAGAACGAAATGAGGGAGAATGATCCTTACAGAAAGTAGACGGAAGAAAGAAAAAGAGAAATGAAGTGAAATGAGAATGAGAATTATTGAATTACAAAGAAAGAAAGAAAGAAAGAAAAAGAAAGAAAGAAAGAAATGATGGGAATGATGAATTAGAAAGTAGAAAAGTAGGAAGAAAGAGAAAGAAAAAGAGAAAATGAATTAAATGAGAACATAGAATTATTGATTACAAAGAAAGAAGAAAGAAGAAAAAGAGAAAGAAACGAAAATGAGGGGAGAATGATGAAATTACAAGAAAGTCAAAGAGTAGGAACGGAAGAAAGAAAACAGAGAAAAATGAATGAATGAATGAAAAGGGATATAATTATTGAATTACAAGAAAGAAAGAAGAAAGAGAAGGAAAAGAAAGAAAGAAATGAGGGGAGAATGATGAATTACAAGAAAGTAGGAACGGAAGAGAAAAGAGAAAAATGAATGAATGAATGAAAGGAGAATAGAATTATTGAATTACAAAGAAAGAAAGAAAGAAAAGAAAGAAAGAAAGAAGAAAGAAGAGTGGAGAATGATGAATTATAAAAAAGTAGAAAGAAAAAGAGAAAAATGAATGAATGATTGAAATGAGAAAGAATTATTGAATTACAAAGAAAGAAAGAAGAGAGAGAAAAAAAAGAAAGAAGAGAAAAGAAAGAAAAAAGAATGAAATGACGGGAGAATGATGAATTACAAGAAAGTAGAAAGTAGGAACGGAAAAAGAAAAGAGAAAAATGAATGAATGAATGAATGAGATTAGAATTATTGAATTACAAAGAAAGAAAGAAAGAGAAAGAAAGGAAAGAATGAATGAATGAAATGTTGGAGAATGATGAATTACAAGAAAGTAGAGAAGTAGGAACGGAAAGAAAGAAAAAGAGAAAAATGAAAATGAAATGGCAACAGAATTATTGAATTACAAAGAAAGAAAGAAGAAAGAAAGAAAGAAAGAAAGAACGAAATGACGAGAGAATGATGAATTACAAGAAAGTTGAAAGTAGGAACAGAAGAAAGAAAAAGAGAAAAATGAATGAAATGAGAATAGAATTATTGAATTACAAAGAAAGAAAGAAAGAAAGAAAGAAAGAAAAAAAGAAAAAAAAGAAAAGAAAAGAAAGAAAAAATTGATTCTGCAAGCTGACCAAATTTGGTGTACAATTGGGTGAAAGACATTTGACCCTGATTATCGATTAAGAAACGTAAATAAAAGAAGCCGAGACGGATAATCAAATTTATCCATAGCTCAATTGAGACACATCATTGCAATTGAGTGATTCATTTATATGCGTTATTGTTTTCATTGTACGACTGGCCACAACGAAGAGTTTTCGCAACCCAACCATTTAATGTTTTCATCCACTTGATTAAAGACTTAAAGACGCACCCCCCCCCCCCCGAATAAATGCAGACGAAACAACAAAAACAGCAGCACTATCAACTTAAAAGACTTCATTGAAAGGTTTCATGTAATGGTCGTGTGCAGTGAAGGATGACAAGATGAATTTTCCAGCCACTTAAAACTCTTCGGGATTTCATCTTTGTTAGGAGTCTTCATTCAGCGCTGCTAGTTGTGGTTTGATGCAACGGACTAATACGTTTTCTTGCATTACAATAATGAATGAATGGACCAATATTTTAAACAAACATTGCTCTATTCATTCATTATTGTAATGCAAGAAAACTTATTAGTCCGTTGCATGAAACCACAACTAGTACAACAAAGTTACGGAAAACTGAATTCTATTAATATGATAAATTACAAATTGTTTACAATTTTTATTTTTATTCATTGACTGATTTTAATAGCATGTCAATGCATCTAGGGTTATTTTATGCCTAGAGGTTAGGAAATCATGTTCATTGTATGTTCATATTTACATTTTTTGTGTAGTTGTCTCTTATGATTGTTTTTGTTTTTTTGTTTTTTTATGCACGTGGTCCTATTGTATATAAATAATTTGCAAACAGATCTATTTGACTCATAGATGGGACCCTAACAGGTACTACCACTATAGGTCAGTGGACCTGGGAGTAATTAAGTGTTTT
>CM042161.1:45138355-45198355 GCA_023376005.1 Doryteuthis pealeii
GTGTTTTTATCGTACTTTTCCTATTTTGATATTGTAACATAAGCTCTGCACTTTTGAAGTTTTCAAACTATTTGTGTACTGAGCACTGTAAACATTTTACTAGTTTTGCTGCCGTTTTAGATTTTATCAAACGGAATTTTTTAAAGTCTAATTGTTGGCACATACACACACACACAATACATCTATATATATACATATATATGTATTTATGTATGAGTAGTGGCTTACCGGTGGGTACGGGTACGATCGTTGGGAGCGCACAGAATCCAGGGGTTAAGACCGTGAAAAAACAAATACAAAGTGCTCAATACAATGTAGAGCAAAATTCAGCGGATGTAACCCTGACGATTCAGATGATGAAACTCGAGTAGGTTACTTTATATCCATTTCTTAAATATACACATATATATGTGTGTGTGTGTGCGTGTGCGTGTGTGTGTGTGCGAGTGTTAATTTGTATCTAATATCTGACTATTGTCATGAGTATATCAATAAGTTTATAGGTTAATTATGGACATTTTCTACCACAAATATTTCATTATTAATTGAAATTTTAAATCAAAATTAAGATTACTACGTGTCATTCTACGGACTCTCTCTCTCTCTCTCTCTCTTCTCTCCTCTCTCTCTCCCTCTCTTCTCTCTCTCTCTCTCTCTCTCTCTCTGTGTGTGTGTGAATTCATATATTTTTTCGAGGAAGTTTTCAGTTAAGGTAATATTATATATCTTCCTATTGCTTGCGCGTGGCGTAACGCTTAATTTCGTAGGAAATAGACTTGATTAACCGAATTCAGATTCTGGGCGAGGTTGTTTGGATTTCACTTCCTGCTGATAAAACATGAACTTGTCTCTTCTTCATCTTCAAAAAGGAATAAGAAAATAGAAATGCTTGACAGGAAGAACAATAGAAAAGATACGAGTGTAAAAAAATACAAAATGTAAAGAAAACTTCGATATAAAGAAAGTTCTACGGTTACCCCGAAAAAGATGCAGAGTAGCCCCCCCCCACCTGGACTCTAAATCAGGGGGGGGGCATCCTGTTAGTGCATTGTGGAAGAAGACAGCAAAAAAGAGAAGAAGTGCCACCATGACACATGGTTAATTGTACAATTAATCTGGTCCCACACAGATTGAAATTTAAGTGTCAGTTTTGTTAGAAGTGATAAAAAAACTATCGTTTTTTTCTACTTGCCATTCCATCTTTAATTCCTTATTATATTATGTACGTTAAACACGTAACAGAGAGAAAGAAAGAAGAATATAAGAAGATATAAAGGCATTAAAAAGCTGTCAGGAGAGGAAAATTAAACAAATAAAGGAAATGAATGTTGAAACTAAACAACAGAAACAAGTAAAGGCGTGTTAAATGTCACAGCTATGGTTAAACAATAATGCAGACAGTGGGCATTAACCTTGAAAATGAAGACTGGTCAAAGAATAAGAAAAAACTCTGGATTCAAAACCAGATGATTAGTGCACCACTCTTTTGTCATCAGATCATCCAGAAAGTGTGAATGATCCTATCAACCCTCCGACACTGATGTAATGAATATGCATACACGTAGGTCACAGTAATATGATTAGCTGGTGTCAGCTATAAATAAGGAACAATGTGGAGGTACAATGCCTGTTACTAAGCCAACTACTACACCTACTACTACGACGTCGCACCAGTATTACTACTTACCTGCTCGAGTGTACCACGCTACTACTTCTACTAATATACCCCTTACCCGGACATATCAGACACTATAAAGAAAATCTTTAAAGTTCGACTTAATCAATGGATTTTATCGAATACAATAAAAAAAATCTTATTATTTAGTGATAATTACTAATACTGTATTTGTGTACTCTGTCGCTGTGGCAGATAATAACATTATTCAGCAGCATTGAGGCCTTCCTCGTATGAATCCAATGTTCTTTCTTTTGTGAGGCTTGTCTGATCTTAAGACACCAGCATTTTGGAGTATCGCCCGCGGCTTATCAAGCAGGTTTGAGCTGTGGCGGCCCCTTTGTACCCAGTAGTTGTTTGAAACTATTACAGCAAATTCCAGAGAATTCTTGTACAGGACGCTCTTCAGGCTTCCGTAGCATATGACTAAACATGGACCATTGTAGAGAAGTCACCCTTGTTCATAGGGAAATAGTGTTGCACAGCTTGCACGGATCTCTGATTATCCATGACTGCCTTTGGTTGCCCAAACCAAATACGAATATATATATATATATATATATATATTATGGAAAAGATGACTTACCGGTGAATATGGTCACAGTGGTTGATGTGAAGTTCATAAAGGTAAGGCAGTGATATAACAAATAAAGAAGCGCTCAATACGTTGGTAGAGCAAATTTATTTTAATATAGGTCCAAGTGACAACCTACTCGAGTTTCATCATACGATATCCATATATATATATATATATATATATATATATATATGTATATATACATATACATATATATATATACATATATATATATATTAATATAGGTCCAAGTGATAACCTACTCGAGTTTCATCATGTTGAGGATTTTCAGGGTTAACTCCACTGTGTAAATCAAGATGTTGGTTGATTGTAGACAATTATATGTATGTGTCTTTTGCTATGAACGGTACATTGGAGTTAACCCTGAAGATCCTCAACATGATGAAACTCGGGTAGGTTATCACTTGGACCTATATATATATATATATATATATATATATATATATATATATATGGATATCGTATATGTACATCAAAGTACTACGTTGTTTTATGTATAGGAAGCTTAACCATTTGATTACATGGAATTTACACAAGCTTCGCCAGGTATATATATATATTATATATATATATATATATATATATATATATATATATATATATATACTTTGACTTGGCGAGGGCCGGTATCTAACCAGGAACCTTGTGGTTCCTATGCAAGTTCTCTACCGACTGAGATAAAGCTGACCTTCGGCGTATGAGTAGCGTATGAGTAGCACAGGGATCTGAGCGGTAAAGCAAGGTGCTAATTGTAGGTGTAGTGCTCCACCTCAGATGCAAAAACAATTTGCTTGATGGAAAGCGGATAGACTCCTTCGCTGTTCGGCTGATACCGACATTTGCCAAACCCATCGACTTTTATATATATATATATATATATATATATATATATATATATATATATATATATATATATATGCTTCTGTTCAACATTGTTCAAAATGACGATAATATAATCATTCATATAAAGCTAGATTCATAATGGAGGTTGTTCTAATTTATTTACTTTTCTGCCTTCTTTTTAAACTTTTAAATGAAAATTTAGGTGCGTCATTGAGTCTCGTGTGATCTTAAACACCGGATATAAGATAATTATAATAGAAAAGATAAAACGTCAAGATATATATATATATATATATATATATATATATATATATATATATATATGTCTGTATGTGTATGTGTGTGTATGTGTATGTGTTTATGAGACAGAGAGACAGAGTGTGTATGTAGGTGAAGGAATGTGTGTGTGAGTGTGCGCATATATTTACACAATCTCAAGCATATTTGTGAAAAGGATATGTACGTAAAATCTTTCTTTATACACACACATATATATATATATATATATATATATTATATATATAATATATATATCTGTGTGTGTGTGTGTGTGTGTGTGTGTGTGTGTGTGTGTTATCATTATTCATCGTGGGGTGAATTCGGTTCTATTCTTATTGCATGCTCTGATATTAAGGGAATTTCCAGAAAAATGTAATTAAAAACTCCGTCACACGCATACACACACAGACATACATAAGTAAGTAAAGTCATCTGGGTGGTCTAAAGTCGGTAACAGCCAGACAGCAAGGGGGTCTATCCTCTTTTCACTAGCGCTAAACCAAGGAGATTGTTTTAGCGTCTGAGGTATTTCCTTGTCTTCCATACTTCTGGAGGAATTTCTTCCAGGCCTGCAGTTTTTCTGATTTTCATTGCTTTTAGAACTTCGTCAAATTAATGCTCCGTTAAATGTCAAAGTTTGACGTCTGGTTGTTTATTAAGGATTTCTTGGACATGTTTATCTGTGATTTCAGAAGAGTTTCCAACCAGATTCTTGAAGTGTTCTTTCTACTTCAGAAGTCTATCTTCTTGGCTGACTGCTTTTGGCTTTGATCGCGAGGTGCTTTTCCTACCATGTTAATTGAGATTGGCTACCTTCCACAGAATTTCTGATTTTATCTATTTGGCCTTGGATATATTCTAGTTGAATACAAGGAGCTATATATCTAGCTGTTTAGTTGTTTGTTTATTAATTCAGCTGCTGCTTCTAAGTGAAGGTATGAATCAAACTGTTATTCCCCCAGCTAAGGGTAAATAGTGGAGCAGACTGAACTCTTTAACCTTGATATGGCAACCTGTCAAAAATAGAGAAAATTCTGAATTCAAACCAATTGTACTCCGCTTAAAATTGACCTTGTATTATATCATGTTTGCTGGTTCATTAAACCACTTTTTATTTGAGAACAACACCTGTCTAATTAGTTAATCCGACTCGTCTCCTGCTTAAGATTCTTACTTTTAGGCAATTACTATACTTTTCCAATTACTTATTACTTGTATGTTCTATAAACAAGGAATATTGTTACGTACTGAAGGTTTTCACGGTACCAAATCGATATAATGTTGTATACCCTTATTACTTCTTTACTTCTTACTTGCTTCTATATCTTGGACATCTATTCTTCTGGCCGGCTTTGCTATTCTGATCGTCTATCATCTTAGTCTGGTCTAGCGTCTGGTGTTGACTTGGGGATTCCGGTCTGGTCTTCTATGGGGATTTCTCGTTATCAGAAGCCCTGTGTAATTGTTAGTTTTTAGGTAATAAACACAAGACTTCGATTTACTTTTGATCTTATTTTATTGTTAAATCCCCAAACCAGACGTCTGCGCAGTGAGACTCACATCTTACGAGCTCGGCTTCTAACTTCTAACTGCTTAGTTACTTCTATCCTTAAACCGGAAGACAGGGTCTTCCATGCCTTCCGGTTCTCACGATTTATCCCCGGAAGACAAGGTGAGAGTGAGGTTAAGCGCCGTCACTCACTCTCAAGGCCATCAGCTGCATTAATCGCCATTATGATTTCTACACTATTGCCATAAATATTAGGTATCTAATAATTATGTAACAATATTACCCAATATAAATCTGCTTGATCGATTCTTAATATTATTTTTATTAGATTCCGATGTTTAGAATTCATTGATGCCAATGGAAGTGCTCAATTCGGAGAATTAGCGAAGATATGAGCCCTTAAAAAAACGCCTTATAGTACCTGAAAATGACCAATTTCGTGAAAATTTAAGGTGTCGATTTGATTGGCTTTTCTGATAGATTTTGATGCGTAGATTAAAATGGTACAAAGAAATTGCGCTTTGTCGTGAATTGACGGAGATATGATGCTTCGAAGATCCCCTAAAAGTGCCATTTTAAGATATTCTACCAATTTTCGTGAAAATTTAAGGTTTCGATTTTATTGGCTTTTCTGATAGATTTCGATACGTAAAATTTATTGATGCCAAAGAAAGGGCTCAAAATTGTTGTTTTTTTTTCAATAATTTAATCATACTGATTTTTTCCCTGAAAGTTGAGATTTATATCCAAGCAAATCACTTACTGTATGTCTTATGCTGATTGCAACAAAATTGAATTCTTCTTGAGGTATATCCCAGTTTTTATCACTCAAACCCAGTGCCCTATCAACAAGGTTAAGATAACCCTGCAGGAAGTAGGACCTCCGAAAGAGGGGTCTTATGGTTATGACACTAAACTGCATCAGATGTTTAGGTTGGTTTTGGTTTGTTTTGTTTTATGGCATATCAACCCCAATGGGTCATTTAATGCCGATAAAGTTTTGAAATGAATCAATTCTTAATGGATAATACAATTTTTTTATAAATACATTTTTCTATTTAACCCATAGATTGGACCCTAACAGGTACTACCACTACGGGTCAGAGTGGACCTGGGAGCAATGGTGATGAAGAGTTGCTCCACATTCCCCAAACCTCCAAAACTGGAACCTCACTATCAGATAGAGTTTAACGTCATTCCCAGGACATGTAGACCCGCAGCCACCGCCTTCTAGCACCCATATGATAAAAAGGGGTTGGGGCTTGCCATAAGGGCAATTGGGTTGGGAAATCATATAGGTGCTAGGGCTTGACGTGACCAGCCGATTGATCGGAGGGGCCTCTCCGACCGCCCATCTAGCCAAGATAGGGCCAAAGTGGAGTATTGCATGTCATGAACTGCTCATCCACCTGGGCTCTATCCTTAAGCATCACGGGTCGCCACCCACGGCCAACAGGTGGCCCATTGGGGGAGTCTTACCCCTCTGCAGAGGTGCAGTCGGTGCATTCTAACACCCCACCGACAGGGCGGCAGATGTTTAGGATCTAGTTATGGAATTCTGGGAGGTCTCGAGTCACCCCTTCATTGCCCGAGGTCGCTATAACCCGAAGTGGTAGTATGTGTTATGGTCCTATTTATGGGTCGAATAGATCTGGGGTTTGTTCTGGATCGGAATACGGTAAACGATATACTTACATGAAAACAAATGATTATTATCGAATAAAATGATAATTTCAAATTGCTTGAAACAATTGAACTTTATTCGATATGACCATTTGCAGAAAAACCTCTTAAGAAATAACTGCACAAATTGAACGTACAAGAAACGTGATTCCTAACATCTAAGCATAAAATAATCCTAGACGTCCAGTTGGACATATTGTGCAAGGCATATAAGGGTTGAGTTAGTTCATTTCTAGTCGACAATCATCTGTAGGTTGCAGGTTCAATCCTGTCTACGGGCGAAAATAAGATAGAATACTTAACATAGCTTAACACGTGTACCTGGTCACGGTTAACGGAATGAGAAGAAAGTACTCAATGGATTAAATAAGGGGTTGAGTTAGAATTTCCGTGAAGACTCCTGATCAGGACAGGAAGACACCAGAGAAGAAGGTTTCAGGGTTCAACGAGAAGGTTCCCGTGTTCGACCAGAAACAGCTGAAGAGAGTCGGAGGGTAAATCAGCTGAACCATTGTGTATTTAATATCAAAGAAGAGAAAAACACTTCGAAAATTTTAAATAATACAAATTATCAAGCCTCATCTAAAAGATTCTGACAAATAACCCGAGACGGGTGTTGCATAGCGCCTTCTTTACTAAATAGGTATATGTTATATACTGGTCTTTACACGATACCAAATCAGCATATAACGTTATATACCTTTCGTACTACTTCTTACCCTGGTCGTCTATTCTTCTGGCTTGGTCTGGTATATCTTCTAAGCTCTCGTCTGGTCTTCTATTGAGGATTCCGGGTCTGGTTTCTGTTGGGGATCATTCCTTATCAGAAGCCTTGTGTCATTGTTAGTTTTTAGTAATAAACACAAGACTTTGATTTATGTTGATGTTACTTTATTCCAGATCCCCACCCAGACAATTTGCGCAGATGAGGCTTACATGTTGCTAGCTCGGCTTCTAAGTTCTAACTGACTAAGTTACTTACTTAGTATCCTTAAACCGGAAGGGGGCATTGCCTTCCGGTTCTCACGTTCATCCGCAAACGCAAGTGAGATCGAGGTCAAGCGCCATCACTCACTCTCAAGGCCATAAGCTGTACTGATCGCATAATGATTTTACAATACCTTAAAATGTATTAGGGATCCAATTATTATGTAACACGGGTTGATATGCATTAGAATTAATCAATCCATCAATCAATTAAAACAAATGATGAGTGACAAATTATGTTTTTTCAAATACTTTTAAGCAGTACTGTATACATAAATGTTCATTTAATACTTTGTTAAATAGAAAAGAGAGAAAAAGAAGGTTTTCTTACGGATTTGACCGGATTTTTTGTTAAATGTGTGTTCAATATATATATATATATATATATATATGTGTGTGTGTGTGTGTGTGTGTGTGAGAGAGAGAGAGAGAGAGAGAGAGAGAGAGAGTGTGTGTGTGTGTGTGTGTGTGTTAAGCTAAATTTTCATTATTAATTCCTGTCATACTTACTAGTGATATATGTGTTCTGTGGGTCATATTGCAAAGCTTTTAAAATAAATAACATTGTTATATTTTACTTAGCGTCTTTTTATCTCTCTCTCTCTCTCTCTCTCTCTCTCTCTCTCTCTCTCTCTCTCTCTCTCTCTCTCTCTCTCTCTTGCACTGGTTGGCCGCGGAACTGCGCAATCTGTTTGCGAATCTAGTTATTCGCTTGTTGAAAACAAAGTTAAACAAAGAAGAGCTTCAAACGTTGGGCAGTTTTTCTGTAGGTGGCCAGCAAAGCGTTGACACAATGACGTCCATCTTGTGTTCACACCCAAAATCTGCTTCACTGATTTTATGACAGCTGATAAAGATCCGATTAGATCATATCAACTTTAATAAAATAAATAAATAAATGGGTGGTCTCCATGCTAATATAAATATCAGCTCACTGTCATACTTCCGGTTGTGACATTTCAACTTTAAAGGCATCGCCTCCATTCAGTGCATTAAAATACTAGCAAAAAAGCCGCCCTACAACGTTGAGGGGATAAATTGTGTAAATAAATAAATAAAAATCTATCCGTCCTACGTAAAAATGAAATTAACCTGTACAAAAAAACCAGATTTATGAAACAAGTACACAAAAAATGTAAATATGAACGTACGCTGAACGCGATTCCCTAACCTCTAGGTATAAAATAACTCTATACAGTTTGACATGACGCTGTTACATAATCTATGCGGTTGCATAAGATTATTGTCAATCCCCTGTATTTCTAAAGGGATGGCCCTTTTCATATCACGGGCGGGACTTTCCATGGAATAGTACAGAAAGCCCGCGAAATACATGAAGTCACGTGGAAGCTGGTTGTGTCCTCAGTTTTTCAGTTGGACGTCGGGCAGTGAAGATGTCCTGCCTTAACTGTGACTCACCCTGCATACGCGCGCTATGTTAGTCAGATATTTAGTTACATGAAATGTTAGTTAAGTAAATAAAAGTTAAGAAAAATAACACGGTCTTGTGTTTAATGAATGTCTTGGTAACAAGACTGATTAGAAGAAGAAATGAGTTAAGTGCGGCCGACCACCAAGACGCTAGAAGTCCAGATGTTAGAAGAGACCTAGAAGAACTCAAGATATCAAAGAATAGAAGAAGAAGTAAGAAGTAATGAAAATGGTATACAACAACGCTAAAAAAAGAAAACAGACCTTGAAGTATTTGTTTGTTTTGTTTTGTTTTGTTTTACGGCATATCAACCTCAGTGGGTCATTTAATACCGATAAAGTTTTGAAATAAATAATTCTTAATGGATAATACAATTTTTTTATAAATACATTTTTCTATTTAACCCATAGATGGGACCTTAACAGGTACTGCCACTCCGGGTCAGAGTGGACCAGGAGCAATGGTGATAAGGGGTGCTCCACATTCCCCAAACCTCCAAAACTGGAACCTCACCATCAGATAGAGTTTAACGTCATTCCCAGGACATGTAGACCCGCAGCACCCATATGATAAAAAGGGCAATAGGGTTGGGAAAATCATATAGGTGCTAGGGCTTGACGTGACCAGCCGATTGATCGGAGGGGGCCTCTCAGACCGCCCGTCTAGCCCAAGATAGGACCAAAGTAGAGTATTGCATGTCACGAACTGCTCATCCACCTGGGCTCTATCCTTAAGCATCACGGGTCGCTACCCACGGCCAACAGGTGGCCCCATTGGGGGAGTCTTACCCCTCTGCAGAGGTGAAGTCGGTGCATTCTAACGCCCAGCCGACAGGGCGGACCTTGAAGTAATAAATAGAAACACGGAATTAATTTTGTGGTGACTTATAGGTTATAAATGTCAAAGAGGCTTGAACTTATTCGACCATCACATCACTATTTTTCTACACATATAAAATTAACAATACGATTTGTTTCAAGTTTCAAGTTTTCCGATGTGTTAAGTAGTAGAAAAAATTATAATTATGTTAAGAACTAACATTGGTCGGCAGTCTCTCATTCTTAATTTGGAGAAGGATTTAATTTTTTTTTTTTTTTAACACATGAAGTTCTCTGATTTCAAAAATCAGAAATCCCTGAGTTATCTGAATACAATCTAGACGGATAGAAAACGTTTTCCTATATTTTCAAATATTAAAGAAAGGGTTAGATATATTATTCTAGTATGAATTAACTACATGCATATTTAACTCTTCGCTACCCAAATTTTCTCCACGGTTATACCAAATTTTTGTATGAAGCGCGTGGTGTAATGGTTAAAGTCATGAGAAATGGACTCGTCGTTCAAATCCTGGACGGGGTAATTGCATTTCACTTAGCGCTAATACCCTTGGGAAAGGTATGAATCCTACTCTCCCTCCAGCTATGGGCAAATAGTAGGACAGACTGGGCTCTTCAACCTTGGCTAGGTAAGCAGTCTAGGAGAAGGAAAACTCTGAATTCAAAACCTGTTAAACTCCGCTTAAGAAATTGACCTTGTGTCGCATCCTGCTCGTGCGGAGGGGTTGGTAAATATATATACCAAATTTTCTTGGTATTTTTCATTTTCATTTTTTCTTTATTGTATGCATGTATGTATTTAATACCCCCTGTGCACAAGGATGTGACACAAGGTCAATTTTTTAAGCAGAGCTTAGCAGGTTTGAATTCAGTTTTCCTTCTCCTAGACTGGTTGTCGTATAAAAGTTAATGAACGTTGAAATAATCCATTATACAGGTAAAAAAAGGACGCTATGTGCATTTCACATAGCACTAATATTCTTGGAAAGGTATAATCTAACTATTCTCCCTCCAGCTATGGGTAAATAGTACAGTAGACTGGACCCTATAACCTTTGTGTTATGAAAACATAATAAAAGGGGAATGTTATATGCTTTTCATTTTTCCAAGGGGAAAGATCTTCTTCTAGTGAAGAACTTTTCTTTGAGAAATCAGTCAAAGGAAAAGATAAAGTTTCGGTTTATCTAAAACACACACACAAAGTAAGGTCTTGTTTAGCATTCCACTTAACCTGTAAACCGGATATCTAAAAAGAAATATGAATTTTAAATAGCTAGAATGCTATTCTCCATGGTCTCATTAATAATCACCAAAGATGTGTTGGCTGTAGCTCCAGTTATGATATAATAGATAGATTAACATAAAAACATCTCTCTCTCTCTCTCTCTCTCTCTCTCTCTCTCTCTCTCTCTCTCTCTCTCTCTCAATATATATATATATATGTATTTATAAGTAAGGGTATCGATTTCCTATGCGATTAGTTGATTTGAAAATAGCGTAGATGAGAAACTGACACTTACTTTCCCGTTGAATTTATGTCATCGCTACCCTTACTTAGACATACATGATATATTAGTTATATTGAGCACTCTTTACTTAAGAATATAGCAAATTATATTATCAGTATATATATATAAAAAATATATATATAGTAAAGAAAAAACATATGTGTGTATGTCTAATGATGATCATATAGGTAGTAAATTAACTACGGTTGACTCTATGTCTATACCATCCTTACTAAGATGTATTTATGCTCTATCATTGATATTGAGCACTCTTTATATACATTTAATATATAAAGAAGAGATTTTGGTATGTACATGTCGACGCATAACTCCAAAACGGGAGGTCACTCAGATTTAAAATCTTGCATACACATTGATATCGTTCTAACTAAGAAACACTACAAATTTGGTTATTGATTTTTACTGATTAAGGGATATAATTAATTAAATAAACCAAAATCAAACGATTTTTTCGAAGTCTATAAAATAGCTTCTACTGCTGATATTCCAGCTACAATCAGTAGGCGACCCCCACCCTGCTGCCTCTTTGCCTATGTCAGCTCTATTTCTACTGCGGTGTTGTAAAAAAGAAAAATGAAAGCCTTTTTATCAATATTTTTACGAATACTTTCATATTTCTTAGAATAAAATATATCAGCGAATCAAATTTGAATTAATATGCGAATTAGCAATTACAAAAACTGAATTAAAATAGTCTTACACATGAAAAAGTTTTTGTAAAAAATCCTTCAAGCGATTAAAAAAATCTTAGAATAATATGATTAAATATATCCAGTGAAACTCAAAACATTTTTGAAAAAAGAATAACGGTCCATCTTTTTTCTCGCCTATTTACGGTTTAATCTTCTTTAAGATATCCATATGGTTTGAAAGAGAATGAAATAATCTCTCTAAATATGTAATTTGATTGAGTTTTTATCAATGGAAATATTTTTTACAGCGAGTTAAAAAAATTATATTTTGCTTCAGTCAGCCTAGAATTCGTAATATAGTTTTTTCATACTAAGATTTTAACATAAAATCAAATCTTATTTATCGCATATTTATGTTTCTATCTTAAAATATTTATTTCGTTAGAAAAAAATCTTTCTAAATATGTAATTAGTATGTCTTTTCATACATTGAATTTTTTTACAGCGAATTAATTAATAAATCAAACGAAAACATTTAGCGACAAATCTACTTCGGTCGTTCGTCAATTGTAAACAAAATCTTTTTTTTTATTTTTCATAATCGCGGTAATTTATTTATTTTAATATTAGAAATACAAATAAAATCAGGATACTAATGTAGAATAGTGCGCAAAAGATTACCTAATACATTTCATGGAAATACCCGAAAACTCAAATTGTTATCAAATTCATTCGATCGGCTATGTTTTGAATTAATAATGTTATTTTTTTAAAGATTATTTATCGTTTTACATAAATTTAATTTCTTTATTCAATTCTTTTTTTCTTTTTCAAATATTAATTTGAAGTTTAGCAAATCGTGTCATTTATATTTTATTCAAAAAATATAGTTAATCATTGAATTAGAATTTCTTACTACTACTTTGGTTTTGAAACAAAAGCAAATTAATCTAGTTTTACTAAAAATATAGATAAAAACTACTATCCAGATTTTCAGTCCAGAAAAAAGAAAACACTTTCAAAATTCCATTTACTAATTTAGTATAATAAAAGTTAGATTTTTATGTGATTAAAGCCTTCAACGGTGAGTTGAATTTTTTTTTTTTAATCTTGTTCCTATATTTAACTGGTGAAGGTGAAGGGTATGAAATGTTAACAGTTTGGAAAATGAAATCACTGAACCGAGTTCAAAATTCATGAAAGCCCCTTATAATTTGCAGTAATGGCAAAAGAAAAGTCATAAATCCTTCTCTTCTTCTATAGATAAAATAAAACGGGTAGGTAGGTAACCAGCCAACCAGACGACGGAAAATTGTATAGAAAAAGGAATTTTGGGAAAGATTCTGTTACGCAAGAGCTGTTATGCCCAATTTGTTTTCGAGACTTTCTTTTGAAGAAAATATTAATCACAGTTTCCAACACCACCATATATATATATATATATATATATATATGTGTGTGTGTGTGTGTGTGTACCTTTCTCCACATATTGTCGGATTAATTCCCTCTTATATATATATATATATATGAGAGTTATTCTATAAATAAAGGGAAAATCAAAATTAATTTTTCTGATTTTTTCCATAAATTTGTTTAGAATTGGTTTATAGCAAAAATAATTATATTCTTCCAAAATATTTGTTTGAAGGTTATTCAAAATGACATCAAATCAAACAGTGTGCAGCAGGTTTGAACAGAGGTCTATCATCAAATATTTGTTAGTAGAGAAAACTATATATACAGTATTTGACGGCATATAAGACGCTCCAAAATTTCAACATGCCATATTCAGGAAAAAACGTTTTTAGTGTATCTAAGCATATATTGTTGAAAACAGTCTACCTGTGCATTACATAAGCAGAAACATAGCTGTATAAAAGTACTTTGGTAATACAGGCAAGCAATGAGAATACACAATACATCATATCAATAGCAGGAAATAATAATAATAATAATAATAATAATAATAATAATAATAATAATAATAATAATAATAATAATAATAATAATAATAATAATAAATAGACCTACGGGAGGTCTCGAACTTCACCTACAATGTATAAAACGCAGGGCAATTTTTTTAGCCAAAATTTTGAAAAACAATTGCGTCCTATATGACGTCAAATACGGTATATATATATATATATATATATATATATATATATATATATATATATATATATGAGAAGAAAATGTTTTAAAAATATAACAAACACAGGATGTTATGATTAGGGGAAAAAAATTTTGTGTGTCAATACTTAAGCATTTCGGTATATTGTACCATCTTCAGGACACTGTTAAGTAATGTTTATGTGAGGACAAAATGAAAGATATTAAGTGTATAGTGAATGTGTGAATATGATGTTAGTCACCGTTAATTTTTATATGCGCGTTTGTTTGCGAAAGCCAATGACGTGATCAATGCATGTACAAAAATGGAAGGTGAAGATAATATGATGACGCTTGCGTGAACGTCAATAGGCGGAGAACGAAAAGTTAACAAAGATATTACGTATTTCATATGGAATATCAATGTTAGAAAAATAAGAAGATTAAAATAATATATAAATATATATTATAAATACATATAATCCATATATACGCAAGCGTCATCATATATATATATATATATATATATATATATATATATATATGTGTGTGTGTGTGTGTGTGTGTGTGTGTGTGTGTGAAATTAAATATAATTTATCATGGTAACTGAAAGTTAATAATTAGCATTTGGTGTGCAGTTGAGTAGGAAAAACTTTGAAGTACATTGTGAATTGAATTGTCCAATTGAACCATTTACGCATGCGCGTTTCAAGTTAGCGACACTCGAGAGTTTTACAAAAGTATCCTCTTTCCAACTTTCATCCTTTTCGGCTTCTAGACCGACTGGCTGCCAACTTGCCGGCCAATAAGAAATTAGAGTTTTTCCCGCCGACCAGCAGGCGTTGTGTCAAGTATATTTAAGTTTAAATAGCCACCGCCCGATAAGAGGCAAATGGAAAGAGAAACATTTAGCATTTGGCCTTTTCGCTCAGCTCCACCCGTTTCTCCCCCCTTACCACTCTCTGGCACGATTTTCTCTGCTGTACATTTTAGCCCGGAGCTTGGAGTATCCGTAGGCTGTAATATCCAACAAGTCGCTGTAAGAAGTTATAAGTGAACACTTGTGTCACGCATAGAAGAAAACATTTTGATAGAGCTGAGGCTCGATTGCTCGGGTTGCGGGCGGGCGGGGAGCGGGGGAGTTGGCTGAATGAAATGGATTCCGTTCCTTCTTGAAATATATCTTCTAGCTTTTACCACTGCAATAGGGGTGAGTAACCTTTATACAAAGTCTGGGGATAGCGACTCTCGGACACAGTCGAAGGTTAATGTTGACGTTGGGACCTTAATCTCACGAGGACAATTTTTCCTGGAGTTTACACAAAAGAAATGATGGGTTGTTCTCGCATTACGGATGATTTCTAGAGGAATACTATGGACCATCAAGCTGATGCAATCATTTGACCGATTATGATTCGTTCTTGATATATATATATATATATATATATATATATATATATATATATATATATATGTGTGTGTGTGTGTGTGTGTGTATATAAATGTACGTACATTTATGTATATATATACGTCCATTTATATATATATATATATATATATATATATATATATATATGTATTATATATATATATATATATATATATATATATATATATACTGGAGAGTCATTATAAGAGTACTTTGAAGAAAGATTTAGAATACAAGTTTATAAAACATGTAAATATTTGGGACAAATTTTAGTATATATTATATATATATATATATATATATATATATATATATATATATATATATATATATATATGGTGTTGTCTAAGAGTGCGTATGCCTCTAGTATGTATTAATATTTGTGATTATTTTGGTATATGTGTCCGTTTGTGGGAGGTACATATATCAGGTTTGGGCATTTGTATAAAGCATTAAAGCAATAAATATCAGAAACTCGGTAGTTTTTTAGTAGAGTTTCGTTTATATACTAGTAATAAATATTCCGGATTTTTATGTTCCCTTCTTCAGATTGTGTAAGGACAGTCGTGTTGCTGGCTTCCGGTTGTTCCAACTAGTGGGGGGTGGCTGCTTGCTTGTGGTAGTGTAGTTGTCATCTTTGTGTGTGGGTGTATATGGCGCTGATTGGTCAGTTGGTAATTTAGAGTTTGTACTCGTTAATAAATAAGATTTATTCTATGTGTTTATGATTTTGGCTATAAATTAAATACTCATTGATAAACTTAGGCAATTCCTGATGGTATGGTTACGTAAGCGGTGATGCAGTTTTGGTTACAGACAAACGGACACCGAATCTCTATTATATTAAGATATAATATATCATACATTTTTCATCTTGTCCAAAAACTACAGTACAATGAAGATAAGTACATGAGCAGGATGTATAAAAACTGTATTGTTCTGCGCAACAGGAAACAAACGATAGCCATTTGCTCTATGATCATGATATAGAAGTGTTCCAGACTATAAACGAAAGTCATTACAAATATAACTTGACCCCCTCTGAGAAAGATTAAATAACTTCTGAAGTTTTAAAAGGCAAATCTACATTAGAAATATCCAAAATAATATCTAAAATAATATTCAAAATAATATCTAAAATAATATCAAAATAATATCCAAATAATATCTAAAATAATCCAAAATAATATAATATCTAAAATAATATCCAAATAATATTAATATTAAAATAATATCCAAAATAATATTCAAAATAATATCTAAAATAATAAAATAATATCCAAAATAATAAATCCAAAATAATATAAAAATAATAAAAATAATATCTAAAATAATATCCAAAATAATATTCAAAATAATATTAAAATAATATCCAAAATAATATTCAAAATAATATCTAATAATAATATCCAAAATAATATCCAAAATAATATCTAAAATAATATCCAAAATAATATCCAAAAATAATATCCAAAATAATATCTAATAATATCTGCTGATTTAATGAAAGAGAAAAAAAACATACCGTCTGTTTCTGTTGAATTCATTACTTATTCTTATAATCTTTAAATGTTGACATTAAACTAAATAATTTGATCATGTAAATATAAGTTTTAAAAAAGTCTTTAGGCCATAAAGTCGGTATCAGCTAATCAGCGAGGAAGTCTATCCCCTTTTCACTAGACAAGGAGATTGTTTTTGCGTCTGAGGTGGAGCGCCACCCCTACCATCAGCTCCTTACTTTACCGTCACAGATCCCTGTGTTACTCATACACTGAGTTGCCGAGGGCCGGTATAGAACTAGGAACCTTGTGGTTTCTAGCCGAACGCTCTACCGACTTAACTAACCCGGCCCATTAAATATAAATTATTATAATTTAAGGTTATAGGCTTTTGATAAGTCCATTAAATCCCGATTCAAAAGTTACATCCGGGTGTTAGTATTTTGTAAACAAATTATGGGTAGTGTTTGCGTTATTTGTTTAACCTTATTAAACCTAACCAAACTACTTATGGGTTATTTAATACCGAAAAGTGCGTGGTATAATGGTTAAAGTCATAGGAAATGGACTCGTCGCCCCGAGTTCAAATCCTGGACGTGGTAATTGCATTTTACTTAGCGCTAATACCCATGGGAAAGGTATGAATTCTAATCTCCCTCCAGCTATGGGTAAATAGTAGGGAAGACTGGACTCTTTAACCTTGGTTAGGCAACTGGTCTAGAAGGAAAACTCTGAATTCAAACCTGTTAAACTCCGCTTAAGAAATTGAACTTGTGTCACATCCTGCTCGTGTGGAGGGGTTGGTAAATAGGTATGTATAATACCGAAAATTGATTTATTTGAAAATATTTGATTACAATGATAACTATTTATATTTTAATCATTCATTTTTTTTAATCGCATTTTTGTCTGTTCTTTTTTAAGTTTGGTTTGGTTTAGTTTTCTTCGTGGGTTATTTAATTCCAACGCTATCCTTTAGAAGAACAGTAATGATGTGTTTATACTTTTCCCAACGGTGTTAGTCCGAAAACGAACGTAATAGAGTGAACGGAGTTCGAACATGCTTACTACAATGTCGCATTCCAGCACGTTAACCACTACGCCACGAGTACCTCACCTATCCCTATTCAATACAAATAATTTGTTCATAGTTATATGGCTTCACGTATTCCTTTTTGATACTGTTGATTTTCAAACAGATCTATTTGACTTACAGATGGGACCATAAAACTACTACCATTCAGGTCAGACTGACCTGGGAGTAATGACAATGAAGGGGTACACCACACTCATCAGGGCTTCAGAACTGAAGTCCTACCAGTGAGTGTAATTGCACACGCAGTACACCTCATTGGATGAGAATCTTGCTTCATTATATTTTTTGATAATTATTTAATTCCACCCAGTTATAAGGCATCGAGTGTTCCTATTTAATTTGCATATAGTGAGGTGGTTTCACATATTTCTATCAAATATTAAATTTTCAAACCGATCTCTTGAACCCATAGAGATCTAACTGATACTACCACTTTGTATTCGTATGGAGTCTAAGCTCTAAGTTTAGAACCCGTGCCTGTTCTCTAGATGTGTTGTATTTTGAAGATATGTAAAAGAAGGTGAAAACGGAAATAGGGTCTTCCGGTTGGATCGGGCAGGGAGAAGACGAAAAGAGTAACAAAGGACTTTTTCCGGATAAAGCGAACAGAGAAGGATGGGTAACAATAAGTTCGGAAATAGATTTGTCCGCTGATAAAGATAACAAAAGAAAACGCGTAGGCGTTTGATATATATAAAAGGAAGTCAGGGATCCCAGGTCAGTAAGACAGTAAGACAGCGGACGGCGAACAGAGCACAAGGAGCGACAGTCGACACGGTCCGTCGCGGCCAAGGGTGGTGAGACCCCACACCCCCTTTATCTCACCATCCCAGCAGTTGTAGTAGTCATTGTCAGCGCTCGCCACCCACCAGCCGAGGAAAAGAAATAAACGCAAGTTTTTACAATACCCATGTGTTGTGATTTTATTAGGCTACTACACATACTTCGCCACGTGACCATATATACCCGCAATCGCTACTAGCATACACGAATTTAGCGTCGTGAATTTGAAGCCGCTATATAACATATAGAGTTTGATGCCAGTATACAACATATGTAAGTAAAGTCGTCGGGGCGGCCTAATGTCGGTATCAGCCAATCAGCGAGGGAGTCTATTCCCTTTTCAATAGCGCTAGACCAAGGAGATTATTTTAGCGTCTGAGGTGGAGCGCCACACCTACCATCAGCTCCTTACTTTACCGCACAGATCCCTGTGCTACTCATACGCTGAGTTTGCGAGGACCGGTATCGAACTAGGAACCTTGTTCAGATTTCATAAAATTAAATAAGGACCATGTGAAAAAAAAATTCTCCCAATATGTTTTAGGAAAAAACTATTCTAAACATAAATTCATCTAAAGGTGAATAAGTATAGACATTTTCGTGAAAATTTGACAATATAAAGTAAGTACAAAGTACAAAGTCGTCGGGGTGGACTAAAGTCGGTATCATCCAATCGGCAAGGGAGTCTATCCCCTTTTCGCTAGCTCTAGACGAAGGATATTGTTTTTGCACCCGAGGCGGAGCGCCACACCTACACTCAGCTCCTTACTTTACCGCACAGATCCCTGTGCTACTCATAACGCTGAGTTGGCGAGGACCGGTATCGAACTAGGAACCTTGTGGTTTCTAGCCGAACGCTCTACCGACTGAGCTAACCCGGCCACTGTACCCATATTAATAAAAATCAAAGGTGAGGCAATTTTATTTTACAATAGTGTAAATTGGTACATTAGTATCATCATTGTCATTCTAAATTTTATCTCGGGAAGAATTTTAAATAATATAACAATAAAATGAATGACTTGTGTATATTATGTACATGGATGTATGTATTTGTGTTTGCATCTGGGGTTTTCTAAATGTGAGTGCGTCTGTCGACGTCTAACATGTGTAAATCAGAAGGCATACATTTCTAAGAGACGAATAGCAGTGTGCCTTAAATTTAGAAACATTTACTACATAAATGAGTTAAGCGATCGTCGAAGTTGAACCACTTAGATTGAACGAAATAAAGAAACCGAGCAAAAACGTCCTCCATTTTAACAAGTCAACTTATTTTATCCGGCATATGGTCACGAGACATCACCACCATTTTCCTTCTTTCTTTCTTTCTTTCTTCTTTCTTTATTTCTTTCTTTATTTATTTCTACTTTCTTTATTTACTTAAATGTTTCTTCATTTCTTACGATTTTATTTCTTTCTCTTTTGTTTTCTTTCTTTCATTTCTTTTTGTTCTTCTTCTTTCTTTCTTTCTTTCTTTCTTTCTTTCTTTCTACTTTCTTTCTTCTACTTTTTTTATTTACTTAAATGTTTCTTCATTTCTTACAATTTCTTTCTTTCTCTTTTTTTTTTGTTTTCTTTCTTTCATTTTTTTTGTTCTTCTTTCTTTCTTTCTTTCTTCTTTCTTTATAGTTTCTTTATTTACTTAAATGTTTCTTCATTTCTTACGATTTTCTTTCTTTCTCTTTTTTTTTATTTTTTTCTTTCATTTCTTTTTGTTCTTCTTTTTTCTTTTTTCTTCTTTATAGTTTTTCTTTATTCTTAAATGTTTCTTTATTTCTTACGATTTTCTTTCTTTTTTTTTGTTTTCTTTCTTTCATTTCTTTTTTGTTCTTCTTTCTTTCTTTCTTTCTTTCTTTCTTTCTTTACTTAAAATGTTTCTTCATTTCTTACGATTTTCTTTCTTTTTTTTTTTTTGTTTTCTTTCTTTCATTTCTTTTTTTTTCTTCTTTCTTTATTTATTTATTTATTTATTTATTTACTTAAATGTTTTTTATTCTTACGATTTTCTTTCTTTCTCCTTTTTTTTGTTTTCTTTCTTTCATTTCTTTTTGGTTCTTCTTTCTTTCTTTCTTTCTTTCTTTCTTTATAGTTTCTTTATTTACTTAAATGTTTCTTCATTTCTTACGATTTTATTTCTTTCTCTTTTGTTTTCTTCTTTAATTTCTTTTTTTTTTTCTTTCTTTCTTTCTTTCTTTCTTTACTTTTTTATTTACTTAAATGTTTTTTTCATTTCTTACGATTTTTATTTTTTTTTTTTTTTTGTTTTTTTTTTTGTTTTCTTTCTTTCATTTCTTTTTTGTTCTTCTTTCTTTTTCTTTTTCTTTCTTTCTTTTTTTTTTATTTACTTAAATGTTTCTTCATTTCTTACGATTTTCTTTCTTTTTTTTGTTTTTTTTTTTGTTTTCTTTCTTTCATTTCTTTTTTGTTCTTCTTTCTTTCTTTCTTTTTTTGTTTCTGTTTTATTATCTTCTTTTCTTTCTTCCAAATTTTCTCGCTTTTTCATTATTTTCTTCCATTTTCCAGTTTTTCTCTCTAATGTTATTTCTCTGTTTCTTTCTTTCTTTCTCCTAATTTTGCTCTCGACCATCCTCCCTCTCTTCGTTTCTTACACCTCTCTCTTCTCTCTCTCTCTCTCTCTCTCTCTCTCTCTCTCTTCTCTCTTCTCTCCTCTCCTCTCTCGCTCTCTCTCTCTCTCTCTCTCTCTCCTTGTTTTTTTTTTTTTAGATTTCTCTGTCTCCATTTCTTCTCTCTCTTTCTTCCGATTTTGCTCACTGTATTTCTTTTTTTTTTTTTTTTCATAGTTATCCATTTATCTATCTCGTTTTTCACTTTCTCTCAATGTTCAAAAATTCCCTATCTTTTCCACTAATTGGCTCTTTCTTTTTCCTTTATTCCTCCAATTATCTCTCTCTCTCTCTCTCTCTCTCTCTCTCTCTCTCTCTCTCTCTCTCTCTCTCTCTCTCTCTCGTTTTCTTCCTATTTTCTTGCTTTTCCACATTCAATCTTTCATACGTTTTCTATCTTTCCCACGACCCTTCTCAATCGACGCCTTCCTTTCTTTTCCGACAAAGTACACAACACAACCTTTCCTAATGGCTATCGTATTGATTTCCTTCTTCACCAACCCATCCATTTTAAACCCAGTCTCCAAATTTTACACCATCGTCTAGAGTGTTTTAGTGGCTACTGGTCAAGCCGCATCGGCAACGTTTGCTCACCAAGCATTAACCTTCGACTGCAAGAGGAGAGCGGTTTGCCTGTGTTCCAGGACAGGTCACAGACCCCGGCGTATTGGCTGCCATTGATTCGCATCTTGACGAGGTCTACCAGTGCCAATCGTCAACCGTGTTTTCACTAGCAATGACACAAGTCGACACACATCGATCCACCAGGACCCGCGCACACACCCCCGCCTATTGAATCCCGATTCTCTATTGGTTCTGATGACCGATTCGTTCGAACAACGACACATACTTGCCCAAGGGCCTTTACATCACCAAATCTAAGTAATGCCCGGAAGCTGTGTTGGGCTTTGCCGTCGCCGGCGGCGGTGGCGAAAGACGCAATGCGCATCTTGAATTGAGTTTCAATCGTAAAGAGAGGAGACAGAGAAACTTCATGGCGTAGAAATAGCAAAGAAAAATACAAACAATGGCTTAGACATTCTATTTCCTCACACACACACACACACAGATATATATATATATATATATATATATATATATATATTATATATATTATATATATATATGTGTGTGTGTGTGTGTGTGTGTGTGTACACATATATATATAAATATATATATATATTTCCTCTGTTTACAAATACACACACGTATATATATATATATATTATATATATATATATATAGCCACTGTTTACAAACATGGACACACATACACCCTCACACACACACACACACACACACACACATATATATATATATATATTATATATATATATTATATATCGAGAGATAGATAGATAGATAGATATATATATATATAGATGTAGATAGATATAAAGTAAGTAAAGTCAACGAGGCGGCCTAAAGTCGGTATCAGCCAGTCAGCGAGGGAGTCTATCCCCTTTTCAATAGCGCTAGACCAAGGAGATTGTTTTAATCTGAGCTCCTTACTTACCGCACAGATCCATGTGCTACTCATACGCTGCGTTGGCGAGAACCGGTATCGAACTAGGAACCTTGTGGTTTCTAGTCGAATGCTCTACCGACTGAGCTAACCATCGTCTATAATCTTTTATAAAAAGCTATTTATTTCTAAAACAAGGAAATCAGAATGTTATTGTTTCTGGTGGAACATTATGCAGTCGAAACGGATATTATTTATTATTATATGTTATTTATCAACCAACTTTACAAATTGTAAACTCTCTGAAAAAAACAATGAACATAAATACACACATATATTTTATATATAATATATATATATATATTTTTAGTTACAGATGTGTTGCCATGTTATTTTTAGTTAAAGAATGTCTGTGAATTAATATCCGTTTTCAATTGGATAATGCTCATTAGAAATAATTATAAAATACTTATATAATTGGTTTAGAAGAAAAATTAACTCTTTATCAAAATGTTTTTTGTACTTAAGTATGTGTTGTAGGTGACTCACCATGCAAAGCTACTCAAAAGAGTAGTAGCAGATACCTGTTCTCCGTGTAAGCTGTAACAAGGAAACACTTCCATTGTACGTTGATATATATTGCTGAAAAAAATCTGTTCCCTACATTTTATACCCGTGTTGAGTTATTATTTATTGACCCTTAAACAGGTCATAACTGTATGAATGGTACTGTATCTGTATATATATATATATATATTTACCCCCTCACACGAGCAGGATGCGACACAAGGTCAATTTCTTAAGCGGAGTTTAACAGGTTTGAATTCAGAGTTTTCCTTCTCCTAGACTGGTTACCTAGCCATGGTTAAAGAGTCCAGTCTGTCCCACTATTTACCCATAGCTGGAGGGAGAATTGGATTTATACCTTTCCCAAGGGTATTAGCGCCATGTGAAATGCCAAAAGTTTCGTCCAGGAATTGAACTCGGGTTGACGAGTCCATTTGCTACTATTCTAACCATTAGACCACGCGCCTCCACTGTATCTGTATATATACTATACATGTAAATTTCCAGTCTATTCTACAACTGAATAATGATTCAATAGGGACACAAAAAATCAACAGTTCGAATATAGGACCTTTTTTACTATTATCTGCGTTATTCGGACTATTGTCCTCATATTAATTGTTATCTGTACAACGTTTCGGCCGATATGCCTTCCGGCCTTCTTCAGGTATTTCTTGTCGGACTCGGGAACCTTCTTGTCGTAATCGGGAGCCATCACGGAACTTTGAACCTAACCCTTTATTCAGTCCACGGGGGTATCCTGTTCTCATTCCGCTAACCATAGCTAGGGTAGGAGTTGTGTTATTTTTCTATGTTACTGCCGCCGCTCAGGATTGAACCCGGAATCCAGAGATAACTGTCACTTAGGACTGTCTTAACCTAACTTATCCATTAGGCCATGAGTCCAATTGGACTGTCGGACTCGGGAACTTTCTTTTCGAACTCGGGAACTTTCTTGTCGTAGTCGGGACAAGAAATACCTGAAGAAGACCGGATGGCATATCGGCCGAAACGTTGTACAAATAACAATGAAGATGGGGACAATAGTCCGAATAATGCAGATAATACTAATCATCAAGCCTCATCTCAAACACTCAGAGAAATAGGACCTTTTTTTGTTTTATTCCCTTCGTTTAGTTTTCTGATGCCATGGAAGTACCTGATATGGTCAGATTAGATTCTTCCTTCTAGTCGGAAAGAACCAGTACTTTTTTTTATCTTTCCGTTGTTTAATCTCTCCATGCAATTACCTTCACTTCAGTCACTTAAATAAATAGAATTGAAAAACTCGACTTGTCTTGATAAGGTTCCCAGAATAACAAACTCCCAACTTCTGCCTTACGTGAGAGGTAAAGCTTGACCAGCCCCTGCCATCATTTAGATGGCTAATTGAGTCTGGTGATTTTGATATCTCTTTATTAATTGTTGATTACACTCTGGTGTGCTAGACAAAGCATATCTTCTTACACCTAGTCTACTGACGAGATTTTGAACTTTGTTGACTCGTTTTCTTCCGGTGTTGTTTTATTTTTATAATTTATCTATTCGTACCCTGCGACCACTCACTTATGATTTTACAGATATTTCCCCGTTTATTTGTGTTTTTGTTGTTTTTGTTGAGGGGGGGGGGTTCTCTTGCAAGAACTTTCTTAAAACATTTGGATGCTTAGTACTTCCCCACGCAAAACAATTCTAATCTCATGAAACAAGTCGACTGGGCAGCCTAATGTCGGTATCAGCCAGACAGCGAGGGAGCCTATCCCCTTTTCAATAGCGCTAGACCAAGGAGATTGTTTTTTTTAGCATCTGAGGTGGAGCGCCACACCTACCATCAGCTTCTTACTTTACCGCACAGATACCTGTGCTACTCATACGCTGAGTTGGCGAGGACCGGTATCGAACTAGGAACCTTGTGGTTTCTAGCCGAACGCTCTACCGACTGAGAAGAAGGAAACATATTGTTAGGTGAAGAATGATTCAAAGGAAAAGAAAAAGAAGAAAATAAAAAGTGTTAGATGAAGAAGAATTAGAAAAATGAAGTTAGAATTAAATAGAAGGAAAGGGTAAGTAAATAAGAATCAAATATGAAATAGATTTTTTGAAGAAGTGGGAAAGAATATTAAAAAAAGAGATATGAAGATTTATAAGTGGAAAAATAAGAAAAGAGAAATAAAACGAAAAGGCTTTCTTAAGAGGGGTTTACGTTGAATGAAGAGATGTAAAGAGAGAAGTAAATCAAAATTCAATGAAGAGTTATTTTGTGGAGAGAGAAGGAAAAATGGGAAAATATTTAGAAAAAAATACTTCGATGAAAAAGGATGAGAAAGAAGGGAAAAAAAGATGAAAAAATAAAAATGGAATAAAAAAAGAGGCAAACAAAACAAGAAATTGTAATAGCGGCTTAAAAAGAAAAAAGAAAAAGTAAAGAAGAAAAAAAATAAGCGAAATATAAAAACTAAGTGAGTGAAAAAAAAAAATCAAAGAATGAACAGTAAATGCAGAGGGATTAAAATAACAATTATTATAAGGGAAGAAGAAAAAGAAGAAGATGAAGAAGAAAAGGCGGGAGAAAGCAAAACATATAAAATGAGAGAACAAAGATGGCAACAGCACGGATGCGCTTCTAATCTCTCTTGGCGCCAAATGTCATTGCCATCTGACCATTTATACAAAAACAATTTCCCTCACTTGGTCCGGGTTTTTACTTGTTGAGATAAATATCAACATGTGTGTTTCATATGAGGCCAGATACTTTGTATTGCGATACAAAAACTTCCTGCGGTGCTTGGATGCTAATGTTTTCAAAATCTTTACAAGAGATTTTTTTAAATACTATATATATAATATATATATATATATATATATATATATATATATATATATATATATAAGCGAGTGTGTTTTGTTCTGTTAAAGGTCATGTAATGAAAATGTAAGGAAAAACCGTTCGATGCTTTTGGCAGGTAAAAAGAATATTTTTGCGTTGTGAATATGAAATTATGTCTCAACAGAACTGCCAAAAAGATTAACGAATGCCACCTTATAATGTGTAGCTCTTCCCTTTGACTAAATAACGGCAGATACACAGGGACTAAGAGTCGTTGTTTTGTTACACGTCTAATCAATGTAAGTTGTTGCTGGATGACCAACACTGGTGTGTCCGTGAGTATATGTTCGGTGAAGAACGTTACTTCTTCAGCAGTTTCTCTGAATGTTTGAGATGGGGCTTGATGATTAGTATTATCTGCGTTATTCGGACTATTGTCCCCATCTTTATTGTTATCTGTACAACGTTTCGGCCAATATGCTCTCCGGCCTTCTTCAGGCATTTTTTGTCGGACTCGGGAACCTTTTCGGACTCGGGAACCTTCTTTTCGAACTCGGGAACTTTCAGTTTGTAGCCGAGAACCTTCTTGTCGTAATAGGGAGCCATCACGGGACTTTGAACCTAACCCTTTATTCAGTCAAAGTGGACACATGGCCAAGTGGATAAGGTAGTTATCTTAAGATAGTTCTAAGTGACAGTTATCTCTGGATTCCGGGTTCAATCCTGAGTGGCGGCAGTAACATAGAAAAATGATTAACACAACTCCTACCCCAGCTATGGTTAGCGGAATGAGAACAGGATACCCCCGTGGACGGAATAAAGGGTTAGGTTCAAAGTTCCGTGATGGCTCCCGATTAGGACAAAAAGGTTCCCGACTACAACCTGAAAGTTCCCGATTACGACAAGAAACTTCCCGAGTCCGAAAAGAAGGTTCCCGAGTCCGAGAAGGTTCCTGTGTCCGACAAGAAATACCTGAAGAAGGCCGGGGGGCATATCGGCTGAAACGTTGTACAGATAACAATAAGAATGGGTGAATAGTCCGAATAACGCAGATAATACTATTCTTCAGCAGTGTGCAGCATATCTTGTTTGTCTTCTTTGGATGCTTTATGTGATAGAGGGTAAGTGGTCGTACCGTGGGGTACTGCTTCCAAGAATTGTTCAAGACAGCATGCAGCATCCTAGAATAGTTCCCATCTGGCTTTTTCACCAAAGCGTTTTGTAAAATTCCAAAAAACTTGGAAGAAATCTCCCTTTATCTTATCAGTGGCCATATTTTCATGTTATCTATAATTTCCATATTATTTATATGTATATTATGTTATATTATATTATATCTAAAGACATAATATCATATTAAATATAAATATATATTTAAATATATATCTATAATATATTTCTATAATATATTTCTTATAATATATTATATTTCTACAATATATTTCTATATTTAAATCTTAAGACATAATATTATATTATATTTTTATTATTATATTATATTATATTATTAATTATATGTATATATTTATATATGATTCCATATTTTCATATTATCTATAATTTTCTAATGTCACTCCATGCCTTTCCTATGCGTATATTGACATCCCTTTCGGTAGATGAGTTATTACTACCTCGGTACGTAAATCGGTCTACTAATTTCAGAGTCTTACCAATCGGTCTACTAATTTCAGAGTCATACTGTTTCCATCTTGTTTTAAAAAAAACACCAACTCCGTTTTATCTGAGTTCTCATTTCGGCCAATGTATTTTTGCTGCCTTTTCTAGGCTATGCAGTAGTGATTCATCTAGGGCAGAGTTTTTGTTGCGATAAGCACTAGATCATCTGCGTAATCAGCATCTGCAATAGTTTCTGCTTCTAGTCTCTTTTAGTGTAAAATCTTCCTTAAAGTAACCACTAACTTCAATATTCCATCGGGAGCGACTTCATACCCGGGTCGGGTGGTTTTCTTTCAGAAAGCCGTCTCACGTTCCGCCAGCTCGGCATGCCTTTTCATTGTCTTGGACAAGGCTTTCCATACATCGGAATGAGAAAATAAACTGTTAAAATATGACACGGAGCATTGTGCTAAATCGTCTTCTAATTATAATTTTTTTAGGTATGCGTTTTACGGTAAATAACAGGTAACTTTAAATGAAAAGGCCATTTTTAGCCATTCATTGAAAAATTCTTATAGGAATAGGGCTCTGGACTCTGGAAAATTCTCAACAGGGTGTTAAGAGTTAATGTATTGTTGTGATGTTAGTCCCAACAGTAAAAAGAAGTCAAGTCGAGATGGGGTAAAATAAGACAAGTGTATTTACAATTAATGGTACATATACGACTAGCTTGTCGTTAACGGGAACAGTCCTCCTTTCCACTCGGTGTCTCACTATTTATAGTGAGAACCGGTGCATGTTCTCCACTGTAGGAACGGCCGGTACAACATGTATCAACACTGAAAATTTCATTAAATTCGGTTAATTCTCTGATTTTTGCTATGGTTGAATTTAGGTCCATTAAGTTCGATTTAACCACTATTTGTATTTATTAGGTGAATAACTATTATTATTCTTTTTTAAATAGAATTTCTCTTTGCTATTTTATCTTAAAAGGCAACAGAAATAAAATGATAAAAATTCTGTCTAAGGGAGATAACTGTTTAATATTTTAACTTGGTAGGAAAAGTATTTCTTTCAACTTATTTCTGTTGGTTTCTATAGCAACCCTTAGACAATAGTTATTAAGAGCCATGGAAATAAAGACCTGACGCGATATGTCACTAACACGATGCATTTCGTGCATTTATCTAATCGCAAACCGCATAAAATTATCTATAAAAAAAAGGATCTTAATAAAAAAAAATGTTATCATATGAGGATATTATTACTTAGAACAAAATATAGCAATCTTTAGTCAATGTAACTGAAAATAAATTTTTGAAAGAAGAAATAAACTATTCGTCGACGACGGGGCGGCCTAAAGTCGGTATCAGCCAGTCAGCGAGGGAGTCTATCCCCTTTTCAATAGCGCTAGACCAAGGAGATTGTTTTTAGCATCTGAGGTGGAGCGCCACACCTACCATCAGCTCCTTACTTTACCGCACAGATCCCCTGTGCTACTCATACGCTGAGTAGGCGAGGACCGGTATCGAACTAGAAACCTTGTGGTTTCTAGCCGAACGCTCTACCGACTGAGAATGCTCGTAATTTTCTACCTACAAATAAAGACACGTTAGAATCTCGTTTTGTTACATTTTTAGGGGTGAAAAAAGAAAATAAATTAAACGAATAGATTTTTATCCCTTTAACTCATCACGCAATTAGTTTTTTGTTAAATGTACAAGATATATATGGTTGGTCAGTCTATGAACTTGTATGTATATAAATAATAAAAATGCAAATAAGAATATTTTCTGAATAAATACTGCTCGATACTATTATGGCAGAGTAGGTATAAACATTTCATAACTATGAACATAAAAAGAGCGTTACTTGAAGTTTCGTGTGATGAACACAATGATCAAACGGATATAATATATATATATATATATATATATATATATATATATATATGTGTGTGTGTGTGTGTAGAATTAAACAAAAGACACATCTGCTGTTTAACAATTTTATTTTTGATCTTTTCCAATTTTCTGGCCAACTTTTTAATGTCTGGGTGGATAAGTCCATCAAAGTTCAGTTCCCGAGTACTTTCGGCACTTCGAAGCGCCATCATCAGGGGTGATGTATTCCAGTTTTTTTTTTAGTTTTTTTGTTTTTTGTTTTTTTATTAATGTGTAGGCTGGAAAGAGAAGAATTGTTGAGAAAGGTGTTATAGGCATTTTAGAATGTGTGTACTGCATTGGAAATTAATTTTGTTCAAGGACGGTTTGTATTGTTTTATGTATAAAGCTTCTAGTATTTGAAGTTTTTGTTTATTTTTTTCTTTGTGTAAAATGTGTGTATTTTCGGTTAGAACATTTCGGTAATTAGAGCGGGGGCATGAATGTAATTTTAGGTGTTGTGAAATAGAGCTATTGTCTGTTAAATGGAGGGTCAGACGCCTTGATAATGTGGTTGAGGTGAGTCCAATGTATGTATTATCATTTTCTGGGAGACTACAATCTCCTAGGGACACTTAAATCTATATACTACATTGGTTTCATTAAGCCGACCTGTGGGGGGGGGGGGGTTGTTACGAATGACGGGTTTGGTAGTTTTTGTATTTTTTATAATAAATAATAAATTTTACCTTATTATTAGGAGTGGTTGCAGTAACGTTATTCCGAATTATTTGTTTTAGTGCTATTTCATCGAGTTTATAATTCCTATGCATCTGATTGCGATAGTAGATGTTATTTGAAGAAGTATTTGCTTTGGTATGTGTTTCTTTTTGGCTAGCGTCTATTTTTTGAATGGTCTGTTCGATTTGTTGGTCAATGACGTGATTAGGAAATAAAATTGTTAAACAGGAGATGTGTCTTTTGTTTAATTCTACATGTATAAATGAAAGAATGCTGCCCAAATACACACACATATATATATGTGTGTGTGTGTGTGTGTGTGTGTGTGTGTGTGTGTGTGTGTGTGTGTGTGGATGACTCTATATATGCTCCCCATCCCGCTAGGGTTGACCACTATATATATATATATATATATATATATATATATATATATATATATATCGAAGATAACTAAGTTATAGTCTAACTGATTGCCGGTCAATTTATCCAAAATGCTGGATATCAGCTCTTATGAATAAATATAAGTGTTTGCATTTACATGTGTGCGTACGTGTATGTGTGTGTATGTGTATGTGTGTTTGTGTTTGTATGTTTTTAAGATATGTGTTTATTTGTGTGTGTGTGTGTGTACATGTGTATGTTTGTGTATATGTGGTGTCGTGTTGTTTTTGTGTGTGGGGTATGTGTATGTTTTGTATGTGGGGTATGTGTATGTATGTATGTGTGTGTGTGTGTGTTGTGTGTGTCTAAGTAATCAGTATCAACTACTGTCAACTGAGATTCAGTTCGTCAACGGTCATTTTGGAAATTAGTCGCAGACTCTCTTGCGGTCAGTGAGTTTCTGTCTTCAAACGGAAACGACTGGCTGAGTGATTCTACAAGATTCTTTATTCCTTCGCACCCCCACCCGACCCACCCCTGTTTTTTTCATTTTCTGCCCTACCATAGATTCGCCCTACTTTCGATATTCACTGAATAGCAACAATGCTTGCACGCCGGTCTTCATCTATACAATTGATTTCTTAGACGCTCAGATGTCTTGCTTATTTACTCCTAAAGTCAACTTCCGGTAGATAATGGTTGATTGGCGGGAAAAATTATTAGCTGAAATAGTTTCAAAATGATAAAAGAGAATGAAGAACAATTAGGAAGAGGAAGAGAAAGTAATTGATCCGGAGAAAGATGAGGAAGTTGGCGAGGGGGGGGGGATGAAGCAGCCTGTGGGGTAAGGAACCGGGGGAAAAAAGAGAATGAAGCTTATGGGATAGAAGAAGAAGAAGAAGAAGAAGAAGAAGAAGAAGAAGAAGGAAGAAGAAGAAGAAGAAGAAGAAGAAGAAATTTATTAATCAATAGTAGTACAAATTATTAAAAAAATATAAGTAAAAGAAAAACTTTATTGGTTTAAACTACTATTGAAGGGAGGCCATGCCTAATAGCGTGAAGCTAATCCCATAGACATGACCACCCTTGGACGCTCACAGGAAACGATACATGAAACACACAACGTAAACATATACATATATATCATGAGACAAATTAGCCGTGTGAGAATCTAAATGCAAATCTGTTGTTTATAAGAGGCAATAAAAGGATTTTTCAAAAGTGTTTTCAGGACAAAATAATTAACTGAAACAAGCTTCATCTTTTCTTTATCAAAAAATAACGACTGAACAGTATTCCAAGAATTAATTGCATTAAAACGAATCGAATTATGCCCAAAACTAACAGTGTTGATGATAGGGAAATTAAGCAAACCAGATTGGTCAGCACGAGTGACATGAGCATGGGTGAAGTCAACTGCAAAAGCATTCTGAACAGAAACAGGCATTTTATTGTGGAATAGTTTATGTAAGAACAAAATATTTTCACAATGGACCATATCATAAAATTTGATAGAACGACAGAAATCTACTGAAATACGTAACATTACACTAGTGATGGGAGTTCGATCCTTTCTGGATCCTCAGCTACTGTGACTTCGTACCAGACAACTCTAAATAATCACCCAGTCGTCGTAATCTTGTTTTGCTTTACTTCTGGTAGTGAGTTCAATCCTCAGTGGGTACTTCAACCTAATAGTCTTGATCCTTCGATGTCGACTCTTCCTATCATTGCAAAGCAAAATTCGACAAGCGTTGGATCGTTCACCCACTGACAGGGAACGTGAGCTGGGTTTAGAATGAAGTGAGACAGGTTAGTTTTATCCTACCGATCGACATGTGTGTTACGTCGGCCGTGGCCTCGGCTATCCCGCCCAGTACGAGAGGAACCGCGGGATCGGAGCAACGGTTCGCGTGCTCGCTCGAACGAGCGGCGGTGCCTAGCTGCCTCCGCGCGATAACGGCTGAAAGCCTCTAAGCCGGAACCGTGACCGGTGTCGCCACGGTATTACGAAAGGCGTCTCTTTAGTAAATTTGAGAATAGTAAATGTCGAGTGGTTATATAAAGAAAATGAGTGATAAATAAAACAATGGAAAGAAAAAGATGAGTAAGAAAGCTTGGAATTAAGTCGATGGTTTTTAATAGTAAAGAATGAGGATCGATTGATTGATTTTAATGGCATATGAAACCGTCTAGGTTTATTCTATGCTTTGACCTTAAGAAGCTGCGTTCATTTTACATTCATGTTGACATTTTTGTGTATTTACGAGTTGTGTAGTAAAGATTTTTACGCAGTTATATGATATCAAGTATTTCTATAAAATAAAAATAATTTCCACGCATTTCTATGGTTCTAAGTATTCGTATCTAATATCAATAATTATATGATTTCAAGTAAATATCTCTATTCAATATCAGTCATTTATTTGCACAGAGTTACATGGTTCTAAGTAACTATTAATAATCATTAGCAAACTATTATTTCTTCAAATAACTATTCTTAATACATATCATTTACCATTGTACCTCATGAAGTATTCCCATCGAATATGAATAATAGATATGTTTAGATATGTCCAACATATCAAACTTCCGGTTTCGACCGGGGGTCCAGTGAGCTTCGGCCGCTTGACCTTACAAGTTAATAGCGTCGATCCCAGGGGGCTATTCCCCAAGCAATACCTGCTCCCTTGACTTAAAGGGGCAGGGCTGGGTTTATTGCCCAGCGCCTGAGGGATCGACGCAATTTTTGTTCTTTCCCACCCATGAGCTTCGGCTTGTGGGTGGGCCCACGTTAAAACAAGGCCTTGTGCCCAGTCCATACAAGTGGGGTATGAGGCAAATACTTCGAATAGGAATAATATTGAAATAAATATATTTTAGCCATAAATGGGACGCTAACAGACTCTACCACTCCAGGTCAGAGTGGACTTGTGAAGAAGAAGAAGAAGAAGAAGAAGAAGAAGAAGAAGAAGAAGAAGAAGAAGAAGAAGAAGAAGAAGAAGAAATTTCAGTATTCAATTACCATTTGGAAAAAGGTCAGAAGAATGGGCCACAAAGTAGAAAAAAAGAAGAGGCTGGAAAGAAAAAAGAAAGAAAGAAAGAGAAAAGAGAAAGACAGGATAAATAAAGAGAAAGAAACTGGAAAAAAGATGAAAAAGCTAAAGGATAAATAAAGAAAACGAAAAGAAAGGAGATCCAGAACTAGAAGACAAAAGAAAAAGAAAGAAAAAAAGCCGGAAGGAGAAAGAAAGAGATTAATAGAAAAAGAAAAATAACAAGAAGAAAATCTTAAAAGAAGAAATCCTCAAATTTTAGGACTCTTGAATTCTTTTCGTCCTCAACTCGAGGCTTGTATAATCTCAGTTCTTTGTGTTTAAGAAAGCAAGGAAAATAACAGGAAAGAAAGAAGAAATAAAGAAAGAAGCTGAAGAACAGTGAAAATAAAAGAGAAAAAAAACTCTGGTTCCTGAATGTCTGAGAAAATTATTGACCAAAGATTTATTTATCGGATAATGATGATGTTTGTCCATTGGAGAAGTCTTTCCGGAAGTGAAATCCCAATCAAATTGGGTTTTGACATCAATTTCTTTTTTAATATAAAACTAGACGATCCGTGAACATGGTGGGTTCATGATGCAACAGAAGTTGAGAATATTGATTCCTCTGTTTAGAACGCAATGAAAGATTTTATATGTCATTTCATAGTTATTTCTCTTGCGTCGAGAATGTGGATGATTAAAAAAATGACATTCACCCCAACGCAGACCCCACACAATTATCATTCCGTTGCATATTGGACTGGAAACTGATTTATTATCTATAATAATTTGAAGCATGTGTAGCAAACTATGCAAAGCTTAGTAAAGTAATTTACCATTTTAAAAATCTTATGATTTATTTCTAAATCATTATCTTTACAAAAAATGAATGTGAGAAGAATATTATTATAGAGTTTTATTTAAAATTCTATATGGGCACCAGCATTCGCTTGCAGCCTCTCAAGCCACATCAAATCACATCAACTGATCTTCCCATGAACTCTTGTGGAATGTCAGAAATAAATGCTAGCAAATAAAAATGACAACTGAAATTATTGTTTCTAATAATTTTACATTATTTACTTACACCTAACCATGTCAGTTGAACACAAGAATCGATTAACACGAGGAGCCACGCATGAACCAAAGCTCATGTTTGGCCAGTGCTAAAAATTGCATGTATCCCTTTATTATCATTAAACTTAATGAAACGCTTGAATAAAAATCTCGCTATCATGTATAATTTATTGTTGGGTTAGGCTTATATTCATAATGCGATGTTTAATAATAGAGAGTTGGATAATAAAACGACTGAGACAGACAGACAGACAGATAGATAGATAGATAGATAGATAGATAGATAGATAGAAACAGATTGAGATAGATACGTTTAGACCAAGATAGATAGATAGATAGAAACAGATTGAGATAGATACGTTTAGACTAAGATAGATAGATAGATAGATAGATAGAAACAGATTGAGATAGAAACAGATTGAGATAGATACGTTTAGACTAAGATAGATAGATAGATAGATAGATAGATAGATAGATAGAAACAGATTGAGATAAATACGTTTAGACTAAGATAGATAGATAGATAGATAGAATCAGATTGAGATAGATACGTTTAGACTAAGATAGATAGATAGATAGATAGATAGATAGATAGATAGAAGAAGATAGATAGATACAGATAGATAGACATATTGAGATAGATACGTTTAGACTAAGATAGATAGATAGAAACAGATTGAGATAGATACGTTTAGACTAAGATAGATAGATAGATAGATAGAAACAGATTGAGATAGATACGTTTAGACTAGATAGATAGATAGATAGATAGATAGATAGAAACAGATTTATACGTTTAGACTAAGATAGATAGATAGATATGTAGATAGAAACAGATTGAGATAGATACGTTTAGACTAAGTTAGATAGATAGATAGATAGATAGATCGAAACAGATTGAGATAGATACGTTTAGACTAAGATAGATAGATAGATAGATAGATAGATAGAAACAGATTGAGATAGATACGATTAGACTAAGATAGATAGATAGATAGATAGAAACAGATTGAGATAGATACGTTTAGACTAAGATAGATAGATAGATAGATAGATAGAAACAGATTAAGATATATACGTTTAGACTAAGATAGATACATTTAGACTAAGATAGATAGATAGATAGATAGAACATATTTTTGTTAGTGTGTTCGTCTAGAAAAACAAGATTAAAATAACTCTACGATTAAGTCATTCGTTAAGTTATTTTGAAGTTTGACTGTAGTGTTATTGGACACTTGTGTGTAATTCACCTACGAAAGAATTGTATAGATACAGGATCGCCTTTTTAAATTAATAGTTTACCGCATATGCTTATTTGTTTCAGGTTCTGTCTATTGTGAGGCAAACTAGAAAAGCAGAAGAAGCAGCACCATGATGCAATTCACTCCTTCAGAAGTATGGCAACAGCATTCTTGGCATTCACACCGGAAGCTCCAATACAAACATTTTAGAGCGTTTTAATGTCAACCTGGGGACAGTGCATAGGATTTGAAAAGAATTGTATGAGTCCAATGTTTCTAACACAGATTGGAAACTTCTCTCTAATCGTTCTGATAAGAAAAGAACTCTTGATTTGTTGGTTAGATTCAGGCCATCATGACAAGTCAATCAGGTCTATAACCAGAGACATGGGAGTATCTGAGTTTCTTATTAGGCAGGTAGTGCATGAAGATATTTGCTATTTATCATACAAGATGTGAATGGGACAGTTTTTTTTATCACAGACCATGAAGGACAAAAGGAAATACCACGCTGCAAAGTTTTTCAATGTCTAAAGTCACGTTGAAAACACCAGTTCCTTTTAAATAACCGAAGTTAAGCAACGATCAGCCTCCTCAGTACTTAGATGGGTGACTACTTAGAAAAAGAATCTACCCTGTCAGACTAAGCAAAATTTAGTAAATAAGAACTCGCTAAGCTTAGTTTAGATCAGGAACACAAAAAGGCAACGGCACAAGACTTCGATGAGGATCAAATTAACTCGTCGGTAAAAATGATCAGATTGACAAACTCCCTAACAATTAGCCAATAACGTGGCTCACAACAAAACTTAGATATAGTGCACTTAGTGAGAATGGAACTCATTACTCATTATTGATGGTTCCGCGAGACCAGCTTGCTAACCATTAAACCACATCGAGGTATCTTAGCATCATTTTTTTTCTTGGCAAGATCTGCTGAATCATTTCTTTACGGAAAGACTTTCTCTGTGTCTGGCTACCGTTTTTTTTTCTCTCTTGTTTGTGTTGTTTGTGAGACGCAAATTACAAGTTGAGCCGCGTCCAATAGGGAAATTGGTTTGTTATTTACTGTCTTAGTTTATAAAACCGACAACGGATGAAAAACAACTTCATTCAGATAATGAGGCTTATCTCATTGGTCCACTTTGTTTGTTTTCACCACTGTTTTCTTCTCTTTTTTTTTATTGGCTCGGCTAAAAAATTCCTCTTGTTTTTCTCATTAGATGACATTTAGTGCGTTTGTTTTTTTTTTTACTAACATCGTTTTAAAATATTGCATTGGTTTGTAAATTGTTGAACCCCAAAGCACGTTGCTACTATGGATAGTATACAGGGTGTGACAGAAATAATTCCCACGTTTTAAATAGTCGCTTGTGAAGTACAAGTGGACTTGGGAAAGTGGTAATGGTAGCTCCATATTGCTAATGTTTTACCATATTTGTTTTTAAATTAGTTGTGATCATGGTTTGGACTGGTGTACATCGTGAGTCTTGCTGTTGAAACTTTTTGGAGGAGCGATGATTGGCTGAATATGGTTTCCTCATAGAGAATAACAAGGATATATCATTTCCTGAGCAAATTTAGCAGAATAAAAATACAACATAAGAATGAGTTATAAGAAATTCCTTAGTAGGAAGCGCGTGGTGTAATGGTTAAAGTCATGGAAAATGGACTCGTCGTTCCGAGTTCAAATCCTGGACGTGCTAATTGCATTTCACTTAGCGCTAATAACCTTGGGAAAGTATTATCTGCGTTATTCGGACTATTGTCCCCATATTCATTGTTATTTGTACAACGTTTAGGTCGATATGCCCTCCGGCCTTCTTCAGATATTTCTTATCGGACTCGGGAACCTTCTTTTCGAACTCGGGAACTTTCTTGTCGTAATCGGGAGCCATCACGGAACTTTGAACCTAACCCTTTATTTATTCCATGGGGGTATCCTGTTCTCATTCCGCTAACCATAGCTGGGGTAGGAGTTGTGTTAATTATTTTTCTAACTGCCTCCACTCAGGATTGAACTCGGTATCCAGAGACAACAGTCACTTAGACAAATAACAATGAAGATGGGGATAATAGTCCGAATAACGCAGATAATACTAATCTTCAAGCCTCTCTCAAACATTCAGAGAAATAGTATATAATCGGTACGGACCCTTGGGAAAGGTATGAATCCTACTCTCCTTCCAGCCAGGGGTAAATAGTAGGGCAGACTGGGCTCTTTAACCTTGGTTAGGCAACCGGTCTAGGAGAAGGAAAACTCTGAATTTAAACCTGTTGAACTGCACTTCAGAAATTGACCTTGTGTCGCATCCTGCTCGCGCGGAGGGGTTGGTAAATATATATAAGAAATTCCTTATAGGAAAAAGAAGTATTATTACTAATTGTAAATGGTACTGAATAAGAATATGAATTCATACACGTTAAGAATGTTATAGTATGCCATGCAACACGAATTGCTGGAGGACTTAAATCCTCCGTCGGGACCGGATGAGTAAGTTAGTCATTCGACATTTCTTATCTATATTCTATATTGTCCAAGCCACCTAGTGTCAATTTGCAGCTACGGGAGGTAATTGCCAACCGAGTCCGCTATTAGTAAAGAAATGAAATCCCAACACGTTTTTTAAGACTGATGAATCCGTAATTGCTACACAGAGCTTTTTGTTCTCATTTCATGTCACGCATGAATGACGGTGTTCCTGATAGAATTTTGACCCATAGTAGTGTTTATTTGCCCTGATCGTACATGAAAAAGAAATGGCAAGGCATTTACTAGATGAAGCTATCATTACCACTTGCCTACGCACACATATACCACGCAGATGACAGTTTAAAATCTGGAAGGTATTTCAGTCGCACCCTGTATCTACGTGGGTGGGCTAAAAAGTTGCACCCTGTATTATACGAGAGAGAGAGGGGGGGGAGAGAGAGAGGGGGGAGAGAGATGAAAAGTTCATCTATATGATGACGTCATATTTACTTTTGATTACTTTTAAAAATTCTGAACGAATCTGTTTGATTCCAAATATTCTCATCCAGCTATGGGCAACTATTAAGGCATACTGTGTTCTTTAGCCTTGGCAAGGTAACCGATCCAGGAGAAGGAAAACTCCAAATTCAAAACATTTTAACTCCGCTTAAAAATATACTTGTGTCACATCCTTTCCTTGGTGGAGTGGCTGGGTATATAATTGATTATTTCTGTCGTGTTTTTTTTTTTTTGTTTTGTTTTTTTTATTTATGGGGGGTGTTTGTTTTTGTTTGTTTTTTTCTTCCAAGATGACAAACCTTTTGAACACCTTTGGAAACATTTATTTCATGTTTGTCTTTTTTAATTCCTGTCCAGATCAAAAGATCAAAGTCTTTGTCAAACCTCATGAGAATATGACAAACATTTTACAATTTGTCCAGAATTATGGGATCATATTCTATTCTTGTAAAGTGGCTCAAGAAACTATGGACAATAAACTTTACGACACTTAGTCTCTTAATGAAATAAATAAAAAAAGAATACAACAAAAGGAAGCTGATGTTTTGTTGATTGATTTTAACGTAATCTCAACCTGTCTTAATGTCAATCTTGTCTAGGATTATTTTATAGTTATACGTGAAGTGGCTCAAGAAACTATGGACAATGAACTTTTCGACACTTAGTCTCTTAATGAAAAAAAAAAAAGAATACAACAAAAGGAAGCTGTACTCTCTACTGAGACAACGTCGTCTCCGATGGTTGGGTCATGTATCTCGGATGGATGATGGACGAATCCCGAAAGACATCCTGTATGGAGAGCTAACATCTGGTAAAAGACAGATTGGTCGCCCCTACTGCGATTCAAAGATGTCTGCAAAAATGATCTCAGGTGCTTTGGCATTGTCCCTTCCAGCTGGGAAAATTTGGCTCAAGACCGCCCTCGGTGGTGGCAGAATCTACATAGAGGACTGTACATGTCAGAAGTCACCCTGATACAACATCATGAAGCTAAGAGGTCCATAAGAAAGCAACGGCAACAAAGCATCGGAACATCATCATCTACAGGGACAACCTACAAATGCAAAATCTGTGGTCGAGAATGTTTCTCAAACATAGGACTTCATAGTCACAGGAGGCGCTGCAACTTCAGGGGCACACAAAAACTTTTATCATAGTCTTTCGAGACTGAATTGCCAATGATACGTGAAGGAATTGAATTCATTGCATTTTTTTTTTTACATTTTTTATGTAGTCGTTTCTTATGACTTTTCCACGCAGTCCTACCGAATTCTTGAAATCATATTCTTGAAACCATATAATTGTAAAAAAGTAAAGTAAGTCGTCGGGGCGGCTTAATGTCGGTATCAGCCAATCAGCGAGGGAGTCTATCCCTTTTCTCTAGCGCTAGATCAAAGAGATTATATTTGCGTCTGAGGTGGAGCGCCACACCTACCATCAGCTCCTTACTTTACCGCACAGATCCCTGTGCTACTCATACGCTGAGTTGGCGAGGACCGGTACCGAACTAGGAACCTTGCGATTTCGAGACGAACGCTCTACCGACTGAGCTAAGCCGGCGCTATAATTGTAAGCAATCAAATGAGTATTATTATTATTATTATTATTATTATTATTATTATTATATTATTAAATATGAGTAGTTAACTGAAACCATATAATTGCTTGAAATACTTGAAACCATTTAATTAGTCCGGCGTACAATTTCTTACTAAGCTTTAGTTAGTTTGGCACACGAGCCTTTGATTTATAAGTACTACTAATAAGTTAGGGTTTGGTTAGGTTTGGTTTGTTTTACGGCATATCAACCTCGGTGGGTCATTTAATGCCAATCGAATTTTGAAATAAATTCATTATTAACGGATACTCAAATTTTTTATAAACACATTTTTTCTATTCAACCCATAGATGGGACCCTAACAGGTACTACCACTCCGGGTCAGAGTGGACCAGAGAGCAATGGTGATGAAGGGGTGCTCCACATTCCCCAGAGTTCATTAAATCAAATATAGTTTAACGTCATTCCCAGAACATAAAGACCTTCAGCCAACGCTTTCTAGCACATATATAAAATATATTAAAAAGGGGGGATGCTTGTCATAAGGGCAATAGGGTTGAGTCAATCATAAATAGTAAGGCTGTGGTGTAATAGTTACCGTCGTGGGAAATGGACACGGCGAAACGAGTTCGTATCCAGGATGCGGTTGTTTGAATTTCCCATAGCACTAATACCTTGGGAAAGGTACAAATTCAACTATTCTTTCTCTAGATATTGGTAAATGTTTCGGCATATTGAGCTCTTTAACCTTGATATGGCAACTGATCTATGAGAAGAAAACCCCTGAATTCAAACCAAACGGGCTCTCTTTCTGTAATTCAAAACAACTTTGAGAACCCTTCCTCATCCTCCTGAACTGTTAAAAGGTTTGTTATTGTGCATTAATCTAATTTCGTTTTGTAAATTCACAGTCAGATCGACTAGTTCGTAAAAGCCGAAATCCGTTCTAAGTTCGTTATAGCGAGGGTTCAAAGTCGAGTAAGTCGTTAACCGTCATTGTTTTCTTTAGGTAAACGTCTGGTTTCCATGGTTTTCCCCTTACAGTCTTTCTTTGCATGATACATATAAAACCAACAACGAACAATGTCGGAACAAAAGACAGAGAGACAGACAGACAAAGACAGCGGTAGAGAGAGAGAGAAGTAAAGAGAGAAAGGAGAGAGAGAGAGAGAGAGAGAGAGAGAAGGGTATTAGTAATAATAATAAAAAGAAGAATCTGACTATGAAAAGAAAAGAAATGACAGACAGAACGCTAAAGAGACAGGATAGTTGTAACTGGACATGGAGGCGGTAGAATAAAAGGCAGCCAGAAATATAACTTCCGCTTCCGGTTCGCCTTTTTATTTCTGAGATACAAGAGACTGTACTACAAAATGGCGCTTCATACAACTGGGAAATAACCACTCACTTGTTCATTGATCTATTCAGACCGTAATCGAGAGACGGTGTCCGTCGTATGAAGACTGCAGATGAATAGGCGAAGGTAAATTATCCAATGACGCCTTTGTCTAAGCGAATCTTGTGAACGCGCCCGCGTAAAAGAAAGCTTCTTCTCACCCCCAATCCCCAACCCCAAACCAATTGTAGACTTTATAACTTCATCTCTTATTCTGTAACGACCGGAATGCAAAAAAAAACAAAAAAAAAACATTCACTTCACTTTCTAGTTTTAGCTCGCCAAACTTCCATGAATTTCATCAACTTTATCTATCAATATTATTTTGTTTATCTATCTCAGTCTATTCCAAACTATATATCCATCTTCATATCTAAACAAGAATTACGACAAATTACGATAAATAAACAAGAATTACAACAAATTTCTATAAATAACAAGAATTATGACAAATTTCTATAAATGGACAAGAATTACGACAAATTACGATAGATAAATAAGAATTACGCCAAAAAAGAGACTCTCCCTCTAAAATACATTTAACGCCCTAAGTTGGTTGTTTTCGTTCAAGTAACACCGACATAGCTGGGGACGTTATTTTAATATTTAAAAAAAATAAAAATATATCCACCATAATAAGAAATTCCATTAATTACTTTGAAAATTTCAATTAGATCACCTCTCGTTCTTCTTTCTACTAAAGTAGCTAATACTAATTTCTCTAATCTCTCCTTGTAACTGTAATCTTTTACTCTTTTTATTAGTTTTGTCACTCTTCTTTGCATCAATTATTTTGAAAGTTTCAATTAGATTACCTCTCGTTCTTCTTTCTACTAAAGTAGCTAATACTAATTCCTTTAATCTCTCCCAGTGTTGCGTAGTCCTTCTTCATTACTTCTTTCTTACTCTATTCTTCTGGCCGTCTTTAGTATTTTGATCGTCTTTGGTATTTCTATCATCTTGACTAGATCTGGTCTCTTCTAAGGTCTGGACTTTCTTGGGGACTTTGGGTCTGGTTTCTGTTAGGGATTTCTCCTTATCAGAATCCGTGTCATTGTTAGTTTTTAGATAATAAACACAAGACTTCGATTTACTTTTGATGTTACTTTATTTTCAATCCCCAACCCAGACATCTGCGCAGATCGACTTACATCCTAGCGGGCTCGGCTCCTACCTGCTAAATGACTGAGACTTACTTACTATCCTTAAACCGGAAGACAGGGTCTTCTGTGCCTTCCGGTTCTCACGATTTATCCCCGGAAGGCAAGGTGAGAGTGAGGTCAAGCGTCATCACTCACTCTCAAGGCCATCAGCTGCACTAATCGCCATTATGTTTCTATACTACCTTATATAAGTATTAGGGATCTAATAATTATGTAACACCAGTAACTATAATATTTTACTCTTTTTATTTGTTTTGTCACTCTTCTTGCCTTCTTTCTTTCTTTCCCTCTTTCCTTGCAGTTCGAGGAGAAATATCTTAAAAATGTCTACCATAATTAGAAATTCCATTAATTACTTTGTTTCAGTCATAAGAGTGAGTCTCAAAAAAAAAAAGCAGGCAATCATTTTCATTTAATTTTGTTTATCTCAAACCTTAAAAACCTGAGTCTCGTAAACCAATATCCACACTGGGCACGCATTAAAAAAAATTAAAAACATCTATTGACTCAAACCCTCTGCAATATGCAAGATGCAATACGCGAACAAGTACCAATTTTTACGCCCCGGGGTTTCTTTCAACCTAGACCAGTTGCCCAAGCAAGGCTAAAGAGCTTAGGCTGTCCCTATAATTACCCATAGCTGGGTAAAAGTAGATGTGTATTCAAACTTTCCACAGTGACATTAGCGCGAAGGAAAAAAAAACAGTCTTGTCCAGGATTTGAACGCGTGTCACTGAAACCAATATGTATGATCACAATAGTTACGTCACGTGCGTAAAATTGAAATTATCGAAATCTATTACTTAACAATCTATAAGACTGTATTTTTTTAAACTCTCATGGGTTTTGTTCAATATCAATCACATAGCAATACTATAGTGGTTGATTTATTGAGTTTAACGGCAGGTCAACCTATTTAGGGTCACATTATGCCTAAATATTAGGGAATCGTGTTAATTGTACGTTCATATTTACGTTTTTTGTGTAGTTGTTTCATAAGAGGGTTGAGGATTTTTTTGGCACTCGGTACTATCAAATACGAATGCTTTTTAAAGGGACGGGGGCTCTAACTGGTATTACCACTCCGAGTGAGAATATATATATTTACCAACCCCTCCGCCCGAGCAGGATGTGACACAAGGTCAATTTCTTAAGCGAAGTTCAACAGGTTTGAATTCAGAGTTTTCCTTTTCTAGACCGGTTGCCTAACCAAGGTTAACGATCCCAGTCTGCCCTACTATTTATCTATAGCTGGAGGGAGAGTAGGATTCATGCATTTCCCAAGGCTATTAGCGCTAAATGAAATGCAATTACCACATCAAGGATTTGAACTCGGGGCGACGACCATATTTTGGTTCTTGTGTCAGTGGACAGCGAGAAACTGTACATAATATCAAGAAGTTTATAAGATTGCCGAGAGCTCAGAAAGGACAGAAAAATGGTGTCATTTTTTTTAACGAACGCCGTCCAAACTGATTCAATTCCTTTTTTTTTTTTACTATCTATCTCTCAATTTTTAACACACACACACACACACACACACACACATATTATATATATATATATATATATATATATATGTAAGTTGAAAATGGAAATGAATTCAACGATATGTTGAAAGGAAAAATAAATAAAGGAAAGAAAATGTTGAATGGATGAATTAGATTTACTAACACATGTTTCGGCCAGGAGTTTGTTCATGTACACATGTATTCTATTTATTATTATTTTAAATATAAGTAAAATAATGATGATAGAAAATTATAAAATCTTTAAGCATACAGAAAATAACGGCCTTCATCAGAGTAAAATGTTTGATATTTGAAGTTAAAACATTCAAAATACAGAGAATTTTGAAGTGTTCGAAAATAGAATTTTTTAAATAATTTGAAACACGTGTTGGTAAATCTATTTCATCCATTCAACATTTTCTTTCCTTTATTATTTTTCCTTTAAATATATGTATATATATGTATATATAGTCATCCACAGACACGTGTTTCGACTTATCAAGTCTCTTCAGTGTGGCTAGACATTTGTGAGTTACCTACAGCCAAGATAGACACCCGATCAATTCAGCACCAGGCGGACAGCTTAACCGTTCGGCTGTAGTTACCCACAGAATGCAAGTGGGATTTTAACTGTTTTAATACACACATCTGTATGTATGTAAAGGCCACCATAGCTTTATAGAAGAGCGTTACGTTTACGCTTTAGTTGGCGGTCGTTAGCGAAATCCCCTCCAAAGTGCCAAACCCCCAGGGGATGGGAAGCATATATAGTCATCCACAGATACCGTGTTTCGACGTATCACATCTCTTCAGTGTGGCTAGACATTTTGTAAGCTACCTACAGCTGGAGTTTATATATATATATATATATATATATATATAATATATATATATATCCAAAAGTCCAGAGAAGAAATCTTCCTTACGACACAAGAGTTTTATTTAAAAAACCTGTCACAGTTTGAGAGCTCAATGTGTGCTCTTAATGTTAGAGTCACAGAGCAAATATATAAGTAAAGAAATAACAAAAGACTTAGAGGATTAGCATTATAGTCTATTTCAGGGAGCTTATACAAAGTGTCTAACTCTCCCGACTCATCAGATGCGACTGATGAATTCTTTATTACTTTAAAGGCATTTGAAAACAGATTTGTATTTATTTATTTATTTTTTTATCTTTTAAAATTTTATAGTCCTGTTATATGAATTCCAAACGAACGCCTTGATGTTGCAAAAAAGGATTTTATGTTGTAGTTTCAAATATGAGCACTTCCGCCACAAAAATTTCGGTCAACAATCAATGTATCTCTTAATGTAACTCTTATGGTAACAGATTTTAAAAAAAGAAAGACACATTTCAAGTTCGGGAGAGTTAGACACTTTGTCTAAGCTCCCTGAAATAGACTATAACGCTAATCCTCTAAGTCTTTCGTTATTTCTTTACTTATATATATATATATATATATATATATATGTGTGTGTGTGTGTGTGTGTGTGTGTGTGTGTGTGTGTTAATTCCTTTTCCTCATCACCAAAATCACTTTTCTTTGCCTCCGTTCTCCGAAGAAAAATCTACATACATCAACTGAGTGGATCTTCTTTACTCCCACACATTTACCTACAGACCGAAATCTCCTAATATCCTTAATGACCGTTGATAAGCTTCCGGTCACCGACCAGCCTCCTGTCATGGCTGTCTTTCTCCTTCCACTGCCAGCATCCTATCGTCGCTTTTGTTCAGCGTCTCGGCAGAGGATTGTTATCCACCGATTGAACGGAAGAGGCAAATCGAGGCTCACTAATAGAAATTGCCCTGAGTAAGCAGCGCATTCAATCCCTTCCACAAATCATGGCTCAACGTTTTCCTGGTCACCGCTCAACATTTTCCAAACAAAGATGGCGACTGGATCAACTGACCGTCCAACAAGCAGGAAGTCGTGATAAGTAGGTCCCTTTTATATTCGGAGAACATGTTGCTTGTTCGCCTAATAGAGATTAGTGTGCGGACATCGAATTACAAACGGCGACGTTTAAAGGACACTACGTGTATACAAATGAATCACTGGCTGCTTATATAATTACTCTGCTATAAGAGACAGACACTTTCGGTTATAGCCTAATGGTAACGATGTAGGCTTATTAACTGAAATTGAGGTCCTAAAATGATAAGTAATGTTTTAATACGAATAACTCTGACCTATTGAAAAAAGTATTGCTCATCAGACATTTTAACATTCTTCTAACAATTCTGAAGTACTAATTTACAATGTTGCATAGCCTTCTTTACCGGTACTAAATAGGTATATGTTATATACTTCTCTTACTTCTTACTCTGTCGTCTATTCTTCCGGCCTGGTATATCTTCTAAGGTCTCGTCTGGTCTTCTATTGAGGATTCCGGGTCTGGTTTCTGTTGGGGATCATTCCTTATCAGAAGCCCTGTGTCGTTGTTAGTTTTTAGTAATAAACACAAGACTTCGATTTACGATGATGTTACTTTATTCGTAGATCCCCAGACCAGACAATGCGCGTGGATCCCTACATCTTGCTAGCTTGGCTTCTAACTTCTAACTCTAACTAACTGAGTTGCTTACCCCTTAAACCGGAAGGGGCTTCTATCGGGGTTCCGTTTCTCACGGTCTATCCCGCAAGGCAAGGTCAGAGTGAGGTCAAACGCTGTCACTCACTCTCAAGGCCATCAGCTGTACTGATCGCCATAATGATTTCTACACTATTGTCATAATCATTAGGTATCTAATGATTATGTAACAACAAGAAAAAAGAAGATTAATTTTTGTCTAGCTAACCACCCATAATCTTCAGCTTGTGGGTGGGCCCACATAAAAATGTCCTTGTGTCAAGCCCTCAAGTGGGATGAGAGGCAAATATCTCCCGCCGGCAAAACCTTCCCCCTCGATTTAAAGAGGAAGAGCTGGGTTTATTGCCCAGCGCCTGAGGCGCCAACTTGAGGAGGAATGCCGACGGGATCGACGCAATTTTTCCACCTGCCACCCATGAGAGTCTCGGTTAATGGATGGCCCCACGTAAATAGGGCCTTTGTGCCTGACCTAGTACAAGTGGGATACAAGGAAAATACCATGTGAACCCGCACCTCGGGGGGATTGCTATAATTAAAATTTAGCTTATATAGATTATTTGCTACATAAAACCAGAATAAATTGGAGAAAATGCGATTTATACCGCAGAAAATATAACTTTTTCACAAAATCTGTGAAATATTAGGGTTAAATTTATTGCCTGGTACACGAGGTGCCATGATGTTTTTTGCTTCAAAGTAAATTTGTTTGTTTGTGTGTTTTTTGGTGTTTGGGCTCCGGAACTGTTTTTTTTTTTAATACTGGGTTCAGAGCTATAATCTCAGCAGAACCCACCCCATCAATCTTTACTGACTGAACTATTTAATCCTGACACTTGGCCTTTGCAGTCCCTCTATCCAGCATTTATGTGAAGCATGCCATTAGCCTGATTTTAGGCACATTCGCTTTTTTTTACATCCACCATGTTGCATCCCATGGTTCTGGATGCTACACGCTTGTACAGTGCATATAATACTCTCCCTCTGATATCAAGTGGCAAGCCAGAGAAAGATTACTGAATGATTATGGAGCTCGCATGTTTATTTTTGTTTTTGTTTTTTGTTTTGGAATTGTTTTAACGTGGAGTTTGACGTATTTGTGTTGAATGCAGTTTTATTGCCGCACTGTTATGCACTGTTATGCAGCTCCGGTGGCTATATAACTAGGGTTTTCATGATGTAAGTTTTCCTTCTTGGATAAAAAATTCATATATATATATATATATATATATATATGTGTGTGTGTGTGTGTGTGTGTGTGTGTGTGTGCAAAAACAATCTCTTTGGTCTAGCGCTAGTGAAAAGGGGATAAACCCCCTCGCTGATTGGCTGATACCGACATAAGGCCGCCCCGACGACTTTACTTACTTTTACTTATATATATATATATAAGTTTTAACTTGTCGAAAGTCCACATGTCCCTTTTTATTTTAATCGAGCTTTGTGGCTTAATTGTAATTTTCTCAATGGGATAATTTCAAGTTCTACTAGCTTATTTATTGGGTTATTTTCGAGGTGTTGTGTTTATATTTAACAAATAATCGTCATTTAGTTTTATGTCTAAATAGTTCCCTATTTCCTTATATTCTGAGAATATACAATTCAAGATATCAACAGAAAAACATTTGTATGATAAGATTAATAAAACTTTTTTTTTTTCAAAAAATAATGCTTGGTTAATATTTGCAACAGAAGATAAGAAATCTGTAGGCGTTTCGTACTAACCACTTTTTCATAATATTACGTTGCGGAGTTGCATGCATCATCACCAAATATCAGAAAAGGAAGGGTAAAATGTGGACTCATACATACTCATAACTCAAAAGTACAGAGATTATATATTATTATTAGGGGAGACAACTCTCCCTAACGAGGTTGACACTGATATGCGCAGTAGCAAATCTGAGAGAGTAAAATACATGGCTGTTTGATGAACACATCTTATGGTCAACTGCTGAACTATTTTATCCAACTCATCCTACTGTATTCCTGGTCGGTGTGAAAAATAAAAACCAATATTGTGTAACGTTACGGGAGTTGTTTGTTTCTTTCACGTTACTAAATCGCATATAAGTTATGTGGCCGTCGTCTTTCTCATAAGGTGTGGAACTTCTTGGGGTTTGTTTACAACTAACAGAATCTAGTAGTTCTTTGGTCAGTATCAAGCGGGTGAGTATCAACCAAGTATCAACTCACACAGAATTCCAGCAGTCCCCAAAATTCTTCCACACTCCTTTCGTTTATGGTCAAGGGGAGATATCACTTTACGTACGCCGCGTGCTCCTCGTTACGGCCAATTTGACTTGTTGACAAGTATACGCGCTAATGGCTTTCATTCATGAGTACGATTTCTTTGGCGTGTAGTAAATAAAGATGTGGACAGTATTTCTTGCTTTACGTAAATTTATTTTCTCAATAAAAGTTTATTGAGAGAGAGAGATGGTCAGCTTCCTTAAATATGTTTTTAGTGATGCTCTTAACTTCGTTCCAATTATCAGGCTTCACACTTAAAATATGTTTTCAACTTCGTCCAGTGTAAAATATTACATCTCGGGTTTCACACATCAGCGACCTCAGTTCATTAACTGCCAACTGCCACGCACGGCCTCCTGGCTCTAACTGTCTCTGGTCCCGGACCCTCCTGATCTGATCGCAGACTCCAACTGATCGTGATTCTATTCACGGGTCTCTTAAATAGCATTTCTAAATAATCTTCCAGAAGCTTCCTTCTCTAGAATTTTCGACCACCTTCTGGACCAAATCGAAGGTTCGATTCCTTCTATTCTCACTGGTCACACAGAGTTCACGAAGTCTAAGATCAAAGACTTCTCTGTAGCCCAAAAGACTGGGTTTTTCCTAATCATAGACTTATCGTCTCGTTTCTCTCGTTAAAAAGATATTATCTTTCCTAACTACTTTTTCGGTGATTCCAAAAAGACCACCCAGTAATATAAGATAATCGGTAGTACATTTTTCTAAGTCTGGCACAAGGCCACAAATATAGGTGCTGGGCGGCGATTACATAACAATAAGTTACTAAAATTGGCTTTTTGACGAGTTAGTATTATAAAATTGATACAAGTCTTTTTGGAAAATTAAACACAGTTAATAAGTATTGATATTGAACAGTTTTCGTTAACGGTTTTCTATCCGATCTCAAACATATATATATATATATATAATATATATATATATATATATATATATGAGAAGTAAACAAACAGACGACGTTTGTGATATGGCTATTTTCAGCCGACAGTATTTGGGAGAATATGTGCTTAATTGAAGTCGAACCTAATTTTATGAAAGTTAATTCATTAATAATTAAATCCCGCCTAATTAATTATTAATGAATTAACTTTCATGAAATTAGGTTCGACTTCAATTAAGCACATATTCTCTCAAATATATATATATATATATATATATATATATATTATATATATATATACATATGTGTGTGTGTGTGTGTGTGTGTGCGTGTGTGTGTGTGTGTGTGTGCGTGTACTATTTGCATCATTTCCAAAAGCAATTTCATTTTACCTGAGGAATGCAAGAAACCGAACGGTTGTAATGATTGTTCCAATAAATAAAAAAGCTAAACCTTTTATTTATTCATTTGTTTTTATATATATATATATATATATTATATAAATATATATATATATATATACGCGCATACAGACATACACAAACACACAGACACACACACACACACATATATATATATATATATATATATATATATATATATATATATATATATATATATTAATAAGTCATCCACAGACACGTGTTTCGGCGTTTCACGCCTCTTCAGTGTGGATAGACACAACTATCCTTAGGCTAGGTCGAACTCAGACTGACCGCATGGTAATCCGATATCTTATCCCCTCGCCTACTGACAGATGAGGCGGGGACTGGTGTTTTTAAACTATATTAAGTATATAGAAATGTATATGTATTTTACGGTCACTGAGAGATCAAATTTCCGGAGAAATGATCATTGCTTATTTGCTTAGTAGTGAGAGTTAATTCTAAATTACCAATTAGAGAGCTCATTACCAAATTTATGTGAGCATATATTAATAAGTCATCCACAGACACGTGTTTCGGCGTTTCACGCCTCTTCAGTGTGGCTAGACACAACTATCCTTAGGCTAGGGTTGAACTCAGACTGACCGCATAATCGTTGAATACTTTTCGTTTTTCACTTTGTTTTCTCTTTCCTCACAATGGACGACTGTATATATTTTAATATTTTGAATTATTTCATGTTTTTGTACATTGAGCCTTTTAAATCTTTTACCTTTATCATTTTATTAATATATATAATATATATATATATATATATATATATATATTATATATATATATGTGTGTGTGTGTGTGTGTGTGTGTCTGTGTGTTGTTGTGTGTGTGCGTGTGTGACGTGCAAATAGGTGTACCGATTCAAGCCTGTATGTATGTCAAGGCAACCAAAGATGCACATCTTGTTGCCCATGTGAATTTATATTTTTTTATGTTCAATTACATCAATTTCTACTGAAATGAAACAAATGTATTCAACTGTCAATGTGTCAGCGTAGATATATCAACATCCATGCTCTCTCTCTCTCTCTCTCTCTCTCTCTCTCTCTCTCTCTCTCTCTCTCTCTCTCTCTCTCTCTCTCTGAATAACAACACCGTGCTTACTTATTGTATCAAACTTTCATCCATTCGTTACATTGAATTACTTCCGTTTTAAAAATGCCTGCGAGCGTGTGATACCCGTGGCAATTAACGGCTATTTAGTTCTCCATAGAGAAACCTATCTACCAACCAGTGTAATCTCTTTAGAATCCGGCTTTTGTCTCTCTTGATCTTACCCACTGCTTCTCACCGTATCTCACGGTCGCACATATATATATATATGACATTTACCTTAAGCAATCTGTCCTTTGTTTATGAAGTTGATTTAGAATTAAATAACCCGAAAAGGATTGATAAGCTGTAAAATAACCAACATCCAGTAAGTATAGATACCAAATTTGGTAATTGTCCATCAAACCATAGAGAGGAATAATTTTTCCCATAATTATTGTTTAAACAGAAGTCATATCCTGTGTTCATATATCTATTTATCTTTTATTATACTAAATCTGAGCAAATCAACTTTTGGTCCCCTAAGGCTTTTTTCCTATTTAGTTTAATGACATGAAAATTATACTAAATTAGTCCTTACTTTTAGGATTGAATTATGTTTGAAAAAAATTCTGTTTTAATTGGTTCTAATTAGCCATAATTTGCATTAAGTCAAAAACTGACCAATCTCTTACTTACGCACAAACAAAAATACGCACACGTAGAAGAAAAAAAAAAAAAAAAAAAAATTCCGCATCACATAAACACGCAAACACGAGAATACAGTTAAAAAAACGCACACATTTGACCATTTACACAATTTCTGTCATTTTTAAAGGAACTTTTCGTATTACCCGATGAATGCTCTAAGCAAGAAACCGCTGGTTGTAATACCGTTCCCGTAATTAAATAAATAAAAGCAAAAACTTTTATTTGTTTTGATTTCTCATTGAACTATATATATATATATATATATATATATATATATATATATATATATATATAATAATATTTAAAAATATATATAAAATTATAATAATGTATTTAAATATAAAAAACTATAATAATAATAATAATAATAATAATAATAATAATAATAATAACAATAATAATTACAATAATTCATTCACTTATACATAATTGTAATATTAATATATATTAATCGTCAAATAATCAGCACCAACTATAAAACAACAATACAAAACTCTTTCTAATAAAAAATAAATAAATAAATAAATAAAATAAAAACTTTTCATTTTTTTAAATCCCCAACCCCACACACACACACACAAACTTCCCTCTCTTCTCTTAATATAAAACATGAAAATTTATTTTCATGACATCTCTCCCCTACCTCTTACCAATATACACACACACCTCTCCCCTACCTCTTACCAATATACACACAAACACACACACACACACACACACACACACACACAACCTTGAGTTTCACTTCCGCTGCCGTTTATCGCAACAGAAAAAAAAGAAAAAAAATTTATACACACACACACACACACACACACAACCACATACCTAAAAAAATTCACAATGTTTCCTTTCAATACACACACTTACAGCGCCACATACTCACGCCATAAAATAGAATATTTGATGTCATATTTCAAAACCGTCTCCTTTTTTCAAACTTCAAAATTTTTTAAACAGACTGAATGACGGATTACCACTCGCTTTTCTCATTATTCTGTGATAAATAATTTCTTATCTTATGCCCTGAAGATGATCTAATTAATAGATTTAAACCTGTGTTTTTTCATTTTCCTTGATATATTACATACCGTCGGATTCACGTCCTTTCTTCACACACAAATATATATATATATATATATATATATATATATATATAATCAATGGTAATATTATGGTTTCACACTCATAACTTAAAGTTTCATGGTAATCCAATCATCAGATGAGATCAATGATTGAGATGTCAAAAACCAGTCGTGAAATGGTTGAGATGTTAAAAATCAAATTTTTTAGCGTTTATATGAAGCGTTTTTCACGCGATGGGAAATGTAAATCTAAAAATTGTTTTTTTTTTAAACTGTGGCTTGTTTAACGTTTATGTGACGTGGATTGTGTTCACGTGATGTAATGTCATGACGTTAAATTTGTATTTAAAAAACATTATAATCAAACAAACTTGCATTGGTGTTAATGCACGCGGTGTTCAGATGAATTTTTTTTATAAATAAAAGGAGAGCGAAAATTCAGGGATCAATTAGGGTCAGGTGGTAAGTGACACAGTAAAAATTTGTTCAAATTTGACCCTAATTGATCCCTGAATTTTCGCTCTCCTTTTATTCATCATATATATATATATATATATATATATATTCATAATATATATATATATATATATATATATATCTGAAAGTGAGTAAACAAACAATGTGTTTATTTTTATATGGCCTTTTTAGCCGACAATTTTTGGAGGATATGTGCTTAATTGAAGTCATACCTAATTTTGAAAATTAATTAGTTAATAATTAATGAATTTAGGCGGGCATATATGTTCAAATGTAAGGCTAAACAAATCGAGAAAATGTCAATCCCTGTATGTACATTTCGACCTATTAGGTCTCATCAGCAAGAGTATAGACATGGGAGACTGCTCCGTGTGTGATTCGAAACCTCGACTGCCAAGCTGACAGGCGGGGATTCTAACCACTACACCGTCTGGCCTATCTAACATTGCTGATGAAACCTACTAGGTCGAAATGTACATACAAGGATTGACATTTTCTTGATTTGTTTAGCCTTACATTTGAACATATATACCCGCCTAAATTCATTAATTATTAACTAATTAATTTTCAAAATTAGGTATGACTTCAATTAAGCACATATTCTCCAATATATATATATATATATATATATATATATATATATATATATATATATATATATATAAACTTCATACAAGGACTGCTATTTACACAGTAGCATTGCAACCAGCAAAGCCTTCATCAGATGATGACTCTGGGTTTAAGCATGGTTTCAGGGCCGAAGCATTATTAACACTAACCCAGAGCGCCCCAGCAGTATCTCACGATATCACCAGACTTTGGTGGTTTGATGTCACATTGTAGGATTGCCACATCCACGCTGATGTCTTTTTGATATATTTCCTCTTGTCAGTTTAGTAAAATATGCAAAGTTTGAGTTGGTAATAAATCCTCGGCATCAGTGGAAAAGTAATGGTTATAGCTCTCTGACCCCTAGAGAACACGTCACGAGAAACACGTGACTGGATTTAGATTCAGTTTTTAACCTGACGTTGAGCAGGGGTTGTTAACTCCCGCGCGGAAGAACATGGGCAGAAATAAATCTTGACCAAGAAAATAAAAGTCTTGTGAGTTGATTAACTGCATGACTTAAAAGAGGCCCTTATAAGAAGTCCTTATTAGGAAGATAGAAAACAAGCTGACGACCGGACAAAAGAATGGCGGAAACACGGCGACTAGACGTAGCAAGAAAAAATGAAGAACAAGTAAAACTCTACTCTCTCTCTCTCTCTCTCTCTCTCTCTCTCTCTCTCTCTCTCTCTCTCTCTCTCTCACCGAGTCTTCTCCCTCGATTATATACCCGATATTGGCTATGTAACAGTATTCATGATGTAACAAACTTTACAATTAAAAAAATTGCATTTAAACTGTGAATGATATGTAGGTAGAGACTGCATATTTATTCTTAGCTAAATATATTTACTATAACAGTTTGATGATATTTTATTTAATGTAGTTTTAATACAATTGGAATCGTCCTCAAACGTGCTAATAAAACGAATTCCCTCTCAAAATCTGTCCATATCGACCATCTCTCTTGAAAAATCTGCTACACAACGTACAGTGTCCATACATAGCTGATGAATGTAACCTTCTGCTAGTTAGTCAATATTAGTGTATCCATGTGTAGGATTCTACAGGAGAACGTTACTTATGAATTCGTCCTTATGTCCCCAGCAATGTCCAGCATGTCTTGTTTGTTTGCTTTTTTTTTTTTTTTTTTTTTTTGTTTTGTTTTACGGCATATCAACCTCAGTGGGTCATTTAATGCCGATAATGTTTTGAAATAAATCAATTCTTAATGGATACTACAATTTTTTTTATAAATACATTTTTCTATTTAACCCATAGATGGGACCCTAACAGGTACTACCACTCCGGGTCGGAGTGGACCAGGGAGCAATGGTGATGAAGGGGTGCTCCACATTCCCCAAACCTCCAAAACTGGAACCTCACCATCAGATAGAGTTTAACGTCATTCCCAGGACATGTAGACCCGTAGCCACCGCCTTCTAGCACCCATATGATAAAAATGGGTTGGGACTTGCCATAAGGGCAATAGGGCTGGGAAAATCATATAGGTGCTAGGGCTTGACGTGACCAGCCGATTGATCGGAGGGGGCCTCTCCGACCGCCCATCTAGCCCAAGATAGGGCCAAAGTGGAATATTGCATGTCATAAACTGCTCATCCACTTGGGGTCTATATCCTTAAGCATCACGGGTCGCCACCAACGGCCAAGAGGTGGCCCCATTGGGGGAGTCTTACCCCTCTGCAGAGGTGCAGTCGGTGCATTCTAACGCCCCAGCCGATAGGGCAGTGTCTTGTTTGTCTTAATTGGATGGTTTGTGAGATAGGACGTAAGTGGACGTATAGCTGCTGTTTTTAGGATGCTGCTTACAGGATTTGTTCAAATTTTGATGTATGACACATGTTCTCTAGATGTCTTAAACAAAATGGCATTACTTTTTTACTAACCCTTGTATATATGTACAGTGATAGGTTGACTCTAACCATTACACTAAGCGCCTCCACACACACTGTATATATGATGTGTATCTCACTGTACACTGCATGTATATGTTTTTATACATATCATTCATACATACAAGTGCATATGCGTTTATAACTCTTGAAATGTAAATTAATTATTTACCCTATTTTTATGCCGTAATAGATTCTTTCATCTGAGTGACAAGCTCGTATGAACGTAAAGCAAAAAGTGAAAAATAAATATGAAATACAATCGAATACAACAAGATACAAAGCAAAAGAAACCGTGAAACTGTCGTTTCTCTTTTCGTTTTTTATTTATCTTTTTTTTTGTTTTTTCTCTGCTTCAAGCATTTTCTTTCCTATCCAAACATCAATGGGAAGTATTCGGTCCAAGTCTTCCCTTGACAAGTGATGCAGCATCCTTGTGTAGTTTCCATCTAACTTTTTCTCCAAATGTCTTCCTCGTCTTACTTGGATGGTTTGTGAGATGAGAGGTAAGTGGCCATACAGCTGCTATTTTGTAGAGTGCTGCTTCCAGGATTTGTTGAAAACAGCATGTAGCATCCTTGTGTAGTTTCCATCTAACTTTTTCTCCAAGTGTTTCATTATAGTCCCAGTGGTAGTACTCAGTATGTATTGCTCGTCTTCCTTGGATGGTTTGTGAGATGAGAGGTAAGTGGCCATACAGCGGCTATTTTGTAGAGTGCTGCTTCCAGGATTTGTTGAAAACAGCATCCTTGTATAGTTTCCATCTAACTTTTTCTCCAAGTGTTTCGTTATAGTCCAAGTGGTAGTACTCAGTATGTATTGCTCGTCTTCCTTGGATGGTTTGTGAGATGAGAGGTAAGTGGCCATACAACTGCTATTTTGTAGGGTGCTGCTTCCAGGATTTGTTGAAAACAGTATGTAGCATCCTTGCGTAGTTTCCATCTAACATTTTCTCCAAGTGTTTCATTATAGTCCCAGTGGTAGTACTCAGTATGTATTGCTCGTCTTCCTTGGATGGTTTGTGAGATGAGAGGTAAGTGGCCATACAGCTGCTATTTTGTAGGGTGCTGCTTACAGGATTTGTTGAAAACGGCACACAACATCCTTGTGCAGTTTCCATCTAACTTTTTCTCCAAGTGTTTCATTATAGTCCCAGTGGTAGTACTCAGTATGTCTTGCTCGTCTTACTTGGATGGTTTGTGAGATGAGAGGTAAGTGGCCATACAGCTGCTATTTTGTAGGTTGCTGCTTCCAGGATTTGTTGAAAACAGCACACAGCATCCTTGTGCAGTTTCTAGATTTCTCTCCAAGTATTTTGTAAGAGTCATGGTACAAACATACAGTAGTACTAACACGACTATCACTTGAAAGAAAAGTTTTGTAAATACCGACAAATCATTGAAGAGTAAAATTATATTATGGGGAAACATACTAAACTAAAATGAACTGATACATCTTCATTCAAAGTTATCCGATCATTCCATCAAAAGAAATCTTATATTCAACCTTTTAGGAAGCGCGTGATGTAATGGTTAAAGTCATGGGAAATTGACACGTCACCCTGAGTTCAAATCCTGGACATGGCAATTGCATTTCACTTAGCGCTAATACCATTCGGAAAGGTATGAATCCTACTCTCCTTCCAGTTATGGGTAAATAGTAGGGCAGACTGGGCTCTTTAACCTTGGTTAGGCAACCGGTCTAGGAGAAGGAAAACTCTGAATTCAAACCTGTTAAACTCCGCTTAAGAAATTGACCTTGTGTCGCATCCTACTCGTGCGGAGGGTTTGGTAAATATATATATTAAACCTTTTATTATTATATATATTATTCTATTATCAACATCATCTCTGGTTTGTATGATGGGAGATAAGTGGCCATGTAGTTGCTGTTTTGTAGGTTACTGCTTCCAGGATTTGTTCAAGGCAGCACACAGCATCTGTGTTTAGGCTTTTCTTAAAGCATTTTATTAAATTTCAAATACCGACTCGGCCAGAGAATCTCTATTTCAATTTGAAGTATTTTTAGTCAGAGTATGATTCTGTTGTTATGTACTTAGCTTGGTTTAGCACAAGGTAGATATGAGAGGCACACAGAGGGAATCGAACTCGCTGATAACGATCTGTTTGCCCAGCTAGTTAACCATTATGCTAACAGAGGCGTCCACGTTGTATATTTGCCTTGTCTTTAAATGTTTCATATTTACAGGAATAAAATAATTTTGTATATAATGTTTATGTAGTTTTATGGTGCTGTTATCTAATGATAAAGATTTTTTTGTTGTGTGACCAATATATATGGAGATAGGAAAAGAATTATCAGAAAAAAAGATAAAAAAATAATTTATTTCTCAAAAGAATTATCTTTTAAATGTAGAAAAATCTATCTCTTACATTTGTATAAGTATGTCTCTACCTAACCCTTCCCCACGAGTAAGTAAAAATTAAAGTCGTCGGGGCGGCTTAAAGTCGGTATCAGCCAACCAGCGAGGGAGTCTATTCCCTTTTCAATGGCGCTAGACCAAGAAGACTTTTTTAGTTTGTTTCATGTCTATATTCTATGGTATAATTTTATTCCTCTAAAAAAGGAGAGAATATCCTCCATGTTGACATTTTCAAACAGATCCTTCATATTGTTTGCTTTAAAATAACGGTTTCTGATGTGAGCAAAAAACCTGCATTCCATGAATAAGTTTTTAATTGTCAAAGATGTTTGACATGTTTCACATTGTGGTTGTTGTTCTTGCTTGAGCATATAGGAGTAGGTTAGTTTTATATGACCAATGCATAATCGGGACACAATTATTGTTCCTTTCTAGACTTCCTTAAAGTTGGTCTCCAGCCTCCCAAGATGGGTTTGATTGGGAAGAGTTTATTGTGGATATTGTTATTCCAGTGTTGTTGCCATTTTGTGTGAAGGTATCTATTAATTTTAGGTTTCAAGTCAGTATATGGGCTAAGCGCATTTGTATAAA
>CM042161.1:45208355-45210855 GCA_023376005.1 Doryteuthis pealeii
TTTTCTTTATATATATATATATATATATATATTATATATATATATATATATATATATATATATATATATATGAGAGAGAGTGAGAGAAAAGTATGTGTGTGTTTTAATTATATATTTATACACCTTAACCTTATTCGTGTCTTTTTTATTTCATATTCCTGCGTGTTTGGGCGCGTGTGTGTGAATGTATGTATATGCGTGTGTGTGTATGTGTGTGTGTGTGTCTGTGTGTGTGTGCAGATGCGTGAATGTGTGTATTTGCTTATACATTCATAGTGTATGATGTGTAAGTACGTATGTCTGTAGAAAACTTTCTCTCTTTTCGAGCAAACCAATATAACAAAAATATGATTCGTGAGCAAATAAAATTCAATTCAAATTCGTTGTTTAACGTCTTTGAGCCCAGATCAACGGCCGAATAGTTGAGCGTAAGGTTTTCCACGTCATATACCAACGAGAAATTGCCGCGTGATTCTCGACCACGTGCGCTCTTCTCGTGCGTCTTCTCATTCACCATTCGTTTGCACTATCATCCATTATGTTCGTTCTTTTCGTTCGATCTCTTAGTAGAATTGTGTTAGTTGAACTTGTACAGCTCTAGTTCTCTTTATTTAGTAACTTTTTTTTTTTTCATAATCCGGTGCTTAGACCTTTCTGAATAGTTTCAAAATTTAAAGGCTTCTATTTTATTAAGAGATTTTATTTTATAGATACTTTTATGCGTTTTGTAATTAAATAGTGTAATACGCTGAAAGTGTCGAGTTATTCATATATACAGGTTGCGTCATATATTTGAGAACATACCTTTATCGAGACATAAATGAAAGATGGCTCAGCATAATGATACGCGGCATACGTCAAATTTTCTATTTTGTTTTCTCTTTTCGTCTGGGCGTGTCACTAAACTGCATCTCATTGTGAGGCTACAGTTCTGGTGCTCTGGGAAGTGTTGAGTAGAGTAGAGTATACCTTCGTCGGTATTACTCCCAGGTCCACTCTAAATTGGAATGATAGTAAATGAGGGCCAAAGAGATCTATTTAGAAATTATTCGTATTCGATAGGACCGTATGCAAAGAAAACTCTTCAAAAATAACTAAATAAAAAATGTATATATGAATTACAATAATCATGAGTCAAATTTTTATTTCATTTTCTTTTTTCGGGTGGATGTGTCCTGGTATTACACTAAACTGCGTCTCATGCTGAGGCTACAGTTCTGGAGCTCTGGGAAGTGTTGAGTACACATTCGTCGCCATTATTCCCCGATCTACTCTGAATTGGAGTGACCGTATTCGTATTCCTAAAAATCTCTTAAGAAATAACTACACAAAAAATATAAATATGAATGTACAATAAACGTGTATGTCAAATGATAAAATAACCCTAGGTTAATATACTGTTAAAATCAATTAATCAGAGTATAGAAGGAATAAATATTTGAGTCAGCAAGTTCCTGCTGAGGGGGGACCGAAAAGAAGCGAGTCCACCGTCTTCTCACAGGCCAAACTTTATTTTGGTCAACACAGTCTTCGGCTTCGTCTTCGACCAGCAGCTGAAAAGCCGTCGTCGTCAAAATATTTTAGCAGCTGAAAAATCGCAACTCCCATTTAGTTTTGTTTCTTTGTTGGATTAAAATCAATTTCTTTGTTGGGTCGTTCACAAAGGGCTTCGTCGCTGATTGCCGTCTCGCGTAGGCCAACTGCTTCTGCTAACTGCCCAGCGCTCCACTCACTTGTTATTTATGGACACGGTCCCCCAACATCCGGGCACCTGAATTACACCTCGCGTCCATCCAGCGCCTGAATCGCATTTCTTTGCATTCCGGAGGTCGCGGGTTCGCCTCCGACAGACAAGACGATGTCTTGCTCTTTTTCTAAATGAGTACGGTAGTACTCGTTCCTCGTCACACAGAGAATATTTTCAGTGCCTTAACATGTCAGCTTCTAATCTAATACAAGAAACGAAAAACATGACGTGCTTGTGGCAATAGTCACCAATGATATATAATCGGTCCTTATTGTGGTATGTTTAAACCCAACATTCAGGCCACTGTATCCTCGGACCTTGTTCCGGTGTTTCCTGTTTACTTTAGACTAAAGTCGTCATTATCATCAGAGGATAACCCTGTGGACAAGCGTTGTTTCGGAGCTTTATTTAATTCAGGGCGCCCCGGGTAGCATAAAATGCTACCAGACTTACAAGGTAACACCAATTTTCCCGTGAAATTTACCCCTCTATCTTTAACACAATGAAACTTGCATAAAGGTTAATATCTTGAAAATTGTTTCTCCTTTCAAAAGAAGAAACATTAAACAAGAAACGATAAACAAGGTTTACATTTTTGCACCGTTAAATCAATTGAATTCTAGCGACATTTCTCTGACACTTTGTCGTGGATTTTGCTCAACAACTGCCTGCAATTGTTCATTGTCAAGACTGCATGTCCGTCCTCTACCTTCTTCATTTTCAAGACTCTCATCTCCATCTTTTTATGTTTGA
>CM042161.1:45215855-45225855 GCA_023376005.1 Doryteuthis pealeii
TGTAACAACTTTAGCTAGCTATGTTTGGAACTTAAAGAATCAAAATATAACACCAATTGTTAAATGGGAAATTTTAAAGAAATCTAATATTTGTCGAAGCTTAGCTATTCCTTGCTTCTTGGCTTACAAGAAAAGTTAGCAATGATTAGATTCCCAGATGAGAAAAATCTCCTTAACCGTAAGAATGAACTTCTTGGGAAATGCCACCATAAAATCCACAATCCATAATTGTAATTATTAAGATTAACCCCTTCCTTTAACATAAAGAAAACAACTATAACTAAATGGATTTTCCATACTTTAACTCTAATAGTATGCACAAATAAGATTTAAACAAAATGATTAAAGAAAAAATAGAGGAGGTAGTTGGAGAATATGATAAATAGAATTACAAATGACTTTTGCCTGAATGAAGGAGACATGTAAATTCAGAGAAAATAATTTTTTGACTTCAAAGAAAAGAATGTTTAGACTTAAAAATTAAGTTTATACAAACTAATTAAAAGACAGAAAGAGTAATAAGAATAATACCAAACCAGACTAATAATTATCCTGATAAGTATATATAAAATGTAATTTTTAGTTCTTCTTACGAAGGTGTACCTTGAACACCGAAACCGTGTTAGAAAGAAAACCTTTTGCTACAACCATATATATATATATATATATATATATATATATATATATATATATTTGAAGGCAAAATAATGCAGAATAATGCGGAACTTTACGATCTTTGCCGAGCGTTTGAATTTACATTAGAACATTCAACGGATTAATATCACAGTTGAGTTTAACAAACACAGATGGACATTTTTCAACTCTCTGAAGATGGGTCTAGCCTGAAAATATTAAGAGAAAAAAAATGAAAAAAAAATTAAATAAATATGTTTTTCAACATAAATTTGCATTATTTTGCCTTCAAAAATATATTATCACATTTTAATTAATGCTTCTAACACACTATAGAAATAATAAAAATCTTTATTTTATATATATATATATATATATATATATATATATAATGTGTGTGTGTGTGTTGTGTGTGTGTGTGTGTGTGTGTATGTGTGTGTGTGTATGTGTGTGTGTGTGTGAAGGAAAAGAGAGCGATATAATTGAGTGAAAGAAAAAAATTAAAAATGCTTATTTTGAAAAAGATATTTTGGAAGTTTATTTATAAATAAAAATCACCTTATAAATAATGAGAAAATCTTCCAATAGTCAACAGATAATTCAATTTTGATAATATTTTCAGTACTTTTTCGTCAACAGATGAAAATAAACTTAAAATTCAAAACGAACTGGTTTAATTACCCTTTTTTTTCTTTTTGTAATGAATGTTGATAAATAAATGATAGTCTACAAAATAATTTACTGGAAAGTTATGAGCTCAACATTTTAAATTTAATTTTTTGAATATAATTAAGTTTTCTTTATAAGTAAATGTATATATCAAAATAAGATGTCTACTCAAAATTCTGTTTAAATTTTTATGTCTTTCTTTCTTTTCAGCTAAAAAAAATGCTACTCACTGGAAAAGAAAAGGAGTTTAAGCATTAAAAATTAAACACAGAATTTTGAGTTGTTTATTCATGCTGTAAAAAATTGAGATCATTTGAACGAGAATTGGTCAAATTATTAGACTACGAAATTATATTTTGTCCTAAAAAACCTGTACAATTCAAATGATTTCAGTTATTTTACACACCTAGTACTAACCAATAAAATTAATCTCAAGTAATGAACGACTTCATATAATGAATGACTCTAACTTTTTGCCAACAGAAAGGTATCTTATCATATATTGTATGTAATGAACGACCCCTAACTTTTGGATCCCACAAAAATCTTTCTTCAACATCCAATGGCATAAAGAGAAAATATTAAAACATTTAAGTATATTTTCAAGTCTACATTAATGCAAGAAAAATCAGTTCAATACCGTTGTAAGGTTCAAAGTTATTTAATGAACATACAATTCCGACACGTTGTGAGACAAAACATTTAATATATATAACAGCACATGGAAACGATAAGATACATAATGTACAGGAGAATAGAACATGTAAATACATATACAATATTTAGGTATAAACAAGATACCTAAATGTACGTAAAATATAGATGTTACAGACATGGAACTAAAGGATAGTCCATGCTGTATAAAGGACTTACAGTAATGTAAGTGGGAGGCAAAAGCCCCACCGAGAAATGGGGTAGATAGATTCTAGCCCATAGCAGTTCTTGAGAAGATCCAGCTAAAAGAGGAAGCAGCGTTTGAATGAACGCGCTTAACTACCAGAGGTCCCCTAGTGGGAACAAACAGCAACGCAGCGAGAAGATAACTCTTCCGGCAAAAGGAAGATAATCCCCTACACTGTAAATGTTTGGTTAGTGCATAATTATAGCGTTTATTTTTGTTTGTTTCTATTTGATTTTTTGGTTGAAAAAAAAAAGAATATTAAAAATGTTCTTTAGCTTGACTAAAACGAAGCATTTTAGTTTAGATAATGAAGAGTTTTACGTATATTTGTTTATTATTATAATATTTGTACATATTATATACATGTGTTATAAATAGTAATTAATGTTAAGTAAAAACGTTCTTATTTCAACTAATAGCCTTTGTTTAGTTATTAGGTTGTTACAAAAATAATGTCCGATTTCAAATACATACATTTATTGTTGAAACATTAACAGTAGAAATGTTAAAATTAGTCAAAATACGAGCCTTGGGCAGCTAAGTGTCTGAGGCATCTATCTGACACTTTGTGGTGGATTTTGCTCAACAACTGCCTTCAATTGTACATTGTCAAAACTGCATGTCCGTCCTCTACCTTCTTCATTTTCAAGACTCTCATCTCCACTGCGGAATTTCTGGAACCACATTCGTACAGTCCGATCACTTGTGGATTCATCTCCCCATGCTTTTTTTATATTAGCAGCAGTTTCGGAGGCATTGTGCCCAAGCTTGAACTCATGCAACATGTTCTCTCTTTGAAGGCTCCTATTTTTCAAAAATGCTTTTTATCTGAAAATAAATTAAATTTTATTTTTGAGCACACATTAATTATTATATATACAAAAATTCACCTGAAATAAACAACAAATTCTGTTAAAATGACATTTCAAAACCGAGCACTTCAATCGGCCATTATTTTTGTAACAACCTAATATAAGCTATGTGAGGAATACTTTGGATTGAAGTTACGTCAAATATCATCAAGTCATGCTGATTCCCTTGATCCCCCCCTCTCTCTCTCTCTCTCTCTCCCTCTCTCCTCTCTCTCTCTCTTTCTCTCTCTTCTCTCTCTCTCTCTCTCTCTCTCTCTCTCTCTCTCTCAGGCTATATCGGTCATCAGTCCTAAGGTCTAAACACTGCATCCAGTGTCTGCACAGAGGTGATGAATGTAATTTTTACTGGTCGGACAACACTGATTTGTGCCTGTGTAGGAGTACACAGCAGAACGTCACTTATGAGCTCGTCCTTTCGACTCAAGCACTACCCAGCATATTTTCTTCTTCTTATCGAAATTAACTGCATTCAGTCACAGCTCTTGTTCGTTGGCGGAATATTGATACTTGAAGTTTTGTTTTTTCAGAGTTATATAATATATAATATATATAATATATATATATTATATATATATATGATATATATATATATATTATTATATATATATATATAATATATCTATATTAGTGCTTTATTTTTTTTCGTCTATTTTTATCATCTTTTTTTTTCTATTTCCATTCTTGGTTTATTTTATTATTTTTGTATCCTTATTCTTCTTTTTTTATCTGTACGTTCATTTTTTTTTATTGATCTTTTTATCTAATTATATTATCTCATTACTTCCCTCTCCCATGTCGTCTCCCTCTTTAACGCACTTCGTTTTTCGTTTCTTTTCCTTTTTTTTTTTTTTTTTTTTTTGCTTTTTCGTTATTATTATTTCTTGTATTATTCTTTGTGAAATTCCATCCCTCGCTTACCGTTCCGTTCCGGCTTGATTATCCGAAATTCTTTTGTAGTTGTCAGCTTTCAACGCGATCTCCGCTTTGTTGAAATTCTTTCGGGCTTCTGGCATTTCGACGAAATGGACTTCCTCGTCTGCCAACCAAAATAAGTGAAAGAACTGCGTACCTATATTTATCCACACCCCAAGGAAGATTTATTTATTTTTGAACTAACAATACCACTACATCTGTTTGTTTGTCTGTCTGTCTTAGTCTCGCTCACTCACTTTCTCTCACTTTCGCTTTCAGTCTCTCTCTCTCTCTCTCTCTCTCTTCTCTCTCTCTCTCTCTCTCTCTCTCTCTCTCTCTCTCTCTCTCTCTCTCTCTCTCTCACGCCCACATACCCACATACATACACACACACACACTTTCTATCCTGTTTGATCTTTCTTGCTAATTTTCTTTCTCTTTCTTTTATCTCTCCGTCTTTTCTCTTTCTATTTCACTTTCTTTCATCTCTCTCTCTCTCTATCTTTTCTCTCTCTCTCTCTCTCTCTCTCTCTCTCTCTCTCTCTCTCTCTTTTCTCCTCTCTCGTTATTTCTCCCCTTTCCACATCCTTTCTTTTTTTCTCTCTGTCTCTCTGTCTCTCTCTTTTATTCTTTCAGTGTATCTCTCTCTCCCTCTTGCTCTTTTGCTTTCTCTTTCCCTCAACGTTTTACATCTTTTACTCCCATCTTTCTCTCTCTTTTCGCTCTCCGTTTTCATCTTTTGCTTTCTTTCTCTTTCGTCACCCCCCTCTCTCTTCTCTCTCCCCTCTCTCTCTCTCTCTCTATCTCTCTCTCTCTCTCTCTCTCTCTCTCTCTAGTTCTTGCTCTTTCTCTTTATCTCCCCCCTATATAGATTAATACAATTGAATTTTATATATCAGAGATACACATTTTCAAAGGTAAATGTTTGCTTTCAATTTATTGCAGTAGGTATAAATGAAATGAATCACTTTAAAGCGCTGTATCTTACAATTGAAATAAATAATATATTTAACTAAATAAACAAGGATTCTTTTTATTTTGTAGTAAATAAAAGTATATAAGACCGTAGATTCCGAGACTGTGTTCCAAATCATAGAAGTAAATCCGGTAAGTAGCACACAGAGAGTACGGCATCTCATAGTCCTGTGCGGTTCGGTACCTTCATGACTTCGACAAAGCTGCCGAATTATGCCTCATGTTAACAAAATATTGCAAAACATTTCCCTCTAGTAATGTCTTGGTAGACAGGTATCTTCTGTAAGTATATGTAAAGGAAAACAAATTGTTCATTTTCAGATCAAAGTCGAATCAATTTGATACATTACACTTGTCCATATCTACTTACTTTCCTCGGAATTCATTTAAAATTTAAAATGCCGTCATTATTATTTTTCATCATCATCATGTCGCGCGCGCAGCGCTGATATCCATGACAATCTTTCGCCAACCTTCCCTATTACTCATGGCCCCTGGAAGGTCCTCTGTGCAGCATCCCGAGTCCTCGCATAGTTGGTCAATGTAGGTCCTTAGCGGGTGTCCTACGTTAGCATGTCCATGTGTTGGCCTCCAGAGGAGAACATCGCTTATCAGCTCATTCCCGCTTCTCCAGCAGTGTCCTGCATGTCTAGTCCGTCTCACCCGGATGGTTTGTGAGATGGGGGGGGGGCAGGTGACCATATAGTTGCTTCTTTGTAGGGTGCTGCTTCCATGACTTGTTCAGGACTGCTCGCAGCATTCTTGTGCAGGTACCATCTAGCTTATTCTCGAGGCGCTTTGTCAGGGTCCAGTTGGTGCAGCCATACAGCATCATTGATATAACCACAGCCTGGAAGAATTGTCGCTTTAGCTTGTCAGTGAGATCGGATCTCCATATTACTGATAGTATGTTTGTGACCGCCCATGCCTTTCCTATACGTGTATTAACATCGCTTTCTGTGGATGAGATATTACTACCTAGGTAAGTGAACTGTTCTACTGGCTTAAGAGGCTTACCATCAAGTGTGGATATCTCCTTTCTTTTTGAAGCACATGAACTCTGTTTTATCGGAGTTAACATTGAGACCGATATTCTTTGCTGTCTTCTCCAGGCTATGGTGTAGGGACTCAGCCGGTGTGTCTGCAAGAAGCGCAAGGTCATCCGCGTAGTCTGCATCTGTGACTGTTTGTGCAGGATATCGCCTGCTTCTTGCCTTATTATCTTTACTGTTGGTTTATTCCAGTTCTTCACCGGACCTTTACCCAAAACTTAGGAAGGTAGGGATTTTATGTATTCCATGTATTTGAGTTTTTTGCTGTCTCTTTTAGGTGTAATTTTTCCTAGCACACTAATAGTACTCTCCTAAGGAGAAGGACAGTTTTGAAAAGGGGCATTTTTTGTATTTAATATAGGCTAAGATTGTCAAGTATTTTGTCAATCTGCTTATATGTTCCTTTCTTAATCATACCCAAGTCTCCCACTGTTGCTGGAACGGCGATAGTTTTAAGGTGCCACATTTTTTATTAATTTTTCTGTCCAGGTCTTTGTATTTACTTATTTAATTATACTATTTGAATGATATTATCATTATTATTAATTTTTAATTGAACATTTGTCTCACTAGAAAGTTGGGTTTTTGTGTTTTTTGTGGTGGTGATCCTTAACTCTTTCCAGATTGGCCAACCAAATCTGACTAATAAAATCTGTTTGTTGGCCGTACCATTTAGCTATCGAATAATGTATAATTTTGTTTCATATTTAAGTTATCTTAAATATGGTTGACTTGTCATCAGGGCTCAGAATATGCTGACTGTATCCTCTGCAAAGAAGTAAGACCCAACAAAAGGGGGTACTCTGGGTATGACTGTTACTGGCACTGTGGTAGTTTTAGGGTACCACATTTTTTCAATTTCTATTGTATTTACTTATTTAATTATACTCTTTGGCTGACATGTTATTCTCGGTTGGCACTGACATATCAATCAGAAGGCCTATTTTTCTTTTATAGTCATTAACACTATATATGGTTATATTATTATTATTATTATTATTATTATTATTATTATTATTATTAAAGAGTGACCAAGTGAATGTATAAGATATTAATAGCATCAACAGTGGTGCGAATACAATGGATTCCAATGACAATTAGAAACATTGTCCTATTCAGTTGATTAACATCAACAAACATTGTCTCTTTGTTTATTCAAAAGACATTTTGGTATCAATAGTCAAATTCTTTTCACAGCCACACAGATCTTTCTTTTTTTCTCTCCACTAAAACGTTCAAAATATTTGAAAATTTTCAATTGTGAATTCATCCATCCACTGTGACTGTATTGATCCCGGCAGCCATTTTAGCAAGTTCTACCAGGTCAGCCAATCAAACTCGAACACAAAAGCAACACAAAAAATAACAAAATCTAATCGTATAGAGAAAAGTTAAAACAAAACAAAACAAAAAAAGATGGCGTCTTTGTGTCAAACAAGTCGATCGCAAACAAAGTACTGTTGATTACGTTTATGTAACGTCCTGTAGGCTTACTATTACGTATGTTTGGAAATTGGAGGATTTTTGTGTCGCTTCTTTGTGTGGCGATCAGTTGTGTGTATAGAATATGAGCGAACCTTTGTCTCTGTTTATTTGAGCTAAGATCAATGACTTGTGTATTTTTTCCATTTGTGTTGAACGACACATTTGATGTGTGTTTGGACTGATTTATAAAGTCGTTCTCTGTATGTTCATTAAGTGGACTTTTGTTACACATGTTTTATATCAAAGTGCTACTTCTGTTTGTCCTTTCTGAAGTGTTTATATGAATTCTCTTTGTTCAAGTGAAATACAGATGAACATTAAGCCTTCATGTGTTGACATGAATGACAAAGGATAGTCCAGCAATTTTTGTTATATCATGTCAAAGTACTGATAGAAATGGTTAGAATATTTATGCACTCACCGATTATGCTGATCAAGGGCACCTCACGTGGTGTAATCGTTAGCAAGCTAGATTCGCAAACCATTATTAGTAAGTTCGATTCTCACAGGGTGCCCCATACGTCTGGCCTTGTGCCACATCTTAGCTAAGCTTAGTAAATAACTATAGTAAAATTGGCAGTCCGAACAACGAAGTAGTGCTAGAGTAGGGAGGGTCATTTTTGTTTTGGTTTTTTTTTCTGAGGTGAAGCATCACACCTACCATCATCTACCCAGAACCTTGTGATTCCTAGACAGACACTCTACCGATTGAGATTATAAACAAATAAAAAAAAAGTAAATGTCATAATTATATTTTATAAATACTCTAAATGTCTACCAACAATGTCTAATTAATATGACTGGCAATGGGACTTTCTTTTTTAAAATTATTGTATGTTTAGTATTTACAAAAGTGGTGGTTAGAATTCCTGACTTTCAATCAGGCGGCCCGGGTTCGATTCCCGGAGTGGGAACGTAACTTTTAAGGGCCGGTTTAGTTCAGTCGGTAGAGCGTTCGGCAAGAAACCACAAGGTTCCTAGTTCGATACCAGTCCTTGCCAACTGAGCGATAAAGTAAGGAGCTGATGGTAAGTGTGGCGCTCCACCTCAGATGCAAAAACAATCTCCTGGTCTAGAGCTAGTGAAAGGGGATAGACTCCCTATATATATATATTTCCAAAGTAAAAAAAAATACTTTAAAATCAAAGTATTGCTTTAAATTAAAATGTATCTTTAACCACTGAACCTATTTGATCGCGGTGACCTTCTAAATACTAGTCGTCGGGGTGGCCTAAAGTCGGTATCAGCCAATATTATTCTCTATCTATCAATCTATCTATCTATCGCCTGTCTGAATATATTAGGCAAATCAAATATACCTCAATAAATCAAAAAATTTCGAAATCAATATTTGTCCGATTTAAGCTCCATTTTCACCCTTATTAAAATACCAAACTAAATTGTCAACCATTCTTAAAGAATGGTATTTGAGAATAAGTATTTACAAGAATAGTATTTCAAAATAAAAAAGAATATCATTTTTATGAATTTGTTAGATGAGGCATGATGAATATTTTTTGGAGTGGTTTATATTTCTGCCGATATACAGTAAAATTCATTTTCACGTTGGTTACCAATAACTGATATGTTAAGTTTGGTAAATTTAATATCTAATATTTATATTCATTTTTTATATTCATTTTTTTATATTCATTTTTTTATATTCATTTTTTATTCAGTTTTTTTTTAATAACATATATACGATAACATCTCGGCGAGGTCGGAATGGGTATATTGTATATTGAAATCTTTTAATATAATTTTAACATGAAAAGGTGATACTTTATAAAAGCCTGGTCTTTGTGAGACAGTGTTGTGTAGAGATGTAGTACACGATTCGATTATATGACGCTTATTTCGATCATGGACGAAAGCAATCATCGAAGAATTTTTAAGTCTTTTAATGTTAATACATTCGTCTTTTCCAATTTCTTGTCGTATTCGGGAGCCATCACGGAACTTTGAACCTAAACTTTTATTTAGTCCACGGGGGTATCCTGTTCTCATTCCGCTAACCTTAACTATGGTTAGCGGAATGAGAAAGGTTCCCGAGTCCGACAAGAAATACCTGAAGAAGGCCGGAGGGCATATCGACGGAAACGTTGTACAAGTGACAATGAAGATGGGGACAATAGTCCGAATAACGCAGATAATACTAATCTTCAAGCCTCATCTCAAACATTCAGAGAAATAGTATTTGAGATATTTGTAATTAACGAAAAATGACTGATTAAATTCAGATTAAACTAATATTAGCTTGATACCTCTGAAATCTGATAATTTATTTTTATTTTTGTTCATAATATATGCTGAAACATAGGTAAATGGAAGGATCTAGCAAATGCTGAAAAACAGAAAATAACAAAGTGAGGGAATGTCAATATTTACTTTCGTTTATGAAATATAGCTTAAAATGATCACGTGGCCGGAAAATGGACATGCCTAGGAAACTAACATCTTTTGCGCGCTATTCTGCATTTACACCGACAACAAAAAAAAAC
>CM042161.1:45228355-45253727 GCA_023376005.1 Doryteuthis pealeii
AATAATAATATATATATATATAATATATACATAATATATATATATGTATAGATATATATATATATATGTGTTATATATATATATATATTATATATATATATATATTATTATTATTATTATTATTATTATTTATTATTATTATTATTATTCCTATCTATCTTAATCTATTCCTCTATATCTATCAATATATCTATCAATATATCTATAGATAGATAGATAGATAGATAGATAGATTTCTTGATTATTCTTTATAGGAATGTTTATATACATATATTCCCATACATACATACATAGCATCCCTAACTATTAATCTTGGATTTTTTTAACTATCTTCCTTCGCACGTTTAGATTTGTTAATTTTTGTAAGGTTCCTTTTTTAAACGTAAAATTCAACGACATAAATCGGAAGCAAACTAAATAATGACACGTACATTGATACTAAACTACACGACGTTTCATATCGTGAAATTAACATTGAATTAATCACGAATATATTTTCCGAAATTTCAAGTCCTGGGGTGATCACCCATTAAAACAAAAGATTCTTAACATTGAAATGTAGACAAGAAATGATTCACTCTTCTTCTTATTATTATTTGTTATTTAATGTTTCTATGAATATTTCTGTCTCTTTTTTCTCATTGATGTGACAACATTTTTCTGAAAAATACTTCCTTACGTCAAGCCCCAAAAATCTTGTCTACTGATGAAAGGTGAAAAGCAAAAAAAGAAAAAAAAGAAAAAGAAAAAAACAGACAGATGAAAACAGATAAATGGATGAGAATAAAAAGAGAAAGGTAGATAAACGGTTGAAATAGATAGAGAGATAGATAGATAGATAGATAGATAAATGGGATTTGAATATAATAGAATATAGATTTGAACAGAATTATATATATATATATACATACATATAATATATATATATATATATATGTGTGTGTGTGTGTGTGTGTGTGTGTGTGTGTGTGTTGTGTGTGTGTGTGTTTGTGTGTGTGGATACACAGATAGATAGATAGATAGATTTGAACACAAGGAAATAGATAGATAGATAGATAGATAGATAGATAGATTTGAACACAATGAAATAGATAGATAGATAGATAGGTAGATAGATAGATTTGAACACAATGAAATAGATAGATAGATAGATAGATCTGAACACAATAGAATATATATATAGATAGATTTGAACAATGAGATAGATAGATAGATAGATTTGAATATAATAACATATAGATTTGAATAGAATTATATATATTATATATATATATATATATATATATATATATATATATATATAGTGTATGTGTGTGTGTGTGTGTGTGTGTGTGTGTGTGTGTGTGGATACACAGATAGATAGATAGATAGATAGATAGATAGATTTGAACACAAATGAAATCGATGGATAGATAGATAGATAGATAGATTTGAGCACAATAGAATAGATAGATAGATAGATTTTAACACAATAGAATAGATAGATAGATTTGAACAATGAGATAGATAGATAGATAGATAGATAGATAGATAGATAGATAGATTTGAACTGAATGAATGAGATAGATAAGAACAGATTAAAATACAGTGTCGCTCATAGATACGTACACTCGAAATGATTTTTTAAAATAAAAAGCTGATTTCTTTCTAAAGCAAAGGTACCATGATCTTAATATATTCAGTAAAATATTATTCTATCAAAATGGATATTATTAGGTATTATTTATTACTAAAGCCTACAAGATTGAATCTCTGTAACCAAAAATAATATTGCGTAAATCTATATAAAGGTAGCAATGATTTTTGCACTGTTCCATGTTTATAACAGAGTTTCAATATTGCAAAGTTTTATTATGTAACGAGAGCTAGAGGAGCCACAAATATGCCTGATCCAAGTTTGATTACATCTCTGGCACACAGTACGAGGCAAGTTCCTTGCTATTGTTGTTTACCACTGTAGTATGGACATACCTATATATAAATTCTGTGTCCGACAAATATGCCTGATCCAAGTTTGATTACATCTCTGGCACACGGCACGAGGCAAGCTCATTGCTACCACTGTAGTATTTGTCTTGTACGTTTGTTGTATTTTGGGTGGCATAACTGGCGCTAACTTTAAAATATATAATAATTTAGTAACACACTCTCTTTTGATATCTCTCTCTCTCTCTCTCTCTCTCTCTCTCTCTCTCTCTCTCTCTCTCTCTCCCTCCTCTCTTTCTCACACACAATACATACACCACATACACGCACATATAGACACACATTGCATGTGATATTAAGAGGAAATCAAGTTGATCTCATCGGTCGGGCTTAAAATGTTTAGAAATACAATTGAATAAAGAAAATAATTGTAAAATAATTGTAAAACTAACCATCTAAGTCTTGAATATAATAGAATTAAATATTCCTCATTTTTAAGGGCTTTTCGTGAGTTTCTGGGATCTTCGAACGAACCCGAAACCGCCTCCCGTACACCACGCTTGGTGGAAACAACACAGTAACCCGTAGTAACAATAAAAAACAAATAAAACATCTTTTAAATACGAATAACTATTCAAAACGTGAATAAAAGCGGATCTATGTCCATCATTATTGTTAATGAACACATTACAACCCGTATATAGTATTGGTAAGTACTGTTAAATTGAATGTTTTAAATTATAAGTACGAACATTTTTGATGTCATAAGACAAAATCAACCCCTCGATTGAAATAAAAAAAATACCAAAAATCAGGGAATTATATGATTTTAATGAAATATTCTGTGTTGGTTTATCAATGAATACATTTTATAATGCATTCGTTATTTTATTTTAAAACTTTCTGATTTTTTTCACGTCATTTAACTTTTACTTCCCCCTTATTTTGGGGTGAGGTTGGGATTATACATAACTGAGATTACAGTATAAATATAAAGACAAAAGATTGAAGATGTGAATAGAAAAAATTAAAGGGCTGATTTTGGTTGAATATAAGTGCCGAAAATCTGAAAAATCAAATGGAAAAACAAAAAATTAAAAATATTTTTTTAGATATTTTTTTACTCTGTTGTTCATGAAAAAACTATACGTCGATATTTGTTTTATTCAAAAGGATGGAGGCTTAACTTTTAAATTGAGATATCTTAATTAATTCTTTCATCACCATACTAAAGTAAGCTTGTTATTAAATAATCATTTGTTTTTAGAATCTAAAAATATGAATTTCAAAACTTAAAATTATGATTTATATTTTAAATGAATTTTATCTATTAATCAGGTATATAAATTGTTGCTCTAAAGGCTCATATGGATGGAGCAAACGGTAAGATTTACTTTAAATAAATTTGATTCGATCAGTTTGGTGGAAACGATTCAGAAATTTAAAAGAAAGAATTCCTTTAATAAGTCAACACTGAATTTATTTTTTTTATTAAAATCAGATAATTCCCTGATTTTGGGTAATTTTTTGTTTATGAATCTGGGGAACTTATTGGTCACCGGGTTTTTAACATTTTTCTAGCTGACTTTTGTAAACTTTTTTTAATTTTTTTTTACTCTTTTTGCATTCTTAGATACTCTGCGTGTTCGGAACAAAAAAAAGGTATTTAATTTAAATAAAATATCAACAAGTTAGTAATTTTTCTGAACATATTTGAAATTGATTTCTAAGAAATTGTTATAAGTCTTCTTTTTTTTTTACTTTTAATAACATGTTTTGTTAACTTCATTTGCAAAGTCAGATTTCGTAAAATTTCGGGCAAGTTTAATGTTTAAAATGTATTAAAAATCAATTACATATGTAATATTATATGGTTTTTCTTTTCTTTTTTTTTCTTTTTTTTTACTGATGCTCATTATGTTAATACTTTTCGGAAAAAACAAAAAATTGACCTTGAATAATCGATTCAATTAATTTTGATTAGTTTTTTTTTTTTAATGAAAATCGGCGCTCATTTTGTTGGTGCCTATTTAAATACAACTTGTTTCCTAAGCTTTAATAGAATGGAACCTACATCCTTTATTTTTAATAATGATCATAGTACAACCCGGATGCAATATGGTCATTTTTGCTCGTGTACTCCAATTCACCAAAAAGAAAAACTTTGGCTAGACCTGACATATCCACTGTAGATATATATTGAAATAAGTTGAAATTCTCGGTAGACATGGAACTCAGTGTTGATTGAGAAACTAATTATAGAATATATATCATAATCAATGCAAGTAAATAAATGATTAAGAATTTTTTTAAAAAATAGGGCCGGTTAGTCTTGGAACCACATGGTTCCGGATTCAATAACCGGCCCATCATACTCAGCGCAAGAATAACAAGTAAACACAAATGAAGTTGAACTTCATTACTATTAAGTTGCAATTGATTTGGCAGTCGCTTTATACTCTTAGAAAACATTCTTACTTTAACACAAATCTTGCTACAATAAGCAAACTGTCAGTAACAATGCGCCGTTGACTTCATGTCTATACTACCCTAACTTAGATATACATGGTCTATCCACGATATTGATCACTAATTACTTATGTAGCTCAGTCGGTAAAGCGTTCGGCTAGAAAACGCAAGGTTCTTAGTTCGACCCCGGCCCTCGCCAACTCAGCGTATGAGTAGCACAGGGATCTGTGCGGTAAAGTAAGAAGCTGATGGTAGGTGTGGGCGCTACACCTCAGACGCAAAAAACAATCTCCTTGGTCTAGCGCTAGTATAAAGTAGATAGACTCCCTCGCTGATTGGCTGGTGCCGACATTAGGCCGCCCCGACGAACTTTACTTTTTTATAGCACACACACACACACACACACATATATAATATATATATATATATATATATATATATATATATATATATATATAATATATATATATATATAAAAGTTATGGTAGGGTAGACAATAGTCACCGGCGCATGGTAACTGTCAGTTTTTCGCCTATGCGATTTTCAAACAATAATATATATATATTATATTATATATATATATATTATATATTAATAAAGATAAATCTAATGAGTCAGACGAACCTACTATTAGTTTCGCTTAATGCTCTGAAGAGCATTAAGCGAAACTAATAGTAGGTTCGTCTGACTCATTAGATTTATCTTTATTATTTGCTTATTAGGTATTGAGCACTTTTACTTATTAGCTATTCTCCTAGCGGTTATATGAATATATATATATATATATATATATATATATATATATATATATATATACATATATATACATATAAATTGTTTTTTCTTTTGGCAAATACTGTACCAATAGATTATTTTTTTATATATAAGTTCAAATTTAACAACAGATCTGGCCAGCTGTTAAAATTTCTCCCTTGAAAACTACACTCATCTCTCTCTCTCTCTCTCTCTCTCTCTCTCTCTCTCTCTCTCTCTCTCTCTCTCTCTCTCTCTCTCTCTCTAACCCTTCGAAACCAGACATGATTAATAACAATACGACAGAAAGTGACGCTTATTATAAGACAACTATATAACTTGTTTAAACAAATAATTATATAAACTGGACTGTCTTAATGCCGTGTTGAAATCACTCGTGATTCAACGAATTTCTAAGTAGAAGGAGGGGATGGGGTCGAGTGTCTTTCCACGCATTTCACACTTCTATGGTTCTTTATTGTATTTCTAAGCTGTTTTCTTTTTGTATGTGATTCTATTATTTATTTAAAGGGTACTTTGTATTTTCTTCTCTCCACTTCTTCTCTCTCTCTCTCTCTCTCTCTCTCTCTCTCTCTCTCTCTCTCTCTCTCTCTCTCTCTCTCTTGGAACCATTACCACACGCAAGTATTCTGAGTGGGTGCTGCCCTTCACATCAATCCACCCGTACCTCATTGTGGGTACGTCTATAACGCACCGTCGATCTCTATAGTACAATTGGCTGCAATTGCCGCCTGTATCCTCGCATTATTATTTTCATTTCTTTTTTTTTGTTGTTGATTGTGGGGGTGGGTACTTATCTTCAACTCTCTATGGTCAACCCAAACCCGACTTTTTCCCCTTTTCTTTTTAATTATTTATACATGGATGTGGTGGGTCCGACGCAATGTAACGCCGGGTCCTCTTTTGATGCAAATTGGTTCCACGTCCTCTCCCCGAATCTCCACCTCCGCCTCCGTCTTTTTTTCCATATCGTTGTCTTTCTACTTGAGTGCCGAGGTCATTGACTAAGGCTTGCCATTTGATAGACAATACGTGATGGGCAATAAACGCGCCTACCCTTTTTTGTGGGCCCTTCCGTTGTCCTTTCCAACTCCAATAGCCACCAGACCGGTACAGCCTCTTACATGCTTTTTCCCAGCAGGTGGATGACTCGTATTCGTCCCTTCTCAACTACGCCCTCTCACTGGCACGTTTTTTATTCTAGTCTAACTTACCTTACTTTTATTGAGCTATTCTTCTCAAATTTTATTAAAGTTTATTAAAAAAAAAGTTTTCACTTTTTTACAGACCGTTATCCCAAAGCTTATTTTATGCATACACCTTAATATGTATCGCCACTATTTAGTACGAGGGTGGGCTGAAATGTTCATAGTCTAAAAAGGGTTAAAATTGCAAATCGTCGTCAAAATTAAAACGGAAAAATTTGGCTTGGGCATAGATTTTAATGAATTTAATTATTACTATAGACACGATTTTGTGTTATTTTTTACTTAAATTTTAACCGTTAGTTGTGTTTTTAACCGTTTTCCATTTGACGTTATTTTCCTCCAGAGGGCCGCAAGAGAATTAATTTTTAACGGAGATAAATATTTTCCGAGAATTTATTAACATAAAAACACGGATTATTAATCTTTTGATCATCCATACTCATCGTCGTCTGTAATATTGAAATAGAAAGTACGTTTTTTTGTACATGTTTATTAATTCTGACTATGAGGCCGGGTTAGCTCAGTCGGTAGAGCGTTCGGCTAGAAACCACAAGGTTCCTAGTTCGATACCGGTCCCCGCCAACTCAGCGTATGGGTAGCACAGGGTAAAGTAAGGAGCTGATGGTAGGTGTGGCGCCACACCTCAGATGCTAAAACAATCTCCTTGGTCTAGCGCTATTGAAAAGGGGATAGACTCCCTCGCTGACTGGCTGATACCGACATTAGGCCGCCCGTCGACTAGTCTTATCATTCATCTATTGTATTTTATCTATTATTTTTCCTAACTAACGGTTAAAATTTAAGTAAAAAATAACATAAATCGTGTCCTTAGTAATAAGTAAATTCATTAAAACCTATGCCCAAGCCAAATTTTTCCGTTTTAATTTTGACGACGATTTACAATTTTAACCCTAAAAAGTTCATATGATGATGTCATATCTGTTGGTAATGTCTTTTTTTTTACCAATAGGATTCAAGCACTGCAACACCGATAGAAGGAGTGTCGGGTGTGCAAGGAGAACTATATTGAAAAATAAATCTTATTCGATTATATTCTATGAGAGTATCTTGTATTAACTTTTCAGTCCACCCTCTTATATCTCATAAATCAGTACAATCCTAACAACATTTTTATAAAAGGTTTTATTTTCCCAGTACCCCACTCGTACCGAGTCAGGCCATAGGCCCTATTTATGTGGGACCACCCACAAGCCGAGACTCATGGGTGGCAGGTGGGAAAATTGCGTCGATCCCGTCTGCATTCCCCCTCAAGGGGGGCGCCTCAGGCGCTGGGCAATAAACCCAGCCCTGCCCCTTTAAGTCAAGGGGAAGGTATTGCCTGGAGGGATGGCCCTCTGGAATCGACGCTATTAATTTACCATCTCACCGGTCCAGTGGCCGAAGCTCACTGGACCCCCGTCCCGAAGGACGGGTTGTAGGTGTAACATTTTTATAAAAGATTAATCTATCTATCCATATATAAAGGGTAGTTGTTTGTATCTGTATGTCCGGAGGAAACTTCGAAAATAAATCAATTAACGACAAAGTAAATATATATACACATTAAATATCACCGGGGCTTGTTTGTTTGTTTTTTTAGCAAAAACAATAAAGATTTGATTTATATTTAGGAAGATATTTAAAAATTCAAATTTGAAAAGTAACAGAAGGGAAAGTCATTTGCATGTTATTTTGTTTATCTTCTTTTTTTTGCGGGGGGGGGGGTTTGGTTGTTTTTTTTTTTGTTTTTTTTCGCTTTGAAATTATATATTGATTGATAGAATTAATTACATCATTTATATCTTCTTTTTTTTTAATTGTAAATCATTGAATGGAAATTTCTTACTATATTGTTACATATTTCCGTGGGGAGGGGGGGTTATGGGGTAACCAGCGGGGATCGCACTTGCGATAAGTAATAATAGATCTGCCAGACTAACTTTAAAAAATTCCCCCCTCTACCCAGGCAACGCCGGGTAGCCACTTCTAGTATCCTTCAAAATCCAAAGATACTAGGATTTTATTGTTTCTATTCAATCAATATGTGTGAGTAGGAGGACAGTCTGGGTTATTTAACCTTGAAGGGGTAACCGGCTTAGAAGAAGGGAGATTCTGAATACCTTCAATCAAAATGAATATTATAAGGTATTATTTATTACCAAACTCTCCAGGGCTGAAACTGAAAAATATGAATATGTAACTGTCCCAAAATAGGTACATCCAAAATATATATATATATATATATATATGTGTGTGTGGTGTGGTGTGTGTGTGTGTGTGTGTGTGTGTGTGTGTGAGTGTTTGTTCTACATTTTCATCAAATATATATATATATATATTGTGTGTGTGTGTGTGTGTGTGTGTGTGTGTGAGAGAGAGGTATCCAAAACTTGGTAGTAAGGGATGATTCTATATGTGATTTCTAAGACACACTGTATTATTATTGTATGATCCAGTATGTATAAATACAGTGAATCTTTAAATCACTAAAGAGAGCTCAATGTATAATAAAATTTTTAGATTATATACAGAGCCATATTTATCTTTGAAAGGAAGGAAAAACTCAACACCGTTATTCCATTTGATGGGCCTTGATTTTGGGGAGCTTTATTAAATCAACTTAGATTATAAAGGCCCCAATTTTGGTCGAAATAAATTCATTATGGAATAACGGTGTTGAGTTTTTTCCTTCCTTTCAAAGATATTATATATATATATATATATATTATATATATATATGTGTGTGTGTGTGTGTGTGTGTGTGGTGAAAACGTAGAAAAACACGGGATGTTATAATGGGTTGAAAATTTATTAGTCGATGTTCGAACATTTCGGTTTATCAAAGTAAACCTTCTTCAGGACAATGAAATTATTCAAGGACAAAAAAGGATTTATAGAGATAAAAGATGATGGATGTATTGAATACGTTGAGTTTGGAAAATGTGTAGAAAAAGGTTCGTTACCAAACTCAACGCATTCAAAACATTCATCATCTTTTATCTACATAAATCCTTTTTTTCTCCTTGAATAATTTCATTGTCCCGAAGAAGGTTTCCTTTATAAACCGAAATGTTCGAACATCGACAAATACATTTGTGTTTGCTCTATGTTTTCTCCACATACTGTCCGATTAATTTCCTATATATATATATATATATATATATATATATATATATATATATATATATATATATATATATGAGAGTAAGTAAATAAACAATGTGTTTATTTGATATGGCTTTTAGCCGACAATTTTTGGAGGATATGTGCTTAATTGAAGTCATACCTAATTTTGAAAATTAATTAGTTAATAATTACATTAATTAGTTAATAATTACATATATGCCCGCCTAAATTCATTAATTATTAACTAATTAATTTTCAAAATTAGGTATGACTTCAATTTAAGCACATATCCTCCAAATATATATATATATATATATATATATATATATATATATATATATATTATTATATATGAAATTAATTGGACAGTATGTAAAAAAAAACATGGCTTCTTCGTGAATAGTGAGATATTGATGTATTTAAGTTATATATTAGAACTATAGTAGTAGGATTCAAATTGATAAAGATAAATAAATAAACAAATAAATTTTTAAAAAATAAATTAATTGATAAAATAATAGATTTTAACGGTGTTCTGTCTTTTGTCATTTTTCTTTGTTTTTTATTGGTTAGTTTAGTCTATGCTAATTCATTTGAGTCAAGGTGGAAGGTGTTGTATAAATATGAGTTTGCTCCAAATCTCTTTAGTTGGATCTTAGTCCTGAAGAGAACTAAGCGAAACTTTAAGTAGGTTTATTTGACTCATTGGGTTTATCTTTATATATATATATATATATATATATATATATATATATATAATATAATATAATATAATATGATAAAATAAATATATAAAGGTTTTACGTATATATTTATTTGTTGACAAAGGAACATTCACGACCATATTGGTTTCATGCGATAGCAATCGCCAGGTGAAGATGTTACAAATGCAAGGAAAATCGAAAAATTGCAAAATAAATTCAGAAAATTCAATAGACATAGGATGTGTATGATTGGATGAAACGTTATGCGTACGTATGTGTTGGTATTATGAATGCATGTGAGTGTTTATGGGCAGTATAAAGGTTATGTATACGGGATAACTGGTCACACACATAATACATTGTACTATGAATGTGTAATGTTTGATCAATGCGGACGTGTGAGCGTTATCAAAATATAAACAATTTTGTTTAAATTCTTATCTGCTGTATCGCTAATTACTATAGGTATTTATTAGTAATAATTAGTATAGGTATTTATTTATTACAAAAATCTACAAAATCGAAACCAAAAATAAAATTGTACAAACGTACATTAGTGTACATATTTTTAGAATGCTATATATATACATATATTACAGAATCACAATCGTAATAAATAATACCTAATAATGCCCGTTGTGATTTTTTAATGTTCCATTAAAAACAATAAAATCCTAGTATTTCATTCTAAATAAAAATTATTAATTTATTATTTTAATTAGCAAATATATGCACCCTCTGGGTGCAAGTATTTAAGTTTTAATGTAATAAAATATTGTATCAAATTAGAAATGCTAATGAAACTAAATAAGAAAGCAGATAAAAAGATTTGAAACAGAGGAGGGTATAATAAAAAAAATAGAATAACTGAAACTTACTCTTCCCTCACTCCTGTCTTTCGTTGCTAAATTTTCCTAATTCAACTATTTAGTTAAAATAGGAAGTAAAGAATAAAATTACAGTTATTTTTTCTTGTTAATGGATTTCTTTTAAGATTTATCCCTGAGATTTTAGATAATATTCATTAAGATAAAACAAAACAATTAGAAATCAGTAATACTAAGCACATATTTATTAAAATCAGATTTTTAATATCAATATGCAAATTAGCCTTCCCATTCACACTGTAAACTGCTATTTTGTTGTATATATAAATACAATTGTATGTTATTAGTATGTAGATATTACCAACAGTATTAATAATGTAAAACAATTTTATTAATAATTGAAGTTTAAATAAAAATAAAATCCTGTAGAATGTGACGTAAATAACTAAGGGATTTGTTACTTGAATAGTAATATAGTTTCGGTTACAGACAGAAAAACACACAATCTCCATTATAATAAGATTATATGGTTTGTACTTCTTTAAACTTATGCTGTATCTAGAGTACAAAGCAAATTATCATTATCATCAAATCGTGCTGACAGCACGGATTCCCATGACTCTCTCGCCACCTGTCCACATCGGTAATTGATCATGACAAGTGCTCAGCATAGCATCCAGTGTTAGTACATTGCTGATCCAATTTGTTGTATTTAACCTATTTTTTCTGAAAATTGTGTTTTATATTCCCTTTTTGTGCTAATTCACATATAAAAAAACTGGCATCCTACGGGCATTAGATTCTGAGAAACGCATGAAAATATTAATGATTAATGGTTCTACGAATATATATATAATATATATATATATATATATATATATATATATATATATATATATATATATATATATATATATATGAGCCTTTAATCTGTTCATATTTCATTATGTATTTTATCTATATCTTCTAATGTGTTTATCCTAAATTAATATATTATATATATATATATATATATATATATATATATATATATATATATGCATCTTTTAATTTAAGATAGACACATTAGAAGATATAGATAAATAGATAAGGAAATATGAACAGATTAAAAAGGCTCATAAATATATATATATATATATATATATATATATATATATATATATATATATATATAGATAAATAGATAGATAGATAGATAGATAGATAGATGGATAGGAAGTGTTTACAATACACTCACATACTGATATTCATAGATTAATATAGATGGAAAAATGGTTGTTATGTAAAAAATTAAACGGGTAGAGGTAGACATGAAAAGAAAGAAAGAAAGAAAGAAAGAAAGAAAGAAGGAGATGGACATAAACCATAATAGAGATATGTAGAAGTATGAGAATAATTAGTCAGGAGGCACAAAAGAAAGAAAGAAAGAAAGAAAGAAAGAAAGAAAGAGAATTGAAGTCAGAGATAGATACATATAATATACAATATAAATTTTTAATTTGATATCTATCTATCTATTTTTTTTTAAAATTAAAAGATATGGATAGATGAATAGATAGGTAGATATGAGCAGATTAAAATACCCAGATAGAGATAGATATGAACAAATGAAAAGAGAATGATATCTAATTAAAATAACCTATATTATTGTTATACATAAATACATATATAGACACATACAAATATCCATACATTCATACTAACAGAATCAGGGTAAATCAGGCAAACTTAAATGATATTCTACATTGGAATTAAAAGAAAAAAATTGCGTTCCCACACCGGGAATCGAACCCGGGCCGCCTGGGTGAAAGCCAGGAATCCTAACCACTAGACCATATGGGAGGCTGCATGAATTACCATTAAATGACCGCTTATAATAATAAATGTAAAAGAAGTTTAATTACAATATCTTTTTTAGAGAGAGGGGGAGAGTGAAAGAAAGATGATGGTTTGTATGTGTGTATCACTGTAAGTAGCAGTACTGCCTGCTTGCTTTAACTCAAAATCTACTCAGCCCTGAGGGTCGTTTTGTTTGAAATTTGGGACTTATCTGAATACGTACTATCAGCAGTTGACGACAACTCAACATTGTTACACCTGGCAAATCGGCTTATAGCTTATAATCATGTAATAGATAGATAGATAGATATGAATACATTAAAATAAATTAATATTGTGATAGAAATTTTTTGAAGGCAGTTGACAATGCAATATATGTTGAAAACTATGTTTATATACCTTCTTTTTTTTCTTCTTTTTCTAACATACTTAATATTTTCGGATATATTAAGTATGTTAGAGAAAAGAAAAAAAGAAAAAAAAAGAAAAAAAGGTAAATAAACATAGTTTTCAGCATATATTGCATTGACAAGTGCCTTCAAAAAATTCCGATTACAATTACGCACAATAAAACACACTATAAAAACAATTGATATTGTCTAATAAAAAATAAACAGATAGATAGATAGATAGATAGATAGATATGAACAGTGCTACCAATAGTAAATAGAATAATGCTTTATAGAAAAATATGATAGAGCAAATATAATTATATTTTTAAAATAGAATAAAATCACTTACTTGATAATCAAGAAAATTTGAAACTTAAATTTGTGAGTTGGGTCATATTCTGTTTTTGCCTTGTTTAATAATAATAATAATAATAATAATAATAATAATAATAATAATAATAATAATAGTCAGTAGAATATCCACCTCGGAATCGCAAGTTTCCTGGTTCGATACTGATTTCCAATGACTCAGCGCATGAGTAGCACAGATTGGGTAATCTGATCTGTGCGGTAAAGTCGGGAGCTGACGGCACTTCAACTAAGACAACTCCCTGGTCCAGCGCTAACGAAAACGGGATAGACTCCCTTGCTGTCTGGCTGATACCGACAATGGGCCACTTTACCAATCTTACAATATATATATATATATATAGAGAGAGAGAGAGAGAGAGAGACAGAGACAGAGAGAGACAGAGACAGAGAGAGACAGAGACAGAGACAGAGAGAGGCCGGAGAGAGAAATATATATATATATATATATATATATATATATATATAATATATATATAGAGAGAGAGAGAGAGAGAGAGAGAGAGAGAGAGAGAGAGAGAGAGAGAGATGAACAAAAGTGATAAGACAAATAGGATGTATTTTGTGTTAAGTATTTTTTAAATTTTTATTCTTCTCAACTAGTTTCGACCTAAGGTTATGGTCATGTGAAAAAAGTTTTTGTGAAAAAATGTTTTTAGAAAGTTTTTTAAAAAGTTTTTTAAGATAATTGCTAAGCCGTGAAATAATACGGGCAAAAATGTGTTGTATTAGTGTTGGTATTATTTCTGATGAACGGTTTTTGCTTTTCGGTTGTTGAGGTATTTCCCTAAGGCTGATATTGTACTTGATATTAGGTTATAAGGGGCTGACATCCACTGTGGCTAGAATTGCCTCTTGGCAAGTGGTTGTATATAGTCATCTACTTATTTGGTAGTTTGGTTCTGTGACAGTTAATTGAGGATATTACCGATCGTCCAGGGTTTATATATATATATATATATATATATATATATATATATATATATATATATAATATATATATATATATATAAATATAAATAAATATATATATATATATAATATATATATATAATACATAAATATATAAATATATATATATATATATATATATATAAATATAAATATATAAATATATATATATACATAAATATATAAATATATATATATATATATGAATATATATATATATATACATAAATATATAATAGATGAAAATGATAAAATTGAAATTGAATGAACAACGGCTATTACGACTTTCACGACCTTTCGCGTGGCGTTATAAAAAAAAGAACACCACGAGACGCGTGTTTATAACATAATAATAAATAAATGAATAACGACAAAAAAAAACGCGTCCATTTCCGAAAATCGTCTCTGAAGATAAAGTTTACTTTGAAATCGATAAGACAAAAAAAGATATTTTTGTTTTTATTTTTTATGTGCATTGTATTGGCCTTCAAATCATTAGTATATAATAACATAATTAACTATGCTTCAAGCAAATTACCAATTACTTTTATATATATACGATGTGTTTGAAATGGCGAAGGCCGACAATTTTTAATTTAATTAAGCACATAATCTCCCTATATAATATTATATATATATATTATATATATATATATATATATATAATTATATATATATAATATGAGGAGCGAGTATACATGTATAATAGCCTAAATGTAAGAAAAGAACACTTATAAAAAGTTTAGTTTTGTATCATGCCAACCGTTTATGTTTGTTTTTATACCAAAGTCAGTTTAACAATTATTCACTACATTCATATGCAGTATTAAAAATGTATCTCTACAATCATTTTAGACAGGTAATTATACACTTAATTGCATTTTCAATGTGTATCACTTTAATTTAATGTATCACTTTAATTTAATGTATATTTAATAAAAATACATCTAGCTGGATCTGGTCGAGGTTTAAAAGCCTTCAACACAAATGATACGCGCGCGGAATCATCATTCCCGTGTTGTTACGTAACATCTGCAATCGCGTAATCAACTCAACGGCCGAAAACAAACGCGTTTTTAAAAACCAACTGATAACAAAACATCTCCGATGAACGGATCATATAATCTCTTCTCTGCTTTTTTTTAATACCCTGTCCGGTGGCGAAAGCTGCTTGGTAGCGCTAGGAAGTGGCAGTCCTGCCTTAGCTACCGAAACTGAGTTATCACTCCTAGTTGGCAGCTGATGAGGGCAGGGTATCACACGTGCTATCACACGTTGTATGACGAAAAAAATCACTTTAATTTAATGTATCACTTTAATCTAAAATCATTTTAAACATTATCTCAAACAAATCTATTTGACTCAGTTGGAACGATTACAGTTTATCTAGAGGCCTCACACAGGTATCTACTGTGTCAGATTGGACCTGGGGGTAATAGCACCGAAACGATGACTCCACACTGGAGACTCGCAACCGGGGTGCACGCCCATAACATGTTTATATGTTGTCAAGTTTAACAGTACGCATCAGAGTCTTGAAAATCTGTTGATACTTGTCGGTATTTTCGAAAAATATTTTCTAGGAAAAAGTTTAGACAATTTGGTAATTAGAAGAATTTCGATATAAGTAATCTAACTTTTTTTTTCTTTGTAGTAGCCGATATTAAAAATATGCTTTCAAAAGCATCGGAGCATACATTATACTATTTATATGGTCGGATGATGGGCAATTACATAGGTAATCAAATTTACGGTAATAACTCAAGTGCTTAGAGGCAGACAATTTCAGAAGGCGCAGAAGACCAGATAATTGTCTTTTTAACTTTGAACTACCGCATATAATTTTATTCAAACTCGGTTTTACTGAGCCGTCTCTTAAAAACAACAGTTTGTTGTATGGGCCGGTAAGGGTCTTTTATCAGTGTTATCAAAATATGTTTTAACTGAAATATTTTATTATCATTGACCAGGATTGAACTTGAATTCAAATAATATAAATTATCAAGCCTCATCTAAAAAAATTCAGACAAATTAATTGACATTCAAAATTGACGTTTTTATTTCCTCTCAAGATATTTTTCCTTTTTTAAATTGATATAATAAAACATTTGTTTTTGTTAGATAAAAGAATTCATTGAAGTTCTTTTTTATGTGTGTCTAAGTTTTCTTAATACTTACTAGCTAGAATATGTACCCTCTGCTGGGCAAAAGTATTTAAGCTTTAATGCAAAGAAATATATTAAATTAGAAAGACTAACAAAATTAAATAAGAATGCATATAAAAAGAGTACACTTATTTTAATTATAAAACAATATTAGAGGTCAATAGCACCAAGGAATTGTTCATTAAACCTGTTTTTTAAAATCAGTATCTAAATTAACTTATTTATTCGGTCATGGTTTGCTCTATAACCCAAGCTAATAATAAAATTACACTATGAATGTTTATAATTAATTTTGTGTCGATAATTTCGAAGATGTGGTCCATTTTTATCCATCTCATGTTCTTTTTGTGTAACGGAAATTATGTTCTGGAGATATTATGTCATGAAATGAAATGTGGTGAACCGGAAGTTCTTACTACGACGAACAAAAGTCAAATGACAAAAATTAATAGTTTGCGCAAGGGATTGCGCACCCTAGTTAAAAAAGAAAATTGAAATAGAATTTGTACATTTTCGACCAATCAGAGACGTTCGCGCCTAAAAGGAAATCTATCAAATAGACCCCTTTTGGAACCTACCTAGGAGTATAAATTAACCAACTTTTTTGATCCCAGCCAGAAAGAAATTATTCGTCTAACCAAATCCACATCACTCTAACGTAAGATAAAATCACATTCACTTATAAAAAGGTATGAGTATTTATATCTTTCTATCTCTCTCTAATCAGCCATTTACGAGATCAGCAATTTACTTGCGACTGACTGTTTTGTGACTTTGAATTATTACTCTTTCTTTCTCACTTCAAAACTTATAACATCTTTTTCTTACATGTTATAATGAACTTTACAAAAATTACATTTATGTACAAAAGACTGATAAAAGAACTTTGCTCGGTTTTCTGCATTACCTTTTTGTAAACCTTTTCTCAATACAAGTTGTTTGTTTTAAAATCGAGTCTTGTTATTTATGCCATGTGCCTACAATAATTGAATGTTTCATGGTGTCTTTTTATGTTTGAATAATATTTCATGAAATTTTAACATTAAACTGGTGACCTCACAACGAATATATCAAACAAACCTATATCTTCCACTATAGAAATATTGTTTGAGTTTCAAAATGGAAATAGACTGGCTATCTTTTTATGTGCAAGATTTTTTCCTTTCTGCTTTGATTTGAGAAATCTTCTTTTTTTTTTTGCAAAATTGAATATAATTTATTTGAGATGTTGTAATGAATTTGAATACATTATACTATTTATATGGTCGGATGATGGGCAATTACATAGGTAATCAAATTTACGGTAATAACTCAAGTGCTTAGAGGCAGACAATTTCAGAAGGCGCAGAAGACCAGATAATAGTCTTTTTAACTTTGAACTACCGCATATAATTTTATTCAAACTTTTTGCAAAATTGAATATGATTTATTTGAGATGTAGCAATGAATTTGAATATTGCTGTACCTTTTTTTCGGGGTATGACAATGTTATACTTATTATTTTAAAATATCGACGGGAAAATCTCTTTAACAAATACAGAACGATGTTTATTGATATTCAGAAGATTTTTTCCGAAACTTCTTTTTTAGCATTCTGACAGTTATTTTTCCTTCATATACATCTTATTCAATGGCTGTCATGCGTGACAATTTTTCTTTCTTTCTAGATGATTTGATATGGAAATGACTAAAATTCTCATTGTGTTTGTATAAATATAAGACGTGAAGAAAAAAATAAAAACACTGGGATGCATGGATATGATTTTACTGCGTCCTTTTAAATTTTTGTGCATCAGGGGACGCAGGACACGTACCTATCAGCATCTCTGACTATCTATTGTAATAATATATATATATATATATATATATATATATATATATATATGATAAGTTGTAAACACGGTTGTTTGGAATGGCTTTTTTGCCGACAATTTTTTGTGAGAATAAGTGCTTAATTGGAGTCGTACCTAATTTTGAAAATGTTATGTTATCGGCCTGTCAGCCTGGCAGTCCGGTTTCAAATCACGCACAGGCGGTCTTCCGATCTATAGCTCTGCTGATGAGGCCTAATAGGCCGAATGTACATACAGAGATTGATTTTTCTCGATTTGTTTAGCCATACATTTAAATAGGTATTCCCGCCTAATTCATTATTAATTAATTAATTTTCAAAATTAGGTACGACTCCAATTAAGCACTATTCTCACAAAAAACATATATATATATATATATATATATATATATATATATATATATATATATATATACAAATAAAAAAAGAAATAGCATCACACTAACATCACTTTACACACATCCACCCCACTTTAAAATCGATGAAAGGGAAAGATGTAGGATGCAACAAATGGTCAATTTCATAAGTGGTGTTTAAAAGGTTTGAATTCAAATTTTTTCCTTCTCCTAGACTGGTTGCCAAACCAAGGTTAAAGAGCCCAGTCTGCCCTACTATTTACCCATATCTGGAGAGAGTATAGTTGGATGCATACCTTTCTTAAGAGTACTAGTGCTATGTGAAATGCAAATCTTGTCCAGGATTTGAACTCTGGTGTCCATTTCATATGACAATAACCATTACACCACATTTTAGTACGGTGAATATATATCGCTTGGGTACTTTGGCTATATGAGAAGAATAGTATATGAGAGATGTAGTGTATAACTAACCCAGTTAAAGGCAGTAACTCGCACCTGACTATTTAAGATTTAAGTTTGATATGGAAATGACTAAAATTCTCATAGTGTTTGTATAAATATAAGATGTGAACAATACTGTATTTGAAACTTTTAAAACTCTATAGATACTTTTAGTAGATAAACATATGTTTCATTTGTATATTGCTATATGATATGTATGATTTTTGGGGACAGCAAAATTCTTTATCTAATTAATAAGATTCGCAGAAAACTTGCATATATAAATTCATCTTTTCATTTTTGCTTTATGATTTCATAGTGTAACGTTGTGCCTTTTTTTCGGGGCACTAAAACGATATCTGTAACGTTGTCGTATATCTGGTCACAGTACCCAAAGCGATATATATTCACCGTACTAAAAATGTCTTCTGTACGTGGTGGTCATCTTGTTGATAAAAATTACAACGCGAGAAATATGTAGTCACAACTGCTAGCCTTTATTTCCAGGGTAGGTTCGTCTCGTGGGTTCGTATCAGAGAGGAGGAAAGGCAGAGAGAAAGAGAGAGAGAGAACTATTAAACTACCGTCATCCCACACGGGACCAAGGGCACGTCTTAACCCTATGCTGTCCCAAATCGAAAAGAGGCCGGTCTCTTTCTTCGTTGTTCCACGTCACCACGTGACTTCCGGTTCCGGTCAAAACCCGACTTCCGGTTGACACTCAATTCTCCATTCGGGAGGTCACTCTCCGGTCAAACCATCGTTCATCCTGTTTTGGCTCATCACTATTTTTTAAACCTTCACTCTCTCAATTATTTCCTTTTTCCTCCTTTTCTAATATAGTAGTTCTAGCTCACAAAAGTCAGGATAATATCCCCATCTTGCTAAACATAGACAACGAAGAAATATCACTGATTTGGTTAGAAGGTTATATTTTCTGTGCTATAAATAGCTTTTTTTCCTTTTTAAAAAAAAGTTAAAGTATCTCATTGGGCAAGACTTTTATAATTTTCTTTTAGCCAACCAGGAATTTTGCTCCCCCAGGGAGCAGGGTGAGATACAACTCATTTTTTTTTAAACAGAACATAACTGGTTTGAATTCAAAGGTTTCTTTTTTTATCCCGGTTGCCAAACCAAAGGTGAATGAGCCTAGTATACTCAATGGACCTGCACAAGAATGTTGCGTGCAGTACTGAACAAGTCGTGAAAACAGCACCCCACTAGGGAGCAGCTGTACGGGTCACCTGCCCCCTATCTCACAGATCATCCGAGTGAGATGGACTAGACATGCAGGACACTGCTGGAGAAACAAGGACGAACTCATAAGCGATGTTCTCCTGTGGAAACCAACACATGGACATGCTAGTGTGGGACGCCCCGCAAGGACCCACATTGACCAGCTATGTAAAGATGCTGGCTGCAGCGAGGAAGAACTCCCAGGTGCAATGAATGATAGGGAAGGCTGGCGAGAGATTGTCATGGATATCTGTGCTGCCTGCACGACATGATGATGATGACGATGATGATGATACTCAACTATTTTAACCATAGTTAGGGGGGGTAGTCTTATTCATACCCTTCCCAAGGGTATTGGCGCGATGTGTAATGCAAACAGCGTCGGATTTGAACGCGGCTCACCGAGTCTTTCGATAACCGTTACGCACGAGCGCCATGTAAATCAGCCCTACTTTTTGGCTGGGCAGTTAAAGTTGGTGTTTTTTTTTTTGGGGGGTGAGGGTCGTCATCAGTGGAACAAAGCGACAGCTTTACCTGGGGGTAATTGGTACGTAGTGAAACAGTCGACCTCAAGCGAAACTCGAACTCGTTGTACTGGTCTCCCTTTTTTCCCCATATCAACGACCGTTAAGACAATTCGTACAACCCCTATCTTTGTATCCTCTCACTCCTTGTCAATATATTTACACCGGAAAAAAAAAATGGACAAAAAGGACTTCGTATATAAAAAAAAAATCTAGAAACAAAACTACGCATAAATATCAATTTGTGAAATTAGTGTACTTACATTTTGAACATTGTCATTTCAGGGCGGGAAAATCAAATTTCGCTGAGTCCTATCATCGGAATTAATGTCTCTTTAAGCAGCCGCACTCAACGTTTCACTTGCCAGAAAAATTTAGCGTTTAAGAAAGATCCCCTTGGGCTAGCAAGCCCGAGGAGGTTGTAAAGCGGCACATGTCCTAATGATATCGATTAAAGAGGGAATATCTTTAAGTAGGCCTTGTTACAAAATCAGAATCAACCTGCTTGAGGGCGGACCTGCTAACAGCTCGTCTTCCCGGAGTTTATTACTCGGAATTCTTCTTCGATTGTCTATAAAGACAGTTTGGAAAAATCTGTCTTGATACGGGTCCATATCAATTTGCATCGGTTAAGGCCTGATGAGGGAAATAGTGTGTCGAAAATTCCTGGCTGTCGTTTGTGATGAGGCGTGGTACGTCGTTCTAACAACCATAATTCATATGTCAATTTTATAAATACAAATAGTTTGGGCATTTTGGTCAGAGAGTATGGAAGCTTATACACAAAGTCTACTTACTTGTTTAAAACGTTTTAAAATGCAGGAGGATGCGATGTAATCTACTCAACGAATTTACAGCTAAAGCGAACATCCATCTGTTTATTTACAAAGTGGTGTTTACTCCGGGGAGTGCGAATTGGCATAATGGTTTCCGGCGTGGGAAACAGAATCGGCGAGCCGAGTTCAAATCATAGCCTAGGCTGTTTGCTTACATTACGTATTAATACTCTTGTTCCTTAATCTTGCGATCTTTATCCTCACCTGCACACCCTCTAAGTTGAGAAGAGACCGTCAAAATCGTCCAGAAGCAAATGCAAAATATAGATTCCTGATTATCTGCTGTCGGGTTAAACCTCACATTCTTATTCTTTAATACAGAATGTCAGCACACTCAACACATAAATCATGAACCACATTTCGTTTTATTATAAGAAATAAAGAGAGAACAACAAGGATATGCTCACAGAAAATCATTATAGAGTGAAAGAAAGAGAGTGGGGAAATATATGATTAAGGGGTTGATGGAAAAAGGAAGAACAGAAAAAAGAGGGGGCGAGAGAATTAATCAAGATTTATACTTTTTAAACATATTGAACTATTTAGCAATAGCTCTTAAAAGTAAAAATATAAGCGTGAAACATATACGCTGTGTATATCCCAAACAAAGGCCCCCCGTCCTGCTAGTTTTACATTAATACCCTCGGTAAGTTACCGAACCATCCAACTCTTCTCTTATTCCCCGAGCTTATGAGTAAAAAGAGTTATGTAGCCTTGGTGTGCGCTGGTCACGAGACGGACGACCCTCTCCCCCAAAAAGATGTGGGGTCCTGGATATGATACTACTTTACATCTGATGTGAAGGATCTAGTCTGGAGATCTATGAATAATGGAGTGCGCCCTTCATCTTCCATACTCTCAATCTACTCGCCCGGAGCGGTACGAAACCAGTTTCTAATCTCAAAAATGAATCGATAGGACGTTGCAAAAAATAAAAACTCTTAAGGAACAAATCGATATAAAAATGTAAATATGACCGCAAATGAATGCGAATTCTAACGCTCTAAACATAAAAACAACTAGAGGGTTGATATGCCATTAAAAACAATAGAAGAAAGAAAAGAAAAAGAAAGAATAGAAGGAAACTTGAATTGAAAACAGGAACTGAGTTGCTGTCGCGACGTTGACTTTAATCCATTTTTGCAATTCTTAAGAAGTCAAGAGTTCCCTTCTTTCCCTGGACACAACGGCGGTGGGTAAAAGACGTTTTGCGCATGGGCAACTTCAGTCTTCACTACAATTTGGTGAACTGAGTTCAAGATCCTGGACAGGTTTTTTTCATTTTCCTTTGTTGGCTAATGCCCTTAGAAAGGCATGGAGTCCAATTTCTTTCACCACAGCTATGCGTTAATAGTAGGACAGACTAGGATTCTTTGCCATGGTAATTAGAACTGGTCCAGAGGGTAAACACAGATACAACTGTAACTCCTATCGGCGAGCCGAGTTCATAATTAAGGCGAGGCTGATTTCTTTTGAATTTTTTCTCTGAAAACGTTATTGAATCTGTTTCTTCTTTTGATTGGGGGTGGTATTTATTTATGGGTGATAATATAATCTATCATATGGAGATTCGCTCCGGTTTTTTGTATGTAACAAAATTACGTCACGCTTACGTCCACATTAATCCACACTTAATCCATACGTGATAACATAGAATTAAATATACTCAAAATGTGCATGCAACGTTAGACAATCCTCATTGTTTCAATAAATACTCCCGGCTTGATATATTTATATATAGATTGGTTTTTATTCTAATGTAATATTTAAAGTTATCGAAACTGTTTCCATTTCAAATTGTCTTTCTTTCTTTCTTTTTTTTTACTCCTTTAATAAATTTGACGATTTACATACTTATGATATATACTCTATGACATTGAATTTCAGCTCCCATTCCCTCATTCCCTCAGGCAAATAATCTTTCAAAAATTTTTTTACACACCCGGAGGGTATCTTTTTAATTTGCTAGTGCTTAATAATATCCGTTGAATTGTATAATCATCCACGATAGATAAATAAACATCTGTAACTTTGGTTTAGAAAAGAAATTCGGAAAAAACTGTTGGAGTGAATCATTTCCAGGGGATACAGTAATCACATACTTATTATTTCGTTTTTGAATATATGATCTTGGTAATCTTCGTTGAGGAAAAAACTTTTTATCAAAAAATAATTGATACGGGTGTACTTATTTATGGGTAAATACTGTAACGCCATACTGTATCGATTTTATTGTATTACTTTCATTAGAAATAATATACATTTTGTATCTTTGGTTTAAGATTGTTTTAATAAAAATGGTATACGAATGTACTTATTTATTGGTTGATAAAGTGCGTGTTTCTGATAAAAATCTAAATATCTCGTTTCAATATATTTCGAAATAAAGATATAAAAAAGTATCTTTTATGTAATGAATCCATGTGATTGTTATGTTTTAAAAATAAAAATCTTTTGCTTTGAAAGCATGTCGGTACTTGTCCAAAAAGACTGCACTAACAATAGTTGGGTTAAAACCTTAGACCTCGGTCATCTGCCAGTCTCCAGCTTCCGTTGACAGAGCACTCCCAACTTTACGTCGGAGTGGCTTGTAGTAAAGTCAATGGTCTTACAGTTTTCCCCTTTCTTTTATTTTTTTTATTTTTTTTTTTTTAATTTTTTTTTTTTTTTTTTTTTGCCTTCGAAAAAATTATATGGACATGAGAGGCTATACACTATTTTAACCACCCACACAAACACACTACCTCATACTGGATGAATATCATCACAAAAGAGAGAGAGTCACCCTCACAACCAAGCACCAAAGCAGCCACTCGCCCCACTCCCCACCACTCACGGAAAATATTAATTAACTCTGTCGATAAGAAAATAGATTTTCAACTTCGAAACTTCGCATGACGAGAAGACTAAATTTAATTATGTGCGCCCCCGCCCTTTGTGCTGGAAGGGCGTTCTGCGAGTCGTGGCCCTCGCACTCCAGCGTCGATCTGCGCGCAAACTTTTTCTCGGTGTTTCCTAGGACGTGCAGGCTGCAGGGCACGAACGGAATCTGGGTGCTTGCCCCGGGGTAGATACGAGTCACGTCTCATCGTATCCGACTAATGAGTAGCTGCGCGTCCGTGGGGGCGCGAAAAGTTTCTCTGTCTAAGTCTACATTGTTGCAATCATCGTTCGTGAAGCAGGGAACGGTCAGCCTCAAGACTCAGGGGAAAACTTCCCTGGCACTGCGTATGACTCTACTGCTCCGTGAGTGAAAATGCACCCGAGCAGGGTAGCACGGAGGAGCGCTTATGAAATGCTAGATTTATGGCAATATCGGGAGGCACGCACTAAATCTTTAACACCGGCTGGAAAGGTATTTTGTGGAGGTGGAT
>CM042161.1:45253827-45263827 GCA_023376005.1 Doryteuthis pealeii
AGGATTGTGAAAGATTGTCATGGAATCAGTGGCGCGCCGTACATGATGAGGATGGAAAGATAATAATAAACGCATTTTAAAATGAATTCGAGAAAGTAAATAATATGAACAAATAAAGTACAAATGTGATTCGACTTTATCTGAAATGAACAATTTGTGCCTTACATATACTTACAAAAACGTCTACCAAAATATTACTAAGGGAAATGTTTTGCAATATTTAACCATAGCATAATTCGCCTTTGTCGAAGTCGATGAAAGGATACGAACCGCAACAGGGACTATGAGATCCGCGTACTCTCTCGCGAACCCATAGAAGGGTTACTTCTAGACTGGAACACAATCTCGAATCTATGTTTTATATACTTTTATTTACTACAAAATAAAAAAACCTGTTTATTAGGTAAATATATTATTTATTTCAATGTTATGATACAGCGCTTTAAAGGATTCATTCATTATAACTACTGCAATAAATAAAGTAAACTTTTACATTTGAAAATGTGTCTCTGATATATAAAATTCAATGTTTAATCTATAAAGAGAGGGAATTAAAGAAAAGTGCAAAAACTAGAGAGAAGAAGAGAGAAAGAGAAGAGAAGAGAAGAGAGATAAAGAGAGCAAAAGATGAAACGGCAGAGCGAAAGAAGAGAGAAAGATGGATAAAGAAAGTTTAAAACGTTAAGGAAGAAAAGAAAAGCGGACGAAGGGGAGGAATACTAAAGAATAAAAGAAGATAACAGAGAGAAAAAAAAAAAGGGGAGCGAAGGGAGAAATAACAGAGAAGAGAGAAAGTGAGAAAAAGAAGAGAGAGAGGACGAGAGAGAAGAAAGAGAGAGAGAGATAGAGAGAGAAGGATAAAAAAATGAAATAGAAAGGAAAAAAAGACACAGATAAAAGAAAGAGAAAGAAAAATACAGAAAGATCAAAACAGGGATAGAAAGTTGTGTGTTATGTATGTGTGTGCTGAAAAGAGAAGAAAGAAGAATAGAGAAAGAAAAAAAGAGAAAAAAGAGAAACTGAACGAAAGTAGCAAAAATGAGTGACGACTAAGACAACAGACAACAAACATTTATTATTAGTTCAAAAATAAATAAATCTTCCTTGGGTGAAAAATTAGGACGCAGTTCTTTCACTATTTGGTTGGCAGACGAGGAAGTCCATTCGTCGAAATGCCAGAACCCGAAAGAATTCAACAAACGAGATCGCGTTGAAAGCTTACAACTACAAAAAGAATTTCGATAATCAACCAAGGAAAACGGTAGCGAGGAGGAATGCACAAAGAAAATACAGAAATAATAAAACGCAAAAAAAAAACAAAAAAAAAAAAAAAAAGGAAAAAAAACGAAAAACGTAAGTGCGTTAAAGAGGAGACGACAGGGGGAGAGAATTAATGAGATAATATAATTAGATAAAAAAATCAATTAAAAAAAAATAACGCATAGAATAAAAAAAAAAAAAGAATAAGGATACAAAAATAATAAAATACCAACTAAGAAGAAATAGAAAAAAAAATATGACAAAAATAGAACGAAAATAAAAATAAAACACTAAATAATATATATATATAATATAATATATATATATAATATATAATATTGATTCATAATATATATATATATATATAAATATTATATATATATATAACTCTGGAAAAACAAACTCAAGTATCAAATATTCCGCCAACAACCAACTGTACGAATGCAGTAATATTTCGATAAAGAAAACGAACAGCTGACGTATCTTGAAGTGGAAAGACAACTTATAAGTGACGTTCTTTGTTGTACTCCTACACAGGGCACAAAGCAGTGTTGTCCGACCAGTAAAAAATTACATTCATCACCTCTGTGCAGACACTGATGCATTTAGACCTAGGACGGATACCGAATAGCCTGAGAAGAGAGAGAGAGAGAGGGGAGGAGGGAAGAAAGAGAGAGGGAGGAGAAGAGAGAGAGAAGAAGAGAGAAGAGAGGGGCGCGGAACGGTCAAGGGAATCAGCACGACTTCATGATTTTGACTAACTTCAATCCTAAGTATTCCTTCACATAGCTTATATTAGGTTGTTACAAAAATAAGCCGATTGAAGTGCTCGGTTTTGAAATGTCATTTTAACAGAATTTGTATTTATTTCAGTGGTGAATTTTTGCAATATAATTAATTGATGTGTGCTCAAAAATAAAATTTTAATTTTATTTTCAGAAAAAACGTATTTTTGGAAAAATAGGAGCCTTTAAAAGATGAACATGCCAAACATGACCTTCGCCTTCTTATGTTCATGAGTTCAACTTGGCACATGCCTCCTAAACTGCTTGCCAATATCATACAAAAGCATCGGAATGAATTCCACAATGATCGACGCTACGAAGGTGTTCAAAATTCCGCAGTGAATAGAGTCTTGAAATGAAGAAGTAGAGTACGGACATGCATCTACAAGAACAATTGAGCAGTTTTTTGAGCAAAATCCACGACCAAAAGTGTCATAAGTTGTGTCTCAACACTTACTGCCCAAGGCTCGTATTTTGATAATTTTAATCTACTGTTAAGTTTTCAACAATAAAGTAGGCATTGAAATCCGGCCATTATTTTGTAACAACCTAATAACTAACAAAGCTATTAGTTAAATAGAACTTTTCTACATTAATAATATTTATAACATATGTAATAATATTACAAATATAATAATAAACAAATATACGGAAAAATCTCATTATCTAAGCAAAAATCTCTTAGTCAAAGCAAAGAACATTTTATTTCTTTTTTTTTTCAACCAAAAAATTTCAAATAGAAACAAAACAAAATAACCGCAATAATTATGCACTAACCAAACATTTACAATGTAGGGATTATCTTCGTGCACGAAAGTTATCTTCTCGCGCGTTTGCTGTTGTTCCCACTTGGATGGACCTCTGGTATTAAGCGTGTTCATCAAAAACGCTGCTTCTCTTTTAGCTGGATCTTCATCAAGAACTGTATGGGCTAGAGTCTATTCTACCCCATTCTCGTTGGGGCGCTTGCCTCCACACTTACATTTACTGTAATTCCCTATACAGCATGGACTATCCTTTAGTCCATGTCTTAACACTCTATATTTTACTACATTTGCTATCTTGTTAACCTAATATGTATATTTATTACATCTATTCTCCTGTACATATGTATCTTATCATTCCATGTGCTTATATATATTAAAGTTTGTCTCACAATGTCGAAATTGTATGTTCATTAATAACTTATGAACCTTTTACACGGTATTACACTGATTTTCTTCATAATGTAGACTTGAAAATATACTTAAATTTTTAAATTTTTCTCCTTTATGCCATGGATGTTGAAGAAAATTTTTGTAGGATCCAATTGTAGGGTCTTCATTACAACAATATATATAAGAACCTTCTTTGCAAAAAAAATTAGGCATTCATATATAAGTTTTCATTACTTGAGATTAATATATGGTTATACTAAGGAAGCGGCTAGTTAATGTTAAATCATGAAAATGACTCTTCGCCGCCGAGTCAAATCCTACGTGAATTGCATTTCACTTAACGCTAATACCCTGAAAGATAATCCTACTCTCCCTCCACTTAGTAAATAGTAGGCAACTGCTCTTTAACCTTGGTTACAACCCTGTAGAAGGAAAAACCTTTGAATGCAAACCGGAAACTGTTTCTTGTAAAAGAAATACCTTGGTCACACCGGCTCGTGCGGAGGGTGGTAAATATATATATGTAGTACTACTATACCTTTTGTAAATAACTGAAATCATTGAATTTTACAGGTGTTTTAGACAAAATATAATTTTAAATCTAATTAATTTGACAATTCTCGTTCAAATGATCCAATATTTCCCAGCATGAATAAACAACTCAAAATTCTGTCTTAATTTTTAATGCTTAAACTCCTTTTCTTTTTCCAGTGGAGCTAGGCATTTTTTAGCGAAAAGAAAGAAAGAAAACATACAAATTTAAACAAAATTTGGAGTTCTTCTAAATCTTATTTTGATATATACATTTACTTATAAAGAAAACTTAATTAATTCAAAAAAAAAATTAAATTTAAAATGTTGACTCATTAATTTCCCAGTAAATATTTTGTAGACTATCATTATTTATCAACATCATACAAAAAAAAAAAGGTAAGTTAAACCAGTTCATTTTTGGAATTTTAAGTTTATTCATCTGTGACATAGTACTAAAATATTATCAAAATAATTATCTGTTGACTATTGGAAATTTCTTCATTATTTATAAGTGATTTTATTTATAAATAAACTTCCAAAATATCTTTTCAAAAAAGCATTTTCATTTTTTCTTTCACTCAATTATTCGCTCTCTTCTCTTCACACACACACACACACCACACACACACACACACACACACACAACATACACACATAACCACACACAGACACAACACACACCACACACACACACACACACATAACAATATATAAATATATAAATATAATATATTATATAAAATAAAGATTTTATTATTCTATATGTGTTAGAAGCATTAATTAAAATGTGATAATATATTTTTGAAGCAAAATAATGCAAATTTATGTTAAAAACATATTTATTTAATTTTTCCATTTTTTTCCTCTTAATATTTCAGCTAGGCCCATCTTCAGAGAGTTGAAAAATGTCCCATCTGTGTTTGTTAAACTCAACTGTGATATTAATCCGTTAATGTTAATGTAAATTCAAACGTCGCAAAGATTCGTTTAAAGTTCCGCATTATTCTTGCATTATTTGCCTTCAATAATATATATATATATATATATATATAATAATAATATATATATATATATTATGGTTGTAGCAAAAGTTTTTCTCTCTACCACGATTCGGTGTTCAAGGTAAACCTTCGTAAGAAGAACTAAAAAATTACCTTTTATAGATACTTATCAGATAAACAATTAGTCTGGTTTGGATTTCTTATTACTCTTTCTGTCTTTTAATTGGTTGTATAAACTTAATTTTAAGTCTAAACATTCTTTTCTTTGAAGTCAAACATTTATTTCTCTGAATTATATGTCTCTTCATTCAGGCAAAAGTCATTTTAATTCTGTTTATCATATTCTCCAACTACCTCCTCTATTTTTTCTTAATCATTTTGTTTAAATCTAATTTGTGCATACTATTAGATTTAAATATTAAATCCATTTGTATAGTTGTTTTTTAGTTAAAAGAAGGGCTCTATAATACAATGAAATTGTGGATTTGTTGCATCCCAAGAAGTTCATTCTACGGTTAAGAGATTTTTCTTTTTTATTTTTTTTCTCCTCTAGGATCTAATCCTTGCTAACTTTTCTTGTAAGCCAAGAAACAAGGAATAAGCTAAGCTTCGACAAATATAGATTTCTTTAAATTCCCATTTAATAATGGTGTTATATTTTGATTCTTTAAGTTCCAAACATAGCTAGCTAATGTTACATTTTTTTAGCTTAATATTTGAAAACGCGTTTTATGATTTGCAAACTTAGTTTTAAATTTTGATTTTGTACAACCACATAAACATTAGTAAGGTTTTGGTTTCTGTGTAGACGTTGTCGATGCAAATAATACACCTTGATCAAACACTTTCCTTTTACAGGCACATATCGGGTTTCGGCAGTTGCAATTTCTCTCAGTTCTTCCTATTACTATCATTTGTGTGATTGTATTATTTTTTATTTTGTTTTTAAATCCTTTCTAATTATCCATACAGGTGAACTGATTTTTGAGGTTGTTCTTATTAAAAAATTTTGTGTACATTATGGTTAACTTGGAAATGTTTGTTGATTAAACTTAAAAATTATCTCACCTATTTCATTATCACCTATAGATTGAATGATGGGTCTACACATAATACTTAAATCCGGTATTATATAGTGCTTTTATAAATAACCATTTGGTATTTCAGGCTGACTCTAATTTTTGGATAAATAAAAAAGAGAAGAGACTAAGATACAAGAAAAGAAAAAAATTTCTTAATTTACCGAATTTGGAAGAAAATAAATACCAAAATCGAAAAATTAAACTTTAGAAAATTTTTTTTCAATTCTTTAATTACTCTGGATATAAAATATAATCAAAAGATTATCAGAAAAAAATTGTATGTCATTTTTTCTGCTAAAATATGGGACGGGTTGTTTAGTTTAAACTGAGATTTGAATTAATGTTTTTATTATTTTATAGCCGACAAATTTAAACATGTTATTAAATAAATATTTTTTACTACTCTATCGAAAATTGCTTTATGGAATTTTTACTTAATCTGTATTCCACTAAATCTGGATTATTGATTCTCGAGCTTGGTTGGTTAGACGCGGTTTAACATAAATGGAGTTTGTGTTTAGTTTCATAAAAGGCAAAAAATTATCTGTAATAAGATTGAATGTAACGTCTATAAAGTTCGATTTGATCCCAACAACAATCCCATGTTCTTCAGCGTTGTGATTGAGGTATTTTCTAGTCCGGTCGCATTTTTGTGCAGATGCGTTTTTAAAACCAATACGCCATCATCATGGTAAATCTCAACATCCCTAATGTCCATTTTTAAAAAAGTTGTAAAGTATTGCTAGACCAACTAGGCGCGAGATTTGTTCCGAGTCTAGCCCCATTGCTATGTCAAAAACCTGTGCAATTACAGGTCTTCACCCATTGTTCTTCATTGTTAACTAAGACGTTTTTTGGCTGATTTATAACACCTATTTCTTCCTGGTAAATATTAGCGTGCCATTGCGCAAAATCCATTACTTCTGAGAACAGTTCTCTGATATTGACTTGTAAAAATTCCTTGATATCAAACTAAATGAAGGCTGCTTTATCCTTATTTTTTGATATTTGTTAAACCAATTAGCTCATCATCTGTGTCGGGTTTGTGGTCCTTTAGTAATACAAATGCGTTTTTAGTTTGTAATACTAGGATCCTATCGCAAATATGTAGTTTCTGGGTAATTATTCTGTTATCTTTCTTGATATCTTCTTATATATATATATATGTGTGTGTGTGTTGTGTGTGTATGTGTGTGTGTTTTCCTTAGATCAAATGACGTTCATAATACGTGGTCAAGTTATATTATAAATATAAATTGTAGGAATGGAGGATGCAGCCTTTCGTCCATTTCTCTATTCTATTTTGTTTATGCACTGCATTGCAAAATCGATTTGTGTGTCTCCTGTTCATGCATGTGTGTGTGTGTGTGTGTGTGTGTGTGTGTCTGCGTGTGTATTTGTGTGTGTGTGTGTGTGTGTTGTATTGTGTGTGTGCGTGTGTATTGTGTGTTGTGTGTGTGTGTGTGTTGTGCTCTACATATGCGTGGGGAGGTAAAAAATTTTGAATGTTGACAAATGAATCAAGTTCTGAAATAAATCTAGTGGGAAATTTTTTTATGTGCGGTGTATTCTTCCAGTTGTATATTTGGAGAGAGAGAAACACACTGATACAAAACACACACACACCACACACACCACACACACACACACACACAGACACACACACACACACACACACACAACACACACACACACACACACACACTCTCTCTCTCTCTCTCTATATCTATCATCTTATCTCTCTCTCCACACACACACAAATATATATATGTATGCAGAAAGAAAGAGAGAAGAGAGAGGGGGCCGTATGTAAAATGTATAAAACAGGATAGAACAATTCTACCTATATATATATATTATATATGTGTGTGTGTGTGTGTTATGTGTGTGTGTGTGCGTGCGCATGTGTGTTTGTGTGTGTGTTTATTTGTGTGTGTGTGTGTGTGTGTGTTGTGGCGTGTGCATGTGTGTTGTGTGTGTGCGCATGTGTGTGCGTGGTTTTAAATTGCACTAGCCTCAGAAAGGCCTGAAAGAACAAGAAGAGAAATAATGGCAAAAACAATGGAAGTTTCTATTCTCGGCAAATAGACTGAATACAATAAAAGAAAAGAAAATCCCTAATGCAGATCCACATTTGCGCCAAGAATGCCCGTGTAGTGTGCGCATATGTACACACACACGCGCACGCACACATGCACACACACACGTCCCCTCCACACACGCTCACACACACATACACGCCCACACACACACACACACACACACACACGCACATATATATATATATATATGTATATATATATATATATTATGATCTCTATTTTGGTATAAGGATGAGCGAAAAGATAATCGAACATGACACAATGGATTTCTGAAGCCACAAGTTAGTGAAATAAATGAAGCGCTATTCCTTTCCCTCAAAGATAAACTCCTTCTTGTTTTACATATGGTAACCGATAGATTCTTGATGACGCCCATAGCACATTAACAAAAGAACAATATTTCTAGTTCTTTATTTTATTTTTTATTTCTAGATGTAAATCTACCTTTGGTGTCAATAATAATAGAATTGACGTTAAGCACCTAACTGCGAATGCAACGGTTAGAGTGTTAGTCTAGTAAGTCACTGTTATTTCTGTGGTGAATTCGAGCTTCAATGGATACTCGGCTCTTCTGGATTTATTCCAGACAAAGCTGCTATTTGATGTGGGGAGAAAAAAAGACGTTTCGTTGTGAAACAATGCTTAACGAAATTATCTAGCTGGCCACATTATTACTGTAATAGTTAATGTTTCTGTTGAGAATATGCACCCTCCGGGCATAAGTATTCAATGGGGTGGCCTAATGTCAGTATCAGCCAATCAGCAAGGGAGTCTATCCCCTTTTCACTAGCGCTAGACCAAGGAGATTGTTTTTTGCGTCTGAGGTGGAGTGCCACACCTACCATCAGCTCCTTACTTTACCACACAGATCCCTGTGCTACTCATACACTGAGTTGGCGAGGGCCGGTATTGAACTAGGAACCTTGTGGTTTCTAGCCGAAATGATATAAATTATTATTTTTAGTAAGTATGGCTGGATAAAAGTTGAACATACTTCTGGAAAAAAAGCTTTTACTTGTATGAACCTCCCAAACCTTAAAAAAAATCATATCCTTGTCTACTGACCTATTGTCATACTAGCTGTTGTGATGTTAGTTCAACAGTAAAAAAAGAAGTCAAGTCGAGGTAGGGTAAAAAGAGACAGGTGTATTTACAATAAGGTACAAGAACGGCTAGCTTGCCGCTAATCAGTAACAGTACGGTAACAGTACGGTAACAGTACAACCTTTTCACTCGGTGTCTCACTATTTATAGTGAGAACCGGTGTATATTCTCCACTGTAGGAACGGCCGGTACAACACTAGCATCAAAGGATTTTGTTTATAATTGAAATATTTTAAAATAACCCTTTCAACTCCATAGAGAAATTCTCTTTCTATTTTATTATCTAACCTACCCAGCATGTTTAGCTATCCTTTCAATACTACTATACACACATCAATGTACATACATATATGCTATATGCAGATATGCTTGTACCCACATGCATATGCATATATAAGGAATGCCTATACTTATATATTTTGCTGTGTAGTTTAAAGAGATTTTTCATAGACCTGGGTTTTTTCAGAATTTTTGCACTGATAGAACTCATGAGCTTGACCGAAAATATTTGAAGCCGAAAATTTACAGATATGGGGGTCATTCAATCATAAAGGAAATGTTTCTCTCTGGCGCCATAAAACACCATATATATATATATATATATATATATATATATATATATATATATATATATATATATTTACCAACCCCTCCACACGAGCAGCATGTGACACAAGGTCAATTCTTAAGCGGAGTTTAACAGGTTTGAATTCAAAATGATCCTTCTCCTAGACCGGTTGCCTAACCAAGGTTAAAGAGCCCAGTCTGCCCTACTATTTACTCATAGCTGGAGGGAGAGTAGAATTCATACCTTTCCCAAGGGTATTAGCGCTAAGTGAAATGGAATTACCACATCGAGGATTTGAACTCGGAGCGACGAGTCCATTTCCCATGACTTTAACCATTACACCACGCGCTTCCTACATAAAACAACATATAGCAAATCTAAACAAAACATTAGCACTGACAAAATAA
>CM042161.1:45268827-45301327 GCA_023376005.1 Doryteuthis pealeii
ATATATCTTATATACATATATATACATATAAATTGATTTTTTCTTTTGGCCAAATACTGTACCAATAGATTATTTTTTGTTGGTACGAATATCTTGGTCCTTTCTTTTTTTCAAAAATTTTTTTCTTCCTGGTTGATGTTTGGTAGTATATTTTTACAATCAAACTTTCTGCTGGTTTTTTTCTCTCCGCAAGGATCTACCAACACGCTTGGTATATTAAATATATATATATATATATATATATATATATATATATATATACATATATATTTGTGAATAAAAAAATGGCCTTAAATACCATGGGTATCGTGATTATGGACCATTTCCACTCGTGGGTATCTGGGGCCCACCGAGCTTCTTCAGACCACGTTTTTATTTTATTAAGACTGACAAATGGCCAAATTCAGTTTACATTTATACATTTCTCCCCGGCTCCCGGGGCGATATTTGTTTCTCTTTTTCTTTCAAGCGTCTTTTTGATTGCTGTAAAAAAATTTTTTTTTCGTTTAATCAGTGGTGTTTATGCCTGTTAATGTCTAGTGTTAATTCTTTAATCAAATTCTTTATCTAGTATATATATATATATATATATATATATATATATATATATATATATATATATATATATATATATATATACAGAACTTGTTGGTAAACCCTCGCAGTGAGAAAAAAAACGGCAAATAGTTTGATTGTAAAAATATACTACCAAACATCACCTGGGGAGAAAAGATTTTTTTGGGGAAAAAAAAGACCAAGATAGTCGTACCAACCAAAAATAATCGGTTGATACTATAATACTTGGCCAAAAGAAAAAAACAATTTATATGTATATGTATATATAAGAAATATACATTCATATAAAGACCACCACAATATACTAAAGCTAATAAGTAAAGAGTGCTCAATACTTAAGTAGAGCAAATAATAAAGATACACATCAGCCCTGAAGAGCACTAAGTGAACTTAAAGTAGATTTATCTGAATAATTAGGTTTTATATATATATATATTATATATATATATATATATATATCGTGTTTTGTATGTATGTATTTATCTGTCCCTCTATATGATCAAGAGAATTATCCGTTAAGCTCGTCAATTTATCTATCCATCAAGCCTTGATCATATATATATATATATATATAATATATATATATATATATATATATATATATGTGTGTGTGTGTGTGTGTGTGTGTGTGTGTGTAAATTGTTTCATAATTTCTTGAAGCATTACGTTTATATTGGTTTTGTGGTTGGTTTTGAAGGCTATCACAATGCAAGTGTAAATAAAAATAAAAATAAAAATCTGTTGCTAGCGACCGTCCATTTCAAAAACAAAATGAACGATCGCTAGCAACAGCTTCAGTTTCGGAAATCTTCTGTAGAAGAGATTTTTATCTCGAAATATTAAGAATAAATGTCTGGTTAACAAACATCAACATAGTTACTTTATTTTTCTTTACACTTGCATTGTGATAGCCTTCAAAATACAACCACCAAACCAATATATATATATATATATATATATATATATTATATATATATATATATATATATATATATATATATATATATTATATATATATATATATATATATATATATATATATATACTATAGTGTTGGATGGTCACTGTTTCAGCTTTTGCTGGAATGGCGTATCAAACGCAGTATTATTGGTAGAGTGCTCAATATAAAATAAAGCAGTTATATAATATAATAAAATAAATATATAAAGGTTTTACTTATCTATTTATTAGATGACAAAGGAACATTCACGACCATATTGGTTTCATGCGAGGCAATCATCAGGTGAAGATGATGAAGATGTTTTTTTTTAAAACTTCACCGGATGATTGCCTCGCATGAAACCAATATGGTCGTGAATGTTCCTTTGTCACCTAATAAATATATATGTAAAACCTTTATATATTATTATATTATATTATATTATATTATATATATATATATATATATATATATATATATATATATATATATATATATATATATATAGTATCCAATTGCTACTTTAACCTTTCTGTTGCACAGGCATTTGTAAATTATCCAAAAGTGCTCAAAACATTAAAACATAGAGCAATAATAATAATATTAGTAGTAATAGTAGTAGTAGAGGAAAAGAGTTAATGATTTACCATGGTTTCAATCCAAATGATTTCATCAGACTCCTACTCTATATCTAACTAAGTCGATGTAATTCCTTAATTAAACTGAGATAAACTTATTTTTCGATAATAACGGTTGAACGCTATGTTGAATAATATTTTTCCAATTCTCGAGTGCGACTTATTCTATTCGTTAATTTATTCCTTAGTTCTTATTTTTGTATTGTTATGAACTTAATTCTAATTATAAATCACAACTAATAAAAATAGTTAAAATTTAATTCTAATTATATTTTAGGGGTTTAACATTACTCATTTATATTTTCCCCTGTTCTTTTCAGTATCTCTCCTATTTAAAATTAGTAACTATTCCCAAAATGTTTTTTTTTCTAATTTATTTAGTGAAAATTTAATATTGTAATTCTAATAATATTTTAGTGACCGGCTCAACCTATGTCTACAATTGGGGATTGATTCAGTTCTATTATTCAAAAGATTTTTCTTATCCGGGAATCTAATTATAGCTAATTTTTTTGTGTAGACAGAAGTTAGCATTGATAATTTAGATATCTGCATACATGTATTTTTTTTTTATAGTTATTAATTAAATGATAGAATTTATCTAATAAAAATTAGTGATAAATTAAACAAAATAGAATCTACCATAGATTTCTCCATGAACCAGAAACTAACAATTCCTTATCTTTTTTTCAATAAATTAGATGCCCGGCGTTATCTATAACAATGAGCGATTGCTCTAACGTTGACATACTCACATTTTGAGTATATTATTCTATGTTATGACATTGGATTTATTGTGTTGGGTAATTGACATAAGCAGTGACGCAGTTTTGTTACAGACAAAAACCAGAAGCCGAAATCTCCATTATAATAGATAAACGCCCCGGGCATCTATTTATTGAAAAAAAGATAAGGAATGTTAGTTTGGTTTCATGGAGAAAGTTCTATGGTAGATTCTATTTTGTTTAATTCATCACAATTTTTATTAGATAAATTCTATCATTTAATTAAATAACTATTTAAAAAAAATACATGTATGCAGATATCTAAATTATCAATGCTAACTTCTGTCTTACACCAAAAAAATAGCTATATAAGATTCCCGGATAAGAAAAATCTTTTGAATAATAGAAACTGAATCCAATACCCAATTGTAGACCATAGGTTGAGCCGGTCACCTAAAATATTATAGAATTCAATATTAATTGTTCACTAAATTAAATTAGAAAAAAAACATTTTGGAATAGTTATAATTTTAAATAGGAGAGATACTGAAAAGAACAGGGGAAAATATTAAATGAGTAATGTTAAACCCTTAAAATATTAAATTAGAATTAAATTTAAATTTTTTATTAGTTGTTGATTTATAATTAGAATTAAGTTCATAAACAATACAAAATAAGAACTAAGGAATGAATTAACGAATAGAATAAGTCGCACTAGGAATTGGGAAAAATATTATTCAACCATAGCGTTCAACCGTGATTATTCGAAAAATAAGTTTATCTCAGTTTAATTAAGGAATTACATCGACTTGGTTAGATATAGAGTAGGGTCTTGATGAAATCATTTGGATTGAAACCCATGTAAATCATTTAACTCTTTCCTCTACTACTACTATTCTACTATATTATTTTATTTGGCTCTATGTTTTAATGTTTGAGCACTTTTGGATAATTTACAAATGCCTGTGCAAACAGAAAGGTTAAAGTAGCAATTGGTACTATATATATATATATATATATATAATAGTATATATATATATTATAAATATATATATATATATATATAATATAATATAATATAATATAATAAATATATAAAGGTTTTACATATATATTTATGTAGGTGACAAGGGAAATTCACGCCATATGGTTTCCATGCGAGGCAATCATCCGGTGAAGTTTTAAAAAAAAACATCTTCATCCATCTTCACCTGAGGATTTGCCTTCGCATGAAACCAATATGGTCGTCGAATGTTCCTTTGTCATCTAATAACATAGATAAGTAAAAACCTTTATATATTTATTTTATTATATTATATAAACTGCTTTATTTTATATGAGCACTCTACCAATAATACTTGGTTGATTACGCCATTCCAGCAAAAAAGCTGAAACAGTGACCATCCAACACGATAGTATAATATAGTAATATAATTATATAATATATTATATAATTATATGATATATGTATATATATATATGTATAGTATATTAATATATATATTATATAATATTATATATATTATATACTATATATTTTGGTTTCGTGTGGTTGTATTTTGAAGGCTATCCACAATGCAAGTGTAAAGAAAAATTAAAGTAACTATGTTGATGTTTGTAACCAGACATTTATCTCTTTAATATTTCGTAGATAAAAATCTCTTCTACAGAAATTTCGAAACTTGGAAGCTGTTGCTAGCGATCTAGGTTCATTTTGTTTTTTGAAAATGGCACGGTCGCTAGCAACAGATTTTTATTTTTATTTATTTACACTTGCATTGTTGATAGCCTTCAAAACCAAACCACAAAACCAATATAAACCGTAATGCTTTCAAGAAATTATGAAACAATTTACACACACACACACACACACACACACACCACACACATATAGTAAATATATAAACTATATATTATAATATTATATATATATATATATTATGATCAAGGCTTTTGAATGGATAGATAATGACGAGTCTATAACGGATAATTCTCTTGATCCTATAGAGGGACAGATAAATACATACATACAAAACACGAGTATATATAGTTATAGTTATTATATATATAACTATTATATTATAAACCTAATAATTCAGATAAATCTACTTTAAGTTTCACTTAGTGCTCTTCAGGGGCTGATTGTGTATCTTTATTATTTTGCCTACTTAAGTATTGATCACTCTTACTTTATTAGCTTAGATATTGTGGTGGCTCTTTATATGAATGTATATTTCTTATATATACATTACATTATAATTGTTTTTTTCTTTTGGCCAATATTTATAGTATCAACCGATATTTGTTGGTACGACTATCTGGTCCTTTTTTCCCCAAAAAAAATCTTCTCCCAGGTGATTTTGGTAGTATATTTTTACAATTCAAAACTATTTGCCGTTTTTTTTTCTCACTGCGAGGGTTTATCAACAAGTTCTGTATATATATATATATAAATAATATATATATATAACCTATAAATATATAATATATATATATATATATAACTAGATAAGAAATTAAAGAATTAACACTAGACATTACAGGCATAAACACCACTGATTAAACCGAAAAAAAATTTTTACAGCAATCAAAAGGACGCGAAGTAATAAAAGAGAAACAAATATCGCCCCGGGAGCCGGGGAGAAATGTATAAAATGTAAAACTTTGAATTTGGCCATTTGTCAGTCTTAATAAAATAAAACGTGGTTCTGAAGAAGCTCGGTGGGCCCCATATACCCACGAGTGGAAATGGTCATAATCACGAACCATAGGTATTTAAGGCCAATTTTATCACAAATATATATGAATAATATTATACTATATATATATATATATTATATATATATATTTAATATAACCAAGCGTGTGTAGATCCTTGCGGAGAGAAAAAACCAGCAGAAAGTTTGATTGTAAAAATATACTACCAAACATCAACCAGGAAGAAAAAAATTTTTGAAAAAGAAAAGGCCCAAGATATTCGTTACCAACACAAAAATAATCTATTGGTACAGGGTATTTGGCCAAAAGAAAAAAATCAATTTATATGTATATATATATAATATATATATATATATATATTATATATATTATATATATATTCATATTACCGCTGGAGAAAGTCTAATATTGTAAAAAAAGCCGATACCTAAGTAGAGCCAATAATAAAGATAATCTAATGAAAGTTAAGACGTAACCTTTATATTTAGGTTTCGCATAAAAGCTCTTTTAGGGCTAAAAATCTGACTAAAGAAGAAAAAGGAGCAAGACAAAATAAATAGTACAACACTATTTCTTTATTTTTATATATATTATATATATATATATATATTATATATATATATATATATAAATATAATATATATATATGTCACTATTGGTTTGAGTTAAAATTTTATTTTGGTTGGGCAAATAGGACTTTGAAATTTTAAACTTATCCGCTGTTATTTATTAGAGAATTTCTAAGAAAATGTAAGGAATTGTTTTATTTCCTTCATATTTACAAGTAAAAAAAAAATCAAATTTTAAAACTACGATGCACAAGCATGACTAATACGTAACAAACCATAAAACTTCTTAAAATCGCGAGTGTGTGCGTGCGCGTGCGGCGTGGCGCCCGTGAGTTGCCGTATTTAAACAAAGCTGAAGAGGAATTTGAAAAAAAAAAAGTTTTTTTTTTCAAAAGTAAAACGAAGATCATACCAGTGAAACCGGATATGATCTTCGAATTAGTAAAGTTCAGACTTGAGGAGGCAAAGAAATGCGTAAACAAATTTATATCTGTACCAAGTTATCCCTTATATAAAAGCTATAAAATAAGCTACTCAGTGAGTAGCTTAGTCAGTTGTGCATGTGTCGACCGTGGTGAATACCATAGGGATTCGGTCATTAGTTTGGTGTATAAGAGTAGTTCTGTCTATTAAAGAGATGATGATATATATATAATATATATATATAAAATATATAATTATATAATATATGGGAGTAAATATAAATCTGACAATATTAAGAAATTTGAAAAAACTAAGTGTCCAAAAATAAGATGAATTTATATCGACGCTTAAACGTTTCGGTTTCTAAACCTTCATCAGGATTATTATGGGTGAAGAATAGTGTAATGACAGGAGATAAAAAATTCATAAAATTTTTGTTGTGAACTGTATTTGTTCAAACTTTATAAAGATTTATCTCTGTCATCTATAAACATCCATCATTCGCTGATGCCCCAACATTCTGATGAAGGTTAAAAGGAAACCGAAACGAAGCGATATCCGAGGAAACATTTTCAAATCTAATAGTAGACCACATTTACTCCCATATATAATCAGAAGAAACTATATATATATAATATACATATATAATATAATATATATTATATATATATGGAGTAAATAGGAAATTAACCGACAATATAAAGAAAATTTGAAAACAAGTATTCGAAATTGGGATGAATTTAATAACGATGTTTAACATTTCGGTTACATTGAACCTTCATCAGGATGTCTCTGGGTGAAGAAAATGTCACAAAAAAACATCCATCATTTTCTTCACCCCAAGAGACATCCTGATGAAGGTTTCAATGAACGAAATGTTTTAAACATCGATTAAATTCATCCCAATTTCGGAACTGTCAACCCTTATATATATCTATATATATATAATATATTATATATATAAAATAGAGAGAGAGTGAGAGAAAGAATGGTGTGTGTTTAATTATATATTTATACACCAAACCTTATTCGTGTCTTTTTATTTCATATTTCCTGCGTGTTTGGGCGCGTGTGTGTGAATGTATGTATATTGCGTGGTGGTTATGTGGTGTGTGTGTCTGTCAGTACCAATGTGTGTTGGTGTGCAGAATGCTGTGAAGTAGGCTTATACATTCATAGTGTATTGATGTGTAAGTACCGTATGTCTGTAGAAAACTTTCTCCTTTGTCGAGCAAACCAATATAACAAAAATATGATTCGTGAGCAAATAAAATTCAATTCAAATTCGTTGTTTAACGTCTTTGAGCCCAGATCAACGGCCGAATAGTTGAGCGTAGGTTTCCACGTCATATACCAAGAGAAATTGCCGCGTGATTTCTCGACCACGTGCGCTCATCTCGTGCGTCTTCTCATTCACCATTCGTTTGCACTATCATCCATTATGTTCGTTTTTTCGTTCGATCTTAGTAGAATTGTTTAGTTGAACTTGTACAGCTCTAGTTCTCTTTATTAGTAACTTTTTTTTTTTTTCATAATCCGGTGCTTAGAACCTTTCTGCTAGTTTCAAAATTTAAAGGCTTCATATTTTATTTAAGAGATTTTATTTTATAGATACTTTTATGCGTTTGTAATTAAATAGTGTAGTATGCTGAAAGCGTCGAGTTATTCATATATACAGGTTTGCGTCATATATTTGAGAACATACCTTTATCGGGACAATAAATGAAGATGGCTCAGCATAATGATACGCGGCATACGTCATTTTTTTTTTTCTTCTTTTCGGCTGGGCGTGTCACTAAACTGCATCTCATTATTCTCCTGTCATCTATAAAACATCCATCAATTTCTTCACCCACATAATACATCCTGATGAAGGTTTAAAAGAAACCGAAACGTTTAAGCGTCGATAAATAAATTCATCTCATTTTTGGAACACTTGTTTTTTGAAATTTCTTAATATTGTCGGATTTATTTCCATATTTACTCCCATATATATATATATATATATATATAATATATTGTAATATATATATATATATATATATATATATATATATATAATATTATATATTAATAGCGGATTACTCTGTCCAAACAATTCAAGAAAAAAAAACACGGGAAAATATCTATACTCTCGGTTATAAGATTTTTTTTAAAAAGACAGAAAGAAATCTCTTTGATTACAGAATATGTGAAACATCAGTTTTAAAAGAATTTAGAAGCCTTGATCAAAAAATTTGAACCTTAGATGTTGCTGTTATTGAAAGAAACAAAATATCCAATGGTTGAAAGTGTTTACTGGATTTATGAATTCAAACACAAACGAAATGCGAATGGCTGAAAAGCATGTACACTTAGTTAGAAAAAAAAGTTTAAATTCGGATAAAAAGGTGGAAGTGTAAAAGATTTGGTGTATTTATAGAACTAAATGGATTCCAAAATAACACCGATAAAAAATTTGTTAAACATTATCAAAAGATAATTATTGATTTATTCGGATTAAAAGATAATAACAATAATAATAATAATAATAATAAATAATAATAAAAAATCATATATATTTATATATACCCTAACTCAAGATATATATAGTATATCACCGGTATTTTGAGCATGTATTTATAAGTAAGTAAAGTAAAGTTGTCGGTATCAGCCATGCAGCGAGGGAGTCTATCCCCTTTTTAACAAGCCGCTAGACCAAGGATATTATTTTTAGCGTCTGAGGTGGCGCCACACCTACCATCAGCTCCTTACTTTACCGCAGAGATCCCTGTGCTACTCATACGCTGAGTTGGCGAGGGCGGGTATCGAACTAGGAACCTTGTGGTTCTAGCCGTTATATATATATATATATATATATATATATATATATATATATATATATATATTATTGAGCACTTTTATATTTTCATATTCTTTATAACCCCGATATTCGGTTAATATTTTTATCGACGGTAATGTATCGATATTCCATTCTCCGGTAAATCATCGTGTGAGTGTGTTGTTGTGTGTGTGTGTGTGTGGTGGTGGAATGAATCAGATGGTATGATAATAATTTCCCTCTTCGAAATCAAATCAAACTGAAACAAGTCCATTAATATTGCATTATTAAAAGGATGACAAATCAACATATGAGACAGAAAGAATCAAATAAGGTTTATTTTTCTATTTATTTATAGATGAATATTAATTCTGGAAAAATAATATAGAATAATGTCATTTGTTTTGTGGATTGCAAGGTTCATTCAGTTGGAGTAGAGTCTATTGTAGGTGGTTATTGGATTAGTTATTAAAGATGTTTAATATAAGTCTCATTGTTATTAGGTTGTTACAAAAATAATGGCCGATTGAAGTGGCTCGGTTTTGAAATATCATTTTAACATAGATTTTGTTGTTTATTTCAGGTCAATTTTTTGCAATATATAATAATTAATGTGTGCTCAAAAATAAAATTTAATTTATTTTCTGATAGAAAGTATTTTTGAAAATAGAGGCCTTAAAAGATGAACATGCCTAAACATGACCTCCGCCTTCTTATGTTGCATGAGTTCAGGCTTGGGCATAATGCCTCCGAAACTGCTGCCAATATCAACAAAGCGATGGGAGATGAATCCACAAGTGATCGGACTGTACGAAGGTGGTTCCAGAAATTCCACAGTGGAGATGAGAGTCTTGAAGATGAAGAAGGTAGAGACGGACATGCAGTCTTGACAATGAAACAATTGCAGGCAGTTGTTGATCAAAAATCCACGACAAAGTATCAGAGAAATATCTCAGACACTTGGTGCCAGCATTGCAACAGTTTCCCGTCATTTACAGAGTATTGGAAAGGTGAAAAAGCTCGATAAATGGGTTCCTCGTGAGCTTAATGAGCACCTAAAACTTAGGCGGTTTGAATTGTGCTCGATGCTCAGTTTGCGTAACACCAAATGACCCCTTTCTTGACCGAATAGTCCACTTGTGACGAAAAGTGGATCCTTTACGGACGATTGTCGTAAAGGATCCAACTTTTCGTCACCAGTGACTTTGTCGTGGTTTTGCTCAACAACTGCCTGCAATTGTTCATTGTCAAGACTGCATGTCCGTCCCCTACCTTCTCATTTTCAAGACTCTCATCTCCATCTTTTTAGTTGATGCTAATTGCTTCTAGAATTTGATGGTATTTTTTATTGTATATTTTTATAGAGGATTTTTTATTTAATGTGGGGATTTTCCGTAGATCGGCTGAAGTTATTTTGTCAGTGCTAATGTTTTGTTTAGATTTGCTATATGTTGTTTTATGTAGGAAGCGCGTGGTGTAAATGGTTAAAGTCATGGGAAATGGACTCGTCGCTCCGAGTTCAAATCCTCGATGTGGTAATTCATTTCACTTAGCGCTAATACCCTTGGGAAAGGTAATGAATTCTACTCTCCCTCCAGCTATGAGTAAATGTAGGGCAGACTGGGCCCAACGGAGGCAACCGGTCTAGGAAAGGATCATTTTGAATTCAAACCTGTTAAACTCGCTTAAGAAATTGACCTTGTGTCACTGCTGCTCGTGTGGAGGGGTTGGTAAATATATATAATATATATATATATAATATAATATATATGGTGTTTTATGCCGCAGAGAGAAACACCTTATGATTGAATGACCCCTCATACTGTAAACGGCTTCAAATATTTTCGGTCAAGCTCATGAGTTCTATCAGTGCAAAAATCTGAAAAACCAAGGTCTATGAAAAATCTCTTAAACTACACAGCAAAATATATAAGTATAGGCATTCCTTATATATGCATATGCATGTGGGTACAAGCATATCTGCATTATTAGCATATATGTTGTACATTGATGTGTGTATAGAGTATTGAAAGGATAGCAAAACATGCCTAGGTTAGAAAATAAAATAGAAAGAGAATTTCTCTATGGAGTTGAAAGGGTTATTTTATATTTCAATTATAAACAAAATCCTTTGATGCTAGTGTTGTACCGGGCCGTTCCTACAGTGGAGAATATACACCGGTTCTCACTATAAATAGTGAGACACCGAGTGAAAAGGTTGTACTGTTACCGTACTGTACCGTACTGTTACTGATTAGCGGCAAGCTAGCCGTTCTTGTACCTTATTGTAAATACACCTGTCTCTTTTTACCCTACCTCGACTTGACTTCTTTTTTTACTGTTGAACTAACATCACAACAGCTAGTATGACAATAGGTCAGTAGACAAGGATATGATTTTTTTAAGGTTGGGAGGTTCATACAAGTAAAGCTTTTTTTCCAGAAGTATGTTCAACTTTTATCCAGCCATACTTACTAAAAATAATAATTTATATCATTTCGGCTAGAAACCACAAGGTTCCTAGTTCAATACCGGCCCTCGCCAACTCAGTGTATGAGTAGCACAGGGATCTGTGTGGTTAAAGTAAGGAGCTGATGGTAGTGTGGCACTCCACCTCAGACGCAAAAAACAATCTCCTTGGTCTAGCGCTAGTGAAAAGGGGATAGACTCCCTTGCTGATTGGCTGATACTGACATTAGGCCACCCCATTGAATACTTATGCCCGGAGGGTGCATATTCTCAACAGAAACATTAACTATTACAGTAATAATGTGGCCAGCTAGATAATTTCGTTAAGCATTGTTTCACAACGAAACGTCTTTTTTTCTCCCCACATCAATAGCAGCTTTGTCTGGAATAAATCCAGAAGAGCCGAGTATCCATTGAAGCTCGAATTCACCACAGAAATAACAGTGACTTACTAGACTAACACTCTAACCGTTGGCATTTCGCAGTTAGGTGCTTAACGTCAATTCTAATTATTATGACACCAAAGGTAGATTTACATCTAGAAATAAAAAATAAAATAAAGAACTAGAAATATTGTTTTTTGTTAATGTGCTATGGGCGTCATTCAAGAATCTATCGGTTACATATTGTAAAAAACAAGAAGGAGTTTATCTTTGAGGGGAAAGGAAATTATGCTTCATTTTATTTCCACTAAACCTTGTGGCTTCAGAAATCCATTGTGTCATGTTCGATTATCTTTTTCGCTCATCCTTATACCCAAAATAGAGATTCATATTATATATATATATATATAACATATAATTATATATATATGTGCGTGTGTGTGTGTGTGTGGTGTGTGTGTGGGCGTGTATGTGTGTGTGAGCGTGGTGGAGGGACGTGTGTGTGTGCATGTGTGCGTGCGCGTGTGTGTGTACATATGCGCACACTACCGGGGCATTCTTGGCGCAAATGTGGATCTGCATTAATTTTCTTTCTTTTATTGTATTCAGTCTATTTGCCGAGGGAAATAGAACTTCCATTGTTTTTGCCATTATTTCTCTTCTTGTTCTTTTCAGGCCTTTCTGAGGCTAGTGCAATTTAAAACCACGCCACACAATGCCACACACACAAACACACATGCACCGCACACACACCACACACACACACACAACAATAAACACACACACACAAACACACATGCGCACGCGACACACACACACACAATTAAACACCACACACACCACACATATATATATATACTATATAGGTAGAATTGTTCTATTCCTGTTTTATACATTTTTACATACGGGCCCCCCTCTCTCTCTCTCTCTTTCTTTCTGCCATACATATATATATTTGGTGTTGTGTGAGAGAGAGAGATAGAGAGAGTAGATAGATAGAGAGAGAGAGAGAGAGAGTGTGTGTGTGTGTGTGTGTGTGTCTGTGTGTGTGTGTGTGTGTGTGTGTCTGTGTGTGTGTGTTTGTGTGTGTGGTGTGTGTGTGTGTGTTTTGTTTCAGTTGTGTTTCCTCTCTCTCCAATATACAACTTGGAAGAATACCACCGCACATAAAAAAATTTCCCACTAGATTTATTTTTTCGAACTTGATTCATTTGTCAAACATTCAAACTTTTTACCTCCCCCACGCATATGTAGAGCACACACACACACCACACACACACACCAATACACACGCACACACACAATACACACACACCACACACACACACACAATACACACGCACACACACACAATACACACACACACACACACACACATGCATGAACAGGAGACACACAAATCGATTTTGCAATGCAGTGCATAAACAAAATAGAATAGAGAAATGGACGAAAGGCTGCATCCTCCCATTCCCTACAATTTATATTTATAATATACCTTGACCACGTATTATGAACGTCATTTGATCTAAGGAAAACACACACACACATACACACACACACACACACACATATATATATATATAAGAAGATATCAAGAAAGATAACAGAATAATTACCCAGAAACTACATATTTGCGATAGGATCCTAGTATTACAAACTAAAAACGCATTTGTATTACTAAAGGACCACAAACCCGACACAGATGATGAGACTAATTGGTTTAACAATATCAAAAAATAAGGATAAAGCAGCCTTCATTTAGTTTGATATCAAGGAATTTTACAAGTCAATATCAGAGAAACTGTTCTCAGAAGTAATGGATTTTGCGCAATGGCACGCTAATATTTACCAGGAAGAAATAGGTGTTATAAAATCAGCCAAAAAACAGTCTTAGTTAACAATGAAGAACAATGGGTGAAGACCTGTAATTGCACAGGTTTTGACATAGCAATGGGGACCCTAGACTCGGAACAAATCTCGCGCCTAGTTGGTCTAGCAATACTTTACAACTTTTTTAAAAAATGGACATTAGGGATGTTGAGATTTACCATGATGATGGCGTATTGGTCTTTAAAAACGCATCTGCACAAAAATGCGACCGGACTAGAAAATACCTCATCACAACGCTGAAGAACATGGGATTGTCTGTTGGGATCAAATCGAACTTTATAGACGTTACATTCAATCTTATTACAGATAATTTTTTGCCTTTTATGAAACTAAACACAAACTCCATTTATGTTAAACCCGCGTCTAACCACCCAAGCTCGAGAATCAATAAAATCCCAGATTTAGTGGAATACAGAATTAGTAAAAATTCCCATAACCAGCAAATTTTCGATAGAGTAGTAAAAAAATATTTATTTAATAACATGTTTAAATTTGTCGGCTATAAAATAATAAAAAAACATTAATTCAAATCTCAGTTTAAACTAAACACCCCGCTCCCCATATTTTAGCAGAAAAAATGACATACAATTATTTTTCTGATAATCCTTTTGATTATATTTTATATACACCAGAGTAATTAAAGAATCTGAAAAAAAATTTTCTAAAGTTTAATTTTTCGATTTTGAGTATTTATTTTCTTCCAAATTCGGTAAATTAAGAAAATTATTTTTCTTTTCTTCGTATCTCTAGTCTCTTCTCTTTTTATTTATCCAAAAATTAGAGTCAGCCTGAAATACCCAATGGTTATTTATAATAAAGCACTATATAATACCGGATTTAAGTATTATGTGGTAGAACCCATCATTCAATCTATAGGTGATAATGAAAATAGGTGAGATATTTTTAAGTTTAATCAACAAACATTTCCAAGTTAACCATACTGTACACAAAATTTTTAATAAGAACAACCTAAAAATCAGTTCCACCTGTATGGATAATATAGAAAGGATACTTAAAAAACAAAATAACAAAATAATTAACAATCACACAAATGATAGTAATAAGGAAAAGAACTGACAGAGAAATTGCAACTGCCGAAACCCGGATATGTGCCCTGTAAAAGGAAAGTGTTTGATCAAAGGTGTAATCTACTTTGCATCGACAACGTCTACACAGAAACCAAAACCTTACTAATGTTTATGTGGATTGTACAAAATCAAAATTTAAAACTAAGTTTGCAAATCATAAACACGCGTTTTCAAATATTAAGCTAAAAAATGTAACATTAGCTAGCTATGTTTGGAACTTAAAGAATCAAAATATAACACCAATTATTAAATGGGAAATTTTAAAGAAATCTAATATTTGTCGAAGCTTAGCTTATTCCTTGCTTCTTGGCTTACAAGAAAAGTTAGCAAGGATTAGATTCCTAGAGGAGAAAAATCTCCTTAACCGTAAGAATGAACTTCTTGGGAAATGCCACCATAAAATCCACAATTCCTAATTGTAATTATTAAGATGAACCCCTTCCTTTAACATAAAAAAACAACTATAACTAAATGGATTTACCATACTTTAACTCTAATAGTATGCACAAATAAGATTTAAACAAAATGATTAAAGAAAAAATAGAGGAGGTAGTTGGAGAATATGATAAACAGAATTACAAATGACTTTTGCCTGAATGAAGGAGACATATAAATTCAGAGAAAATAAATGTTTGACTTCAAAGAAAAGAATGTTTAGACTTAAAAATTAAGTTTATACAAACCAATTAAAAGACAGAAAGAGTAATAAGAATAATCCCAAACCAGACTAATTGTTATCCTGATAAGTATATATAAAAGGTAATTTTTAGTTCTTCTTACGAAGGTTTACCTTGAACACCGAAATCGTGGTAGAGAGAAAAACTTTTGCTACAACCATATATAAATATATATATATATATATATATATATATATATATATATATATATTTGAAGGCAAATAAATGCAGAATAATGCGGAACTTTACGATCTTTGCCGAGCGTTGAATTTACATTAGAACATTCAACGGATTAATATCACAGTTGAGTTTAACAAACACAGATGGACATTTTTCAACTCTCTGAAGATGGGCCTAGCCTGAAAAATATTAAGAGGAAAAAAAATGGAAAAAAAAATTTAATAAATATGTTTTTCAACATAAATTTGCATTATTTTGCCTTCAAAAATATATTATCACATTTTTAATTAATGCTTCTAACACACTATAGAAATATAAAAATCTTTATTTTATATATTATATATATATATATAATATATATATATAATAGTATGTGTGTGTGTGTGTGTGTGTGTGTGTGTTGATGTGTGTATGTGTGTAGTGTGTGTGTGTGTGTGTGTGGTGTGTGTGTGTGTGGTGTGTGAAGAGAAGAGAGCGATATAATGAGTGAAAGAAAAAAAAATGAAAAATGCTTATTTTGAAAAGATATTTTGGAAGTTTATTTATAAATAAAAATCACCTTATAAAATAATGAGAAAATCTTCCAATAGTCAACAGATAATTCAATTTTGATAATATTTTTCAGTACTTATTCGTCAACAGATGAAAATAAACTTAAAATTCAAAATGAACTGGTTTAATTACCCTTTTTTTTTCTTTTTGTAATGAATGTTGATAAATAAATGATAGTCTACAAAATAATTTACTGGGAAATTATGAGCTCAACATTTTAAATTTAATTTTTTTGAATATAATTAAGTTTTCTTTATAAGTAAATGTATATATCAAAATAAGATTCTAGAAGCAACTCAAAATTTTGTTTAAATTTGTATGTCTTTCTTTCTTTTCAGCTAAAAAAATGCTACTCACTGGAAAAGAAAAGGAGTTTAAGCATTAAAAATTAAAGACAGAATTTTGAGTTGTTTATTCATGCTGGAAAATATTGAGATCATTTGAACGAGAATTGGTCAAATTATTAGATTTCAAAATTATATTTTGTCCTAAAAACACCTGTACAATTCAAATGATTTCAGTTATCTTACACACCTAGTACTAACCAATATATATATTTACCAACCCCTCCGCACGAGCCGGATGTGACACAAGGTCAATTTCTTTTACAAGAAACAGTTTAACCGGTTTGAATTCAAAGTTTTCCTTCTCCTACACCGGTTGCCTAACCAAGGTTAAAGAGCCCAGTCTGCCCTACTATTTACCCATAGCTGGAGGGAGAGTAGGATTCATACCTTTCCCAAGGGTATTAGCGTTAAGTGAAATGCAATTACCACGTCCAGGATTTGAACTCGGGGCGACGAGTCCATTTCTCATGACTTTAAACATTACACCACGCGCTTCCTTCAGTACTAACCAATATAATTAATCTCAAGTAATGAACAACTTCATATAATGAATGACCCTAACTTTTTGCCAACAGAAAGGTATCTTATCATATATTGTATGTAATGAACGACCCCTAACAATTGGATCCTACAAAAATCTTTCTTCAACATCCAATGGCATAAAGAGAAAACATTAAAACATTTAAGTATATTTTCAAGTCTACATTAATGCAAGAAAAATCAGTGTAATACCGTTGTAAAGGTTCAAAGTTATTTAATGAACATACAATTCCGACACCTTGTGAGACAAAACATTTAATATATATAACAGCACATGGAAATGATAAGATACATAATGTACAGGAGAATAGAACATGTAAATACATATACAATATTTAAGGTATAAACAAGATACCAAATGTACGTAAAAATATAGATGTTACAGACATGGAACTAAAGGATAGTCCATGCTGTTTAAGGGAATACAGTAAATGTAAGTGTGGAGGCAAGCGCCCACAGAGAATGGGGTAGATAGACTCTAGCATAGCAGTTCTGAGAAGATCAGCTAAAAGAGGAAAGCAGCGTTTGATATGAACACGGACTTAACTACCAGAGTCCCCCAAGTGGAACAAAAGCAACGCAGCGAGAGATAACTCTTCCGGCAAAAAGGAAGATTAATCCCCTACATTGGTAAATGTTTGGTTAGTGCATTAATTATTAGCGTTTATTTTTGTTGTTCTATTGATTTTTTGGTTTGAAAAAAAAAAAAGAACAATAAAAATGTTCTTTAGCTTGACTAAAAACGAAGCATTTTTGCTTAGATAATGAAGATTTTTTCGATTATTTGTTTTTATTATATTTTGTACATATTATATACATATGTTATTAATATTAATTAATGTAAAAAACGTTCTTATTTCAAACTAAATAGCCTTTGTTTAGTTATTAGGTTGTTACAAAAATAATGGCGATTCAAATGCTACATTAATTGTTGAAACATTAACAGTAGAAATTGTTAAAATTAAGTCAAAATTACGAGCCTTGGGCAGCTAAGTGTCTGAGACACCTCTCTGACACTTTGTCGTGGATTTTGCTCAACAAAACTGCCTTCAATTGTTCATTTCAAGACTGCATGTCCGTCCTCTACCTTCTTCATCTTCAAGACTCTCATCTCCACTGCGGAATTCTGGAAACCACCTTTCGTACAAGTCCGATCCATTGTGGATTTCATCTCCCCATGCTTTTGTTGATATGGCAGCAGTTCGGAGGCATTGTGCCCAAGTTTGAACTCATGCAACTTAGGAAGGCGAAGGTCATGTTAGGCATGTTCATCTTTAAAGGCTCCTATTTTTTCAAAAATACGTTTTTTCTGAAAATAAATTTTAATTTTTTTTGAGCACACATCAATTATTATATATGCAAAAAATTCACCTGAAATAAAATTACAAATTCTGTTAAATATTGACATTTCAACGAGCATTCAATCGGCCATTATTTTCTGTAACAACCAATATAAGCTATGTGAGGAATACTTTGGATTGAAGTTACGTCAAAACATCAAGTCGTGCTGATTTCCCTTGACCGTTTCCGCCCCCCCCCTCTCTCTCTCTCTCTCTCTCTCTCTCTCTCCCTCCCTCTCTCTCTCCTTCCTCTCCCTCCCCCTCCTCTCTCTCTCTCTCTCAGGCTATATCGGTCATCAGTCTAGGTCTAAACAACTGCATCCAGTTTTCTGCCACAGAGGTGATGAATGTAATTTTTTTTTACTGGTCGGACAACACTGATTTGTGCCTGTGTAGGAGTACACAACAGAACTCACTTATAGTTCGTCCTTTCACTCAAGCACTACCCAGCATGTTTTCCGTCTTTCTTATCGAAATATTAACTGCATTCAGTCACAGCTCTTGTTCCGTTGGCGGAAATATTGATACTTGAAGTTTTGTTTTCAGAGTTATATTATATATATATATATATATATATTATATATATATATATAATGAATCAATATATATATATATATATTTATATATATATATATATATATTAATATTATATATTAGTGCTTTATTTTATTTTCGTCTATTTTTGTCATATCTTTTTTTTTTCTATTTCCATTCTTAGTTGGTATTATTATTTTTGTATCTATTCTTTTTTTTTTTTTTTTATCTATGCGTTCATTTTTTTTTTTTATTGATCTTTTTATCTAATTATATTATCTCATTACTTCCCTCTCCCATGTCGTTTCCCTCTTTAACGCACTTTCGTTTTTTTCGTTTCTTTTCTTTTTTTTTTTTTTTTTTTGCTTTTTTCGTTATTATTATTCTTGTATTATTCTTTGTGAAATTCCATCCCTCGCTTACCGTTCCGTTCCGGCTTGATTATCCGAAATTCTTTTGTTAGTTGTCAGCTTTCAACGCGATCTCGCTTTGTTGAAATTCTTTCGGGCTTCTGGCATTTCGACGAAATGGACTTCCTCGTCTGCCAACCAAAATAAGTGAAAGAAACTGCGTACCTATATTTATCCACACCCCAGGAAGATTTATTTATTTTTGAACTAACAATACCACTACATCTGTTTTTGTTTGTCTGTCTGTCTTAGTCTCGCTCACTTCACTTTCTCTCACTTTCGCTTTCAGTCTCTCTCTCTCTCTCTCTCTCTCTCTCTCTCTCTCTCTCTCTCTCTCTCTCTCTCTCTCTCTCTCACGCCACATACCCACATACATACACACACACACACTTTTCTATCCTGTTTGATTCTTTCTTGCTATTTTTCTTTCTCTTTCTTTTATCTGTCCCGTCTTTTATCTTCTTTTATTTCACTTTCTTTCATCTCTCTCTCTCTCTCTCTCTCTCTCTCTCTCTCTCTCTCTCTCCTCTCTCTCTCTCTCTTTTCTCTCACTTTCTCTCTCTCTCTCGTTATTTCCTCCCCTTTCCGCATCCTTTTCTTTTCTCTCTGTCTCTCTTCCTTTTATTCTTTCAGTATCTCTCCCTCTCCCTCTTGCTCTTTTTGCTTTTTCTCTTTCCTCTAACGTTTTTACTTTTTTCTACTCCAACTCTTTCTCTCTTCTTTCGCTCTCCGTTCATTTCTTTTGCTTCTCTCTTCTCTCTCTCTCTCTCTCTCTCTCTCTCTCTCTCTCTCTTCTCCTCTCTAGTTCTTGCCCTTTCTCTTTATCTCCCTCTCTTTATAGATTAATACAAATTGATTTATAATCAGAGGACCACACATTTTCAAATGTAAAAGTTTACTTTCAATTTATTGCAGTAGGTATAAATGAAATGAATCACTTTAAAGCGCTGTATCATACAATTGAAATAAATAATATATTTAACTAAATAAACAAGGATTCTTTTTATTTTGTAGTAAATAAAAGTATATAAAACCATAGATTCCGAGATTGTGTTCCAGATCATAGAAGTAAACCCTTCTATGTAGCGCACGGAGAGTACGGCATCTCATAGTCCTGTGCGGTTCGGTACCTTCATGACTTCGACAAAGCTGCCGAATTATGCCTCATGTTAACAAAATATTGCAAAACATTTCCCTCTAGTAATATTTTGGTAGACAGGTATCTTCTGTAAGTATATGTAAAGGAAAACAAATTGTTCATTTTCAGATCAAAGTCCGAATCAATTGATACATTATACTTGTCCATATCTACTACTTTCCTCGGAATTCATTAGAAATGCGTTTATTATATCTTTCATCATCATCATGTCACGCGCGCAGCACTTGATATCCATTGACAATCTTTCACCAACCTTCCTATTACTTCATGGCCCCTGGAAGATCCTCTGTTGTAGCACCCGAGTCCTCGCATAGTTGGTCAATGTAGGTCCTTAGCGGTCGTCCTACGTTAGCATGTCCATGTGTTGGCTTTCCATGGGAGAACGTCGCTTATGAGCTCCATCCCCGCTTCTCAGCAGTGTCCTGCATGTCTAGTCCGTCTCACCCGGATGATTTGTTGAGATGGGGGGCAGTGGACCATATAGTTGCTTCTTTGTGGGTGCTGCTTCCATGACTTGTTCAGGACTGCTCGCAGCATTCTTGTGCAGGTACCATCTAGCTTATTCTCGAGGCACTTTGTTAGGGTCCAGGTGGTGCAGCCATACAGCAACACTGATATAACCACAGCCTGGAAGAATTGTCGCTTTAGCTTGTTCAGTGAGATCGGATCTCCATATTACTGATAGTCTGTTTGTGGCCGCCCATGCCTTTCCTGTACGTGTATTAACATCGCTTTCTGTGGATGAGATATTACTACCTAGGTAAGTGAACTATTCTACTGGCTTAAGAGGCTTACCGTCAAGTGTGAAGATCTTTCTTTTTGAAGCTCATGAACTCTGTTTTATCGGAGTTCACATTGAGGCCGATATTCTTTGCTGTCTTCTCCAGGCTATGGTGTAGGGACTCAGCCGGTGTGTCTGCAAGAAGCGCAAGGTCATCTGCGTAGTCTGCATCTGTGACTGTTTGTGCAGGATATCGCCTGCTTCTTGCCTTATTATCTTTACTGTTGGTTTATTACACCGGACCTTTACCCAAAACTTAGGAAGGTGGTGATTATATGTATTCCATGTATTTTAGTTTTTTGCTGTCTCTTTTAGGTGTTATCCTTCCTAGCACACTAATACTCTCCTAAAGAGAAGGACAGTTTTGAAAAGGGACATTTTTTGTATTTAATATAGGTTGAGATTGTCAAGCATTTTGTCAATCTGCTTATCTGTCCCTTTCTTAATCATACCCAAGTCTCCCACTATTGCTGGAACGGTGATAGTTTTAAGGTACTTCATTTTTCATTAATTTCTATGTCTAGATCTTTGTATTTACTTATTTAATTATACTATTTGAATGATATTATCATTATTATTAATTTTTAATTGAACATTTGTCTCACTAGAAAGTTGGCTTTTTTTTTGGGGGGGGTTGTGGTGGTGATCCTTAACTCTTTCCAGATTGGCCAACCACATCTGACTAATAAAATCTATTTGTTAGCAGTACCATTTAGCTATCGAATAATGTTTGGTTTGTTTTGTTTTACGGCATATCAACCTCAGTGGGTCATTTAATGCCGATAAAGTTTTGAAATAAATCAATTCTTAATGGATAATACAATTTTTTTATAAATACATTTTCTATTTAACCCATAGATGGGACCCTAACAGGTACTACCACTCCGGGTCAGAGTGGACCAGAGAGCAATGGTGATGAAGGGGTGCTCCACATTCCCCAAAGCTCCAAAACTGGAACCTCACCATCAGATAGAGTTTAACGTCATTCCCAGGACATGTAGACCCGCAGCCACCGCCTTCTAGCACCCATATGATAAAAAGGGATTGGGGCTTGCCATAAGGGCAATAGGGTTGGGACAATCATATAGGTGCTAGGGCTTGACGTGACCAGCCGATTGATCGGAGGGGGCCTCTCCGACCGCCCGTCTAGCCCAAGATAGGGCCAAAGTGGAGTATTGCATGTCATGAATTGCTCATCCACCTGGGCTCTATCCTTAAGCATCACGGGTCGCCATCCACGGCCAACAGGCGGCCCCATTGTGGGAGTCTTACCCCTCTGCAGAGGTGCAGTTGGTGTATTCTAACGCCCCGGTCGACAGGGCGGTCTATGTCCAGGTTTTGGTATTTACTTATTTATTATACTATTTGAATGATATTATCATTATTATTAATTTTTAATTGAACATTTGTCTCACTAAAAAGTTGTTTTTTTGTGTGGTGGTGATCCTTAACTCTTTCCAGATTGGCCAACCAGATCTGGCTAATAAAATCTCTTTGTTAGCAGTACCATTTAGCTATCGAATAATGTATAATTTTGTTTCATATTTAAGTTATCTTAAATATGGTTGACTTGTCATCAGGGCTCAGAATATGCTGACTGTATCCTATGCAAAGAAGTAAGACCCAACAAAAGGGGGTACCCTGGGTACGACTGTGGTAGTTTTAAGGTACCACATTTTTTCAATTTCTATTGTATTTACTTATTTAATTATTCTCTTTTGCTGACATGTTATTCTCTGTTGGCACTGACATATCAATCAGAAGGCCTATTTTTCTTTTATAGTCATTAACCACTATGTATGGTTTATTATTATTATTATTATTATTATTATTATTATTATTATTATTAATTAAAGAGTGACCAAGTGAATGTATAAGATATTAAATAGCATCAACAGTGTGCGAATACAATGGATTCCAATGACAATTAGAAACATTGTCCTATTCAGTTGATTAACATCAACAAACATTGTCTCTTTGTTTATTCAAAAGACATTTTGGTATCAATAGTCAAATTCTTTTCACAGCCACACAGATCTTTCTTTTTTTCTCTCCACTAAAACCGTTCAAATATTTTGAAAATTTTCAATTGTGAATTCATCCATCCACTGTGACTGTATTGATCCCGGCAGCCATTTTTAGCAAGTTCTACCAGGTCAGCCAATCAAAACTCGAACACAAAAGCAACACAAAAATAACAAAATCTAATCGTATAGAGAAAGTTAAAACAAAACAAAACAAAAAAGATGGCGTCTTTGTGTCAAACAAGTCGATCGCAAAACAAAGTACTGTTGATTACGTTTATGTAACGTCCTGTAGGCTTACTATTACGTAGTGTTTGGAAAATTGGAGGATTTTTGTGTCGCTTCTTTGTGTGGCGATCAGTTGTGTGTATAGAATATGAGCCGAACCTTTGTCTCTGTTTATTTGAGCTAAAGATCAATGACTTGTGTATTTTTCCATTTGTGTTGAACGACACATTGATGTGTGTTTGGACTGATTTATAAAGTCGTTCTCTGTATGTTCATTAAGTGGACTTTTGTTACACATGTTTTATATCAAAGTGCTACTTCTGTTTGTCCTTTCTGAAGTGTTTATATGAATTCTCTTTGTTCAAGTGAAATACAGATGAACATTAAGCCTTCATGTGTTGACATGAATGACAAAGGATAGTCCAGCAATTTTTGTTATATCATGTCAAAGTACTGATAGAAATGGTTAGATATTTAGCACTCACCGATTATGCTGATCAAGGGCACCTCACGTGGTTGTAATGGTTAGCAAGCTAGATTCGGCAAACCATTATTAGTAAGTTCGATTCTCACAGGGTGCCCCCATACTTTCTGGCCTTGTGCCACATCTAGGGCTATGCTTTAGTAAAATAACTATAGTAAAATTGGCAGCCGAACAAACACGAAGTTTGTGCTAGAGCAGGATATTTTTCTGAGGTGAAGCATCACATCTACCATCAGCTCCCCAGAACCTTGTGATTCCTTAGGACAGACACTCTACCGATTGAGATTATAAACAAATAAAAAAAAAGTAAATGTCATAATTATATTTTATAAATACTTCTAATGTCTTACCAACAATGTCTAAATTAATATGACTGACAATGGGACTTTCTTTTTTTCAAATTATTGTATGTTTAGTATTTACAAAAGTGGTGGTTAGAATTCCTGACTTTCAATCAGGCGGCCCGGGTTCGATTCCCGGAGTGGGAACGTAACTTTGAAGGGCCGGTTTAGTTCAGTCGGTAGAGCGTTCGGCAAGAAACCACAAGGTTCCTAGTTCGATACCAGTCCTTGTCAACTGAGCGATAAAGTAAGGAGCTGATGGTAGGTGTGGCGCTCCACCTCAGATGCAAAAAACAATCTCCTGGTCTAGCGCTAGTGAAAAGGGGATATACTCCCTCGCTGATTGGCTGATACCGACTTTAGGCCACCCCGACGACTAGTATTTAGAAGGTCACCACGATCAAATAGGTTCAGTGGTTAAAGATACATTTTAATTTAAAGCAATACTTTGATTTTAAAGTATTCTTTTTACTTTGGAAATATATATATATATATATATATATATATATTATATATATATATATATACCATTTCGTTGGCTAGACAAGCATGCCATTGCTACCCCTCCTGTTGAGATAGTATTAACCTATAGCAAATAACACCACGTGCACGTATTTGCGAATCATTCCTTCCGTATAGTTAGTAGTTCGCTACCATTGTATTGACAGAGTATACACCTGGCTACCAGATATATCAAATATCTTGCCCTGAAGACGACCGTTTCTCTGTCTACTTAATTTTTAAATTTTTTTTTCTATTATAATTATTTTATTTTATTTCGTATTTAAAATAATAATAAATAGAATACAATGTGTACAAGGACAATCTCTCCGACGAAACACGTGTCGACACTCCAATAATAATTCTTATCCATTCAACATTTTTTCCTTTTTCTATTTATTTTTTCAACAAATTTTATATATATATATATATATATATATAATATTATATATATATTAAATAATATATATATATATATATAATAACATAAATATATATATATGTATATATATATATATATATAACATAATATATATATATATATAACATAAATATATATATATACATAATATATATATATATATATATATATAACATATATATATATTATATATATATATATATAATATATATATACTATATATAAATAAATATATATATATATATATATATATATATATATATATATATATATTATTCCTATCTATCTAAATCTATTCCTCTATATCTATCAATATATCTATCAATATATCTATAAATAGATAGATAGATTTCTTGATTATTCTTTACAGGAATGTTTATATACATATATTCCCATACATACATACATAGCATCCCTAACTATTAATCTTGGATTTTTTAACTATCTTCCTTCGCACGTTTAGATTTGTTAATTTCTGTAAGGTTCCTTTTTTAAACGTAAAATTCAACGACATAAATCGGAAGCAAACTAAATAATGACACGTACATTGATACTAAACTACACGACGTTTCATATCGTGAAATTAACATTGAATTAATCACGAATATATTTTCCGAAATTTCAAGTCCTGGGGTGATCACCCATTAAAACAAAAGATTCTTAACATTGAAATGTAGACAAGAAATGATTCACTCTTATTATTATTATTATTTGTTATTTAATGTTTCTATGAATATTTCTGTCTCTTTTTCTCATTGATGTGACAACATTTTTCTGAAAAATACTTCCTTGCATCAAGCCCAAAAAATATTGTCTACTGATGAAAGGTGAAAAGCAAAAAAGAAAAAAAAGAAAAAAAGAATAAAAGAAAAAAAACAGATAGATGAAAACAGATAAATGGATGAGAATAAAATGAGAAAGGTAGATAAACGGTTTGAGATAGATAGATAGATAGATAGATAGATAGATAGATAGATTTGAATATAATAAAATATAGCTTTGAACAGAAATTTATATTATATATATAATATATATATTGTGTTGTGTGTGTGTGTGTGTGTGGTGTGTTGTGTGTTGTGGATACACAGATAGATAGATAGATTTGAACACAATGAAATAGATAGATAGATAGATAGATTTGAACACAATGAAATAGATAGATAGATAGATAGATTGATTTGAACAATGAGATAGATAGATAGATAGATAGATAGATAAATGGATTTTGAATATAATAAATATAGATTTGAACAGAATTAATTATATATATATAAATATATATTGTGTGTGGTGTGGTGTGTGTTGTGTGTTTGTGTGTGTGTGTGTGTGTGTATACACAGATAGATAGATAGATACATACATAGATAGATAGATAGATTTGAACACAATGAAATAGATAGATAGATAGATAGATAGATATTTTGAACACAATGCAATAGATATAGATAGATAGATAGATTTTGAACACAATAGAATAGATAGATAGATAGATTTGAACACAATAGAATAGAATAGATAGATAATTTGAAAAATGAGAATAGATTAGATAGATAGATAGATAGATAGATATAGGATAGATTTGAACAGAATGAATGAGATAGATAGGGACAGTTTAAGATACAGTGTCGCTCATAGATACGTACACTCGAAATGTTTATAACAGAGTTTCAATATTGCAGAGTTTCATTATGTAACGAGAGCTAGAGGAGCCACAGTTACGGAGACCTAAAGACTTGTCTTGTACGTTTGTTGTATTTTTTGGGTGGCATAACTGGCGCTAACTTTAAAATATATAATAATTTAGTAACTCACTCTCTGGTAATCTCTCTCTCTCTCTCTCTCTCTCTCTCTCTCTCTCTCTCTCTCTCTCTCTCTCTCTCTCTCTCTCTCTCTCTCTCTCTCTCTCTCTCTCTCTCTTATTCCCTGTAAATACTTAAACTTCATACACACATACACACACTACACACACATATAGACACACATTGCATATGATATTAAAGAGGGAATCAATTTAATCTCAACGGTCTGGCTTAAAATGTTTAGAAATACAATTGAATAAAGAAAAAGATTTAAAAATAATTGTAAAACTAACCCTCTAAGTCTGGAATATAATAGAATTAAATATTCCTCATTTTTAAGGGCTTTTCGTGAGTATCTGGGATCTTCGAACGAACCCGAAACCGCCTCCCATACATCACGCTTGGTGTAAACAACACAGTAACCCATAGTAACAATGAAAAAAAAAATTAAATACGAATAACTATTCAAAACGTGAATAAAAGCGACTCTATGTCCATCATTATTGTTAATAAACACATTACAACCCGTATATATTATTGGTAAGTACTGCTAAATTGAATGTTTTAAATTATAAATACCAACATTTTTGATGTCATAAGACAAAATCAACCCCTGGATTAAAATAAAAAATTACCAAAAATCAGGGAATTATACGATTTTAATGAAATGTTCTGTGTTGGTTTATCAATGAATACATTTTATAATGCATTGGTTTTTTTATTTTAAAACTTTCTGATTTTTTTCACGTCATTTAACTTTTACTTCCCCCTTATTTTGGGCTGAGGGTAGGGATTATACATAACTGAAACTAATTACAGTATAAATATAAAGACAAAAGATTGAAGATGTTAATAGAAAAAATTTAAGGGCTGATTTTGGTTGAATATAAGTACCGAAAATCTGAAAAATGAAATGGAAAAAAATAAAATAAAAAATATTTTTTGAGATATTTTTTTACTCTGTTGTTCATGAAAAAATTATACGTCGATATTTGTTTTATTCAAAAGGATGGAGGCCTAACTTTTAAACTGAGATATCTTAATTAATTATTACATCACCATACTAAAGTAAGCTTGTTATTAAATAATTATTTGTTTTTAGAATCTAAAATATGAATTTCAAAACTTAAAATTATGATTTATATTATGAATTCTATCTATTAATCAGGTATATAAATTGTTGCTCTTAAAGGCTCATATGGATGGAGCAAACGGTAAGATTTACTTTAAAGAAATTTGATTTGATCAGTTTGGTGGAAACGATTCAGAAATTTAAAAGAAAGAATTCCTTTAATAAGTAAACACTGAATTTTTTTTTTTTAATTAAAATCAGATAATTCCCTGATTTTGGGTATTTTTTTGTTTATTAATCTGGGGAACTTATTGGTCACCGTGTTTTTAACATTTTCTAGCTGACTTTTTGTAAACTTTTTTTTTTTTTTACTCTTTTTGCATTCTTAGATACTCTGCGTGTTTGAAATAAACAAAAGGGTATTTAATTTAAATAAAAAGTATCAACAAAAGTTAGTAATTTTTCTGAACATAATTGATTTCTAAGAAATTGTTATAAGTCTTTTTTTTTTTTTACTTTTAAAAATATGTTTTGTTAACTTCATTTTCAACGTCAGATTTCGTAAAATTTCGGGCGAGTTTAATGTTTAAAATGTATTAAAAATCATTACATATGTAATATTATATAGTTTTTATTTTTTTATTTTATTTTTTTATTTTTCTTTCTTTTTTTTTTTTACTGATGCTCATTATGTTAATACTTTTCGGTTAAAACAAAAAATTGACCTTGAATAATCGATTTAATTAATTTTGATTAGTTTTTTTAAATGAAAATCGGCGCTCATTTTGTTGGTGCCTATTTAAATACAACTTTGTTTCCTAAGCTTTAATAAAATCCTTTATTTTTAATAATGATCATAGTACAACCCGGATGCAATACGGTCATTTTTGTTCATGTACTCCAATTCACCAAAAAGAAAAACTTTTGCTAGACCTGACATATCCACTGTAGAAATATGTTGAAATAAGTTGAAATTCTCGGTAGACATGGAACTCAGTGTTGATTGAGAAACTAATTATAGAATATATATCATAATCAATGCAAGTAAATAAATGATTAAGAAATTTTTTAAAAATAGGGCCGGTTCAGTCTTGGAACCACATGGTTCCGGATTCAATAACCGGCCCTCATCAACTCAGCGCAAGAATAACAAGTAAACACAAATGAAGTTGAACTTCATTACTATTAAGTTGCAATTGACTTGGCAGTCGCTTTATACTCTTAGAACAACATTCTTACTTTAACACAAATCTTGCTACAATAAGCCAAACTGTCAGTAACAATGCGCCGTTGACTTCATGTCTATACTACCCTAACTTAGATATACATGGTCTATCCACGATATTGATCACTAATTACTTATGTAGCTCAGTCGGTAAAGCGTTCGGCTAGAAAACGCAAGGTTCTTAGTTCGACCCCGGCCCTCGCCAACTCAGCGTATGAGTAGCACAGGGATCTGTGCGGTAAAGTAAGGAGCTGATGGTAGGTGTGGCGCTACACCTCAGACGCAAAAAACAATCTCCTTGGTCTTGCACTAGTATAAAGTAGATAGACTCCCTCGCTGATTGGCTGGTGCCGACATTAGGCCGCCCCGACGACTTTACTTTTTTTATAGCACAACACACACACACACATATATATATATATATATATGTATTTATATAAGTTATGGTAGAGTAGACATATAGTCACCGGCGCATGGTAACTGTCAGTTTTTCGCCTATGCGATTTTCAAACCAATATATATATATATATATATATATATATATATATCTTATTATAATGGAGATTGTGGGTTTGTCTGTCTGTAACCGAAACTATATTACTATTCAAGTCACAATTCCCTTTGTTATTTACATCACATTCTCCATGATTTTATTTTTTATTTAAACCTCAATTATTAGTAAAATTGTTTTTACATCATTAAGACTGTTAACAATATCTACATACTAATAACATGCAATTATATTTATATATTCAACGAAATAGCGGTTTACAGTGTAAATGGGAAGGCTAATTTGCATATTGATCTTAAAAATTTTGATTTTAATAAATATATGCTTAGTATTATTGATTTCTAATTGTTTGGTTTTATCTTAATAAATATGAGCAAAAATCTCGGGGATAAATCTTAACAGAAATCTATTAACATAAAGAAATAACTAATTTTATTCTTTTCTTCCTATTTTAACTAAATAGTTAAATTAGGAAAATTTACCACTGAAAGACGGGAGTAAGGGAAAATGGTGGAACAGTTAGTTTCAAAGTTGTTCTATTTTCCGATTATACCCCCTCTGTTCCAAATATTTTTATCTGAATTCTTATTCAGTTTCATTAGCCTTTCTAATTTAACATGATATTTTATTATATTAAAACTTAAATACTTGCACCCGGAGGGTGCATATATTTGCTAGTATATATAAAGATAAATCTAATGAGTCAGACGAACCTACTATTAGTTTCGCTTAATGCTCTTCAGGGCTAAGATCTGACTCTTAGAGTCAGATCTTAGCTCTTAAGAGCATTAAGCGAAACTAATAGTAGGTTCGTCTGACATTAGATTTATCTTTATTATTTGGTCTACTTAGGTATTGAGCACTTTTTTACTTATTAGCTATTCTCCTAGCGGTTATAATGAATATATATATATATATATATATATATATATATATATATATATATATATATCTTATATACATATATATACATATAATTGTTTTTTCTTTTGGACAATACTGTACCAATAGATTATTTTTTTTATATATATATAGTTTCAAATTTAACAACAGATCTGGCCAGCTGTTAAAATTTCTCCTTGAAAACTACACTCATCTCTCTCTCTCTCTCTCTCTCTCTCTCTCTCTCTCTCTCTCTCTCTCTCTTCTCTCTCTCTCTCTCTCTCTCTCTCTCTAACCCTTCGAACCAGACATGATTAATAACAATACGACAGAAAGTGACGCTTATTATAAGACAACTATATAACTTGTTTAAACAAATAATTATATAAACTGGACTGTCTTAATGCCCGTGTTGAAATCACTCGTGATTCAACGAATTTCTAAGTAGAAAGGAGGGGATGGGGTCGAGTGTCTTTCCACGCATTTCACACTTCTATGGTTCTTTATTGTATTTCTAAGCTGTTTTTCTTTTTGTATGTGATTCTATTATTTATTTAAAGGGTACTTTGTATTTTCTTCTCCCCCCTCCCCCTCTCTCTCTCCTCTCTCTCTCTCTCTCTCTCTCTCTCTCTCTCTCTCTCTCTCCTCTCTCTCTCTCTCTGGAAACCATTACCACACGCAAGTATTCTGAGTGGGTGCTGCCCTTCACATCAATCCCACCCGTACCTCATTGTGGGTACGTCTATAACGCACCGTCGATCTCTATAGTACAAATTGGCTGCAACTGCCGCCTGTATCCTCGCATTATTATTTTCATCTTCTTTTTTTTTTGTTGTTGTATGTGGGGGTGGGTACTTATCTCCAACTCTCTATGGTCAACCCCAAACCCGACTTTTTTCCCCTTTTCTTTTTAATTATTTATACATGGATGTGGTGGGTCCGATGCAATGTAACGCCGGGTCCTCTTTTGATGCAAATTGGTTCCACGTCCTCCTCCTCCCCTGAATCTCCACCTCCGCCTCCGTCTTTTTTTCCATATCGTTGTCTTTCTACTTGAGTGCCGAGGTCATTGACTAAGGCTTGCCATTTGATAGACAATACGTGATGGGGCAATAAACCGCCTACCCTTTTTTGTGGGCCCTTCCCGTAGTCCTTTCCAACTCCAATAGCCACCAGACGCGTACAGCCTCTTACATGCTTTTTCCCAGCAGGTGGATGACTCGTATTCGTCCCTTCTCAACTACGCCCCTCT
>CM042161.1:45306327-45311327 GCA_023376005.1 Doryteuthis pealeii
ATAGATGGAAAAATGGTTGTTATGTAAAAAATTAAACGGGTAGAGGTAGACATGAAAAGAAAGGAAGAAAGAAAGAAAGAAAGAAAGAAAGAAAGAAAGAAAGAAAGAAGGAGATGGACATAAACCTTAATAGAGATATGTAGAAGTATGAGAATAATTAGTCAGGAGGCACAAAAGAAAGAAAGAAAGAAAGAAAGAGAATTGAAGTCAGAGATAGATACATATAATATACAATATAAATTTTTAATTTGATATCTATCTATCAATTTAAAAAAAAAATTAAAAGACATGGATAGATGAATAGGTAGGTAGATATGAGCAGATTAAAATACCCAGATAGATAGAGATAGATATGAACAAATGAAAAGAGAATTATATCTAATTAAAATAACCTATATTATTGTTATACATAAATACATATATAGACACATACAAATATCCATACATTCATACTAACAAAATCAGGGTAAATCAGACAAACTTAAATGATATTCTACAATGGAATTAAAAGAAAAAAAATTGCGTTCCCACACCGGGAATCGAACCCGGGCCGCCTGGGTGAAAGCCAGGAATCCTAACCACTAGACCATATGGGAGGCTACATGAATTACCATTAAATGACCGCTTATAATAATAAATGTAAAAGAAGTTTAATTACAATATCTTTTTTAGAGAGAGAGGGAGAGTGGAAGAAAGATGATGGTTTGTATGTGTGTGTCACTGAAAGTAGCAGTACTGCCTGCTTGCTTTAACTCAAAATCTTCTCAGCCCTGAGGGTCGTTTTGTTTGAAATTTGGGACTTATCTGAATACGTACTATCAGCAGTTGACGACGACAACTCATCATAGTTACACCTGGCAAATCGGCTTATAGCTTATAATCATGTAATAGATAGATAGATAGATATGAATACATTAAAATAAATTAATATTGTAATAGAAATTTTTTGAAGGCAGTTGACAATGCAATATATGTTGAAAACTATGTTTATATACCTTCTTTTTTTTCTTCTTTTTCTAACATACTTAATATTTTCGGATATATTAAGTATGTTAGAGAAAAGAAAAAAAGAAAAAAAAAGAAAAAAAGGTAAATAAACATAGTTTTCAACATATATTGCATTGTCAAGTGCCTTCAAAAAATTCCGATTACAATTACGCACAATAAAACACACTATAAAAACAATTGATATTGTCTAATAAAAAATAAACAGATAGATAGATAGATAGATAGATAGATAGATAGATATGAACAGTGTTACCAATAGTAAATAAAATAATGCTTTATAGAAAAATATGATAGAGCAAATATAATTATATTTTTAAAAGAATAGAATAAAATCAATTACTTGATGATCAAGAAAATTTGAAACTTAAATTTGTGAGTTGGGTCATATTCTGTTTTTTGCCTTGTTTAATAATAATAATAATAATAATAATAATAATAATAATAATAATAATAATCGGTAGAACATCCACCTTGGAATCGCAAGTTTCCTGGTTCGATACTGGTTCCCAATGACTCAGCGCATGAGTAGCACAGATTGGGTAATCTGATCTGTGCGGTAAAGTCGGGAGCTGACGGTACTTCAACTAAGAAAACTCCCTGGTCCAGCGCTAACGAAAATGGGATAGACTCCCTTGCTGTCTGGTTGATACCGACAATGGGCCACTCTACCAATCTTACAATATATATATATATATAATAGAGAGAGAGAGAGAGAGAGAGACAGAGAGAGACAGAGACAGAGACAGAGAGAGGCCGGAGAGAGAAATATATATATATATATATATATATATTATATATATATATATATATATAGAGAGAGAGAGAGAGAGAGAGAGAGAGAGAGAGAGAGAGAGATATGAACAAAAGTGATAAGACAAATAGGATGTATTTTGTGTTAAGTATTTTTTAAATTTTTATTCTTCTCAACTAGTTTCGACCTATGGTTATGGTCAGGTGAAAATAGTTTTTGTGAAAAAATGTTTTTAGAAAGTTTTTTAAGATAATTGCTAAGCCGTGAAATAATACGGGCAAAAATGTGTTGTATTAGTGTTGGTATTATTTCTGATGAACGGTTTTTGGTTTTCTGTTGTTGAGGTATTTCCCTAAGGCTGATATTGTACTTGATATTAGGTTATAAGGGGCTGACATCCACTGTGGCTAGAATCGCCTCTTGGCAAGTGCTTGTATATAGTCATCTACTTATTTGGGTAGTTTGGTTCTGTGACAGTTAATTGAGGATATTACCGATCGTCCAGAGTTTATATATATAATATATATATATATATATATATATATGTGTGTGTGTGTGTGTGTGTGTGTGTGTAAAAATGGAAATTGGAAATGAATCCGACAATATGAGGAAGAATGAATAAAGAAAAGAAAGAACAGAATGGATAATAATTGATTAAATTCATCTGTTATTATCCATTCTGTTCTTTCTTTTCATTATTCATTCTTCCTCATATATATATATTATATATATATATATATATAATATATATATAAGGTTTGTTGAACTGTACAGACAATTCCTGTCGGACAAGTTTTTGGTTGATCCGTTCCAATTTTCGATCCATCTTTCTGGTGTCGGGGTGTAACTGGTATAACAGTCCACCAAAGGTTTCAAAACGAGCGCTTTCGGCAATACAGTTCAAAATGCTCATTTTGAAACCTTTGGTGGACTGTTATACCAGTTACACCCCGACACCAGAAAGATGGATCGAAAATTGGAACGGATCAACCAAAAACTTGTCCGACAGGAATTGTCTGTACAGTTCAACAAAACCTGTATAAAAAGAAAAATGCTGCCAAAATACACTTATTTTAATATATAATATATATATATATATATATATATATATATATATGAGGAGCGAGTATACATGTATAATAGCCTAAATGTAAGAAAAGAACATTTATAAAAAGGTTAGTTTTGTATCATGCCAACCCTTTTATGTTTGTGTTTATACCAAAGTAATTTTAACAATTATTCTCTCCATTCATATGCATTATAAAAATCTATCTCTGCAGTCATTTTAGACAGGTAAATATACTTAACTGCATTTTCACTGTATACCACTTTAATTTAATGTATCACTTTGATTTAATGTATATTTAATAAAATGCATCTAGCTGGATCTGGTCGAAGTTTTAAAAACCTTCAGCACAAATGATACGCGCGCGGAATCATCATTCCCGTGTTGTTACGTAACATCTGCAATCGCGTAATCAACTCAACGGCCGAAAACAAACACGTTTTTAAAAACCAACTGATAACAAAACATCTCCGATGAACGGATCATATAATCTCTTTTGCTTTTTTTTAATACCCTGTCCGGTGCGAAAGCTGCTTGGTGTGCTAGGAAGTGGCAGTCCTTGCCTTAGCTACCGAAACTGAGTTATCACTCCTAGTTGGCAGCTGATGAGGGCAGGGTATCACACGTGCTATCACACGTTGTGTGACGAAAAAAATCACTTTAATTTAATGTATCACTTTAATCTAAAATCATTTTAAACATTATCTCAAACAAATCTATTTGAATTCAGTTGGAACGATAACAGTTTCACAAGAGGCCTCACACAGGTATCTACTGTGTCAGAGTGGACCTGGGGGTAATAGCAACGAAAGGATGACTCCACACTGGAGACTCGCAGCCGGGGTGCACGCCCATAACACTTGTATATGTTGCCAAGTTTAACACTACGCATCAGAGTCTTGAAAATCTGTTGATACTTGTCGGTATTTTCGAAAAATATTTTTTAGGAAAAAGTTTAGACAATTTGGAAATTGTAAGAATTTCGATATAAGTAATCTAACGTTTTTTCTTTGTAGTCGCCGATATTAAAAATATGCTTTCAAAAGCATCGGAGCATACATTATACTATTTATATGATCGGATGATGGGCAATTACATAGGTAATCAAATTTACGGTAGTAACTCAAGTGCTTAGAGGCAGACAATCTCAGAAGGCACAGAAGACCAGATAATTGTCTTTTTAACTTTGAGCTACCGCATATAATTTTATTTAAACTCAGTTTTACTGAGCCGTCTCTTAAGAACAACAGTTTGTTGTATGGGATGGTAAGGGTCTTTTATCAGTGTTATCAAAATATATTTTAACTGAAATATTTTATTATCCTTGACCAGGATTGAACTTGAATTCAAATAATATAAATTATCAAGCCTCATCTAAAAAATTCAGACAAATTAATTGACATTCAAAATTGATGTTTTTATTTCCTCTCAAGATATTTTTCATTTTTTAAATTGATATAATAAAACATTTGGTCTTGTTAGATGAAAGAATTCATTGAAGGTCTTTTTTATGTGTGTCTCTAAGTTTTCTTAATAATACTTACTAGCTAGAATATGTACCCTCTGATGGGCGAAAGTATTTAAGTTTTAATGGAAAGAAATTAAAAATTAAATTAGAAAGACTAACAAAATTAAATAAGAATGCATATAAAAAGATTACACTTATTTTAATTATAAAACAATATTAGAGGTCAATAACACCAAGGAATTGTTCATTAAACCTGTTTTTTTAAATCAGTATCCAAATTAACTTATTTATTCGGTCATGGTTTGCTCTATAACCCAAGCTAATAATAAAATTACACCATGAATGTTTATAAGTGTTTTCAATTAATTTTGTGTCGATAATTTCGAAGATGTGGTCCATTTTTATCCATCTCATGTTCTTTTTGTGTAACGGATATTATGTTCTGGAGATATTATGTCATGAAATGAAATGTGGTGAACCGGAAGTTCTTACTACGACGAAAAAAAGTCAAATGACAAAAATTAATAGTTTGCGCAAGGGATTGCACACCCTAGTAAAAAAAGAAAATTGAAATAAAATTTGTACATTTTCGACCAATCAGAGACGTTCGCACCTAAAAAGAAATCTATCAAATAGACCCCTTTTGGAGCCTACCCTAAAAGTATAAATAACCAACTTTTCGGATCCCAGCCAGAAAGAAATTATTC
>CM042161.1:45316327-45341327 GCA_023376005.1 Doryteuthis pealeii
TCCGTTTCTAACAACCATAATTCATATGTCAATTTTATAAATACAAATAGTTTGGGCATTTTGGTCAGAGAGTATGGAAGCTTATACACAAAGTCTACTTACTTGTTTAAAACGTTTTAAAATGCAGGAGGATGCGATGTAATCTACTCAACGAATTTACAGCTAAACGAACATCCATCTGTTTATTTACAAAGTGGTGTTTACTCCGGGGAGTGCGAATGGCATAATGGTTTCCGGCGTGGGAAACAGAATCGGCGAGCCGAGTTCAAATCATAGCCTAGGCTGTTGGCTTACATTACGTATTAATACTCTTGTTCCTTAATCTTCCGATCTTTATCCTCCTGTAACACCCTCTAGTTAAAAATGAGACCGTAAAAATCGTCCAAGAGCAAATGCAAAAATATAGATCCTGATTATCTGGTGTCGCTTATACACCGAATTCTTATCTATTATGAATGTCGTCATCTCAGCTAAATAATGACCATTTTGATTTTATTAGAAATAAAGAAAGAGAAGAAAAAGGACATGCTACACAGAAAATATTATAGGAGTGAAAGAAAGAGAGTAGGGGAAAGATAAATAAGGGGTTGAGGGATATGATGGAAAGAAGGAAAGAAAAAAAGAAGAAAAAAGAGAAAGAATTAAATCAAGATTATTATACTTTTTACATATTGAACTATTTAGCAATAGCTCTTAAGTAAAAATATCAAGCGTTGTAACATATCACGCTGTGGTATATCCACAGGCCCTGCTAGTTTTACATTAATGCCCTCGGTAAAGTTACGAATCCAACTCTTCTCTTTATTCACGAGCTATGAGTAAAATAGTTATGTAGCCTTGGTGTGCCGCTGGTCTACGAGAAGGGAAACGACACCCGTAGTCGGGACTTGGAATACGCAGATGTATCCTCTTCAGTGGGGAGAGACCCTCTCCCCCAAAAAAAAAGAATGTGGGGTCCTGGATATGATACTAATTTACATCTGATCGTGAGGATCTAGTTCTGGAGATCTATGAATAATGGAGTGCCCCTTCATTTCCATTACTCTCAAATCTACTCTGACCCGGAGCGGTAGAACCAGTTTCTATCTATAGGTCAAAATGGTTCGATAGACGTGCAAAAAAAAAGACTCTTAAAGAACAACGATATAGAAATGTAAATATGACCGCACAATGAACGCGATTCCCTAACCTCTAAACATAAAATAACCTAGATGGGTTGATATGCCATTAAAATCAATAAAAGAAAGAAAGAAAGGAAAGAAGTAGAAGGAAAACTCTGAATTGAAAACCAGGAACTGGAGTTGCTGTCCAACGTTGACTTTAATCTCATTTTTGGAATTCTTAAGAAGTCAACAGTGCCTTCCCTTCCCTTGGACAACAACGGCGGTGGGTAGAAAGACGTTTTGCTGCATGGGCAACTTCCAGTCTTCACTACAATTGGTGAACTGACTTCAAATCCTGGACGAGGCTTTTTTCATTTACCTTTGAGCTAATGCCCTTGAGAAAGGCATGAGTCCATTTCTTTTCACCACAGCTATGAGTAAATAGTAGGACAGACTAGGATTTTAGCCTTGGTATTACAACTGGTCTAGAAGGTAAACACTAGATACAACTGTACTCCTATCGGCGAGCCGAGTTCAAATTAAGGCCGAGGCTAATTTCATTTTGCATTATTTCTCTTGAAAACGTTACGAATCTGTCTCTTCTTTTGATAGGGGTCTATTTATTTATGGGTGATAATATAATCTATAATAATGGAGATTCGCTTCCGGTTTTTGTCTGTAACAAAAATTACGTCACTGCTTACGCCACATTATCCAACATATAATCCAACGTCATAACATAGAATAGATATACTCAAAATGTGAGCATGAAACGTTAGACAATCCTCATTGTTTCAATAAATAGATGCGCGGTGTTATATATTTATATATAGATTTTTTTATTCTAATGTAATATCTAAAGTTATCGGAACTGTTTCCATTTCAAATTGTCTTTCTTTCTTTTCTTTCTTTTTACTCCTTTAATAAATTTGACGATTTTACATACTTATGATATACACTCTATGACATTGAATTTCCAGCTCCCATTCCCTCAGGCAATATCTTTCAAAAAATTATTTTTACATCGCCCGGAGTGTGTCTTTTCATTTTGCTAGTACTTAATAATATCCGGTTTGATTATATAATCATCCACGATAGATAATAAACAACTTGGTAACTTTGGTTTAGAAAAGAAAATCGGAAAAAAACCTGATTGGAGTGAATTCATTTAAGGGCGATAAAGTAATACATACTTATATTCGTTTTTGAATATATAGATCTTGGTATCTTTTGTTGAGGAAAAAAAACTTTTTATTAAAAAAATTGATAGGGTGTACTTATTTATGGGTGATACTGTAACGCTTACTGATATCGGATTTTATTGTATTAACTTTCATTAGAAATAATAACATTTTGGTATCTTTGGTTTAAGATTGTTTTAATAAAAATGGTATAGATGTACTTATTTATGAGTGATAATGTACGCGTGTTTCTGATAAATAATTCTAAATATCCGTTTCATATATTTGAAATAAAGATTCATAAAAAAAAGTATCTTTTATGTTAAGAATCCATGTGATTTGTTATGTTTTAATAAAATTCTTGCTTTGAAAGCAATGTCGTACTTGTCCTGTGATAAGACTGCACTAACAATAGTTGGGTTAAAACCTTAGACCTCTCATCTGCCAGTCTCCAGCTCCGTTGACAGAGCCAACTTCCCAATTACGTCGGAGTGGCTTTGTAGATAAATCAATGTCTATACAGTTTTCCCATTTCTTTTATTTATTTTTTATTTTATTTTTTTTTTTATTTTTTTTTTTTTGCCTTCGAAAAAAAAATTATAATTGACTGAAAAGAAAAGGCTATATGATTTACCTGCTGATAAATGTGAATATTGGAGGGGGTGCTCACCCTCCCAGCACCAAAGACAGCCACTCGCCCACCTCCCCGCACCACCACGGAAAATATTAATAACCATAGTCGATAAGAAAAAATATTTATCAGACTTCGGAAACTTCGCAATGACAAGAAAGACTAAATTAAATATGGCGCTCCCGCCCTTTTTGTGACTGAGCGTTCGTGGCCTCGCACCCAGCGTCGATCTGACGCCAAACTTCTCGGTGTTTTTCCCCCTAATCGTGTCTACATTTGCAAATCACAAAGAGTTCCTGAAACTGTCTGCTTCGAGGTGAAAAGATTAAAAGCACACTGTATACTTTAACGGCTGAAAGCGTGATTTGTGGAGGCTGTGCGTGCCGCCAGTCCAATGGCAATTTGGATAAAACTTCTCACAGCAATGAATTCCGAAATTATTACTGGTAGAAAAATCCACAAAAATAATCAATACATTTGGCGACATAAACGAAAACTTGATAAATCGAAATTATCAGAATTCATTTAAAAAACGGCAGATATGACAAGAAAAAAAATCTCTGTGTGTTTGATTATTGCGTGGAAGGGGTATCTGACCTAAGTTAGACCATGCAGAGAAGAATTTGGTAAATAATTTATAGTTTGAAACTTTTCAACATAAGTCAAACACACACATACATACACACACATACACACACACACACACACACACACACATATACATATATATATATATGACAGCAATTTTGCCTTCTCTGGCATGTTTCTTACGTATATATATATATATATATATATATATATATATATATATATATATATATATATATATATATATATATATATATATATATATATATATATATGACAGCAATTTTGCCTTCTCTGGCATGTTTCTTACGTATATATATATATATATATATATATATATATATATATATGTATATTAGATGCGAGTTAAAAAATGTTCAAAGGAAAAGCGCTGGTTTAAAGCCTAAAATATTCATATGACAAACACACAGTCACCACGTTTTTCAGATGGATTATGAAAGTCATTATAATATATAGGGGCCGGGTTAGCTCAGTCGGTAGAGCGTTCGGCTAGAAACCACAAGGTTCCTAGTTCGATACCGGTCCCCGCCAACTCAGCGTATGAGGAGCACAGGGATCTGTGCGGTAAAGTAAGGAGCTGATGGTAGGTGTGGCGCTCCACCTCCGATGCTAAAACAATCTGCTTGGTCTAGCGTTATTGAAAAGGGGATAGACTCCCTCGCTGATTGGCTGATACCGACTTTAGGCCTTCCAGACGACTAGCATTTAGAAGGTCACCATGATCAAATAGGTTCAGTGGTTAAAGATAAATTTTAATTTAAAGCAATACATTGACCGCCCCGTCGACTTTACTTTATATATATTATATATATATATATATATATATATATATATAGCTTGCTTTTCTATAAAAGCAATTATTATTATTAGTAGTAGTAGTAGTAGTAGTATCATTATTATTATTATAATATGAGTTTTTCACACCAACGTTAACTGATGGTCTTTCGCTAGAGTCTGAGTGAAAACATATATCCTAAGGTCTTCTTCTGACCGAATGCAAATTGTTATTATTATTATCATTATTATTATTATTATTTGAGTTTTCACATCAGTGTTAGCTGATGGTCTTTCACTGGAGTCTGAGTGACAGCAAGTCTCCTCAGGTCTCCAGGACTCTTCTGAGTATTCTGGCAGATTGCAGCAGTGCAGTGTTCTGAATGGTTTCAATCCTTCCTCTGATATCCAAACTTTCCAAACCCTTTTCTAATGCTTTTGGGACTGTTCCAAGTGCACCAACTACAATTGGTATCACTTTCACTTTCATATTCCATAACTTTTTCAGTTCTCTGGCAAGGTCCAGATATTTGTCAATTTTTTCATTTTCCTTTAACTTCACCCTGTGATCCGCTGGCACTGCAAAATCCACCAGTTGACAAGTTCTTTCTTTTTTGTTAATCAACACTAGGTCTGGTCTTCTTGCTGGGATAAGGTGATCCGTTTTAATTTCAAAGTCCCAGAGAATTTTGTGCGTTTCGTTCTCAAGAACAGATTCTGGTTTATGCATATACCATTTTGTTGTGTGGTCATATTATTATTATTATTATTATTATTATTATTATACACACATATATATGCTCATTCACACATTATATATATATATATATATATATATATATATATATATATATATATTGTGTGTGTGTGTGAGAGAGTGTGGTTGTGTGTGCTTACATGTGCGTTTGTGTGTATTATTGAAAGTTACAAGTGAAATACAAGTATTATCTCTCCTTATTTCTCATTCTGTTAATATTATTTTCATTATTATCAACACAATATATATGTATAAATAATGTATGTGAGAGGATACATATATATATGTGTGTGTGTGTGTGTGTGTGTGTAAGAGGATATATAAATATACATATATATATATATGTGTGTGTGTGTGTGTGTAAGAGGATATATATATATATATATGTGTGTGGTGGTGTGTGTGTAAGAGGATATATAAATATATATATATATATATGTGTGTGTGCGTGTGTAAGAGGATATATAATATATATATATATATATGTGTGTGTGTGTGTGTGTGTGTAAGCGGATATATAAATATATGTATATATATGTGTGTGTGTGTGTGTGTGTGTGTAAGAGGATATATAATATATATATATATATGTGTGTGTGTGTGTGTGTAAGAGGATATATATATATATATATATATGTGTGTGTGTGTGTGTGTAAGAGGATATATATATTATATATATGTGTTGTGTGTGTGTGTAAGAGGATATATAATATATATATATATGTGTGTGTGTGTGTGTGTGTAAGAGGATATATATATATATATATGTGTGTGTGTGTGTGTGTGTGTGAGGATATATATATATATATGTGTGTGTGTGTGTGTGTGTGTAAGAGGATATATAAATATATATATATGTGTGTGTGTGGAGAGGATATATAAATATATATATATATATATGTGTGTGTGTGTGTATGTGAGAGAAAGAGAATATATATTGTATGTGTGTATGTGTGTGTGAGAGAGAGAGGATATGTATATATATATGTGTGTGTGTGTGTGTGAGAGAGGATATATATGTGTATGTGTGTGTATGTGTGTGTGAGAGAGAGGATATATATATGTGTGTGTGTATGTGAGAGAGGATATATATATATGTGTGTGTGTGTGTGAGAGAGAGAGAGGATATAATATATATATGTGTATGTGTGTGTATGTGTATGTGTATGTGTGTGTGTATGTGTGTGAGAGAGAGAGGATACATATATGTGGTGTGTGTGTGTGTGTGTGTGTGTGAGAGAGAGAGGATATATATATATATATATATATATATATATGTGTGTGTGTGTGTGTGTGTGTGTGTGTGTGTGTTATCGAAAGTTAAATGTAACTTGTTAAGCTGACAATTAGTTTAAAACTTCAAATCTTCCCATGATTCACTCCTTCGCAGTGAATTATATTGCGAATCGATAAATAAAAATTCTGCTGTGATATCTTGAGAACTTTTGACGCCTTCAAATAATATAAAACATTTCTTTCAAATGATAAACGTTTTTTTTTTTCATGAGATTTAAATAGAAAAACATTGTTTAACCCTTTCAACTGGAGCGGCTGATATTTCTGCTTCAAATTAGATGTGGATATAAGTAAAGTAAAGTCGTCGGGGCGGCCTAAAGTCGGTATCAGCCAGTCAGCGAGGGAGTCTATCCCCTTTTCAATGGCGCTAGACCAAGGAGATTGTTTTGGCGTCTGAGGTGGAGCGCCACACCTACCATCAGCTCCTTACTTTACCGCACAGATCCATGTGCTACTCATACGCTGAGTTGGCGAGGACCGGTATCGAACTAGGAACCTTGTGGTTTCTAGCCGAACGCTCTACCGACTGAGCTAACCCGGCCCCTGTGGATATACGTGGCCAGAATTTCGACCGATGAATCACTGATGCGTAAAAAAATGTCTATCTTTTTATATCATGCCTATCTAATTGATGTCTGCAAGAGAGACCTGAAGACATGCCGCATCGACATAGACACGTGGGAGGCTTGTGCAGAAGACCGTGCGACCTGGCACCTCCTCGTCAAACAAGGAACAAAAAGAAGTGAAAAAGAGAGGAAAAAAGCTGCCACGGAAAAGAGAGCTAAAAGAAAGGAGAAACAGCAGCACCCCCAACACCTACAGAAAGCATCACCTTTTGTTTGCAGCCACTGCACCAGAGACTGCCATTCGAGGATCGGTCTGTTCAGCCACTCACGTAGCTGTAAGTGAGAAAAAAACAAACAAACAAACAAAAAAAAAACTACACCATCGACTAAAATAGACGGAAGGTTGCCAACCATCTAATGTATATCTTTCATTATCTTCTTTTATGTTTTACATATTTTGAATTGTATATATCAAATATTTTATATTTTTGCTTGAAGGCAATTACAATGCGAATATCGCATAAATTCGATAATTATAGAAGATAACAATGACAAGTGAATTTCGCAAAGAATTACTCGGCGTGTAGAATATCGTACAGACTGTTTCAACTTTATTAAGTCTCATCAGCGATATATACTAATTTCGCAAGTATTTCTCGGTGCTGTATCGTGGCTGAAACAGTATAGTGTCTAAACTATCCTGCTGAAGTCCCGGTTTCGATTTCTGTCGGAGGAAAATCGTTAGTATATATCGCTGATGAGACTTAATAAAGTTGAAACAGTCTGTACGATATTCTACACGCCGAGTAATTCTTTGCGAAATTCACTTGTCATTGTTATCTTCTATAATTATCGAATTTATGCGATATTCACATTGTAATTGCCTTCAAGCAAAAATATAAAATATCTAATATATATACTTTATTCAGCAATGCTTCTAAAAAATAAACAAACATCCAAAAAAATGTTATATTTTAAATTGTATTTATTAATGTTGTAATCTGTTATTTTTAGTTTAATTCCTTTGTTTAATGGCATATCATAGTTATAACCAATTTTTTCACTCATTTTCATTTTAAAAACGAATTAGAATCAAATGAATCGATCATTTAAGGCCAGATTTTGTCTAACTCGAACAGAATAACATATCAGTAATAAAAGAGAAATAATATTGCATATGTAATTTATTTTTAATAGATTTCAAACCATTAATTTCGCTCAATTTCGCTCAAATATTTTGCTAACATGGAAGCTTTTTTATATATACTAGCAAATATATTTGTTAAGTATTTAAGTTTTAATGTAATACAATATTGTATTAAATTAGAAAGGCTAATGAAACTAAATAAGAATGCAAATAAAAAGATTTGAAACAGAGGGAGTATAATAAAAAATGGAACAACTGAAACTTACTCTTCCATCACTCTCGTCTTTCATTGTTATTTTTTTCTAATTTAAGTATTTAGTTATAAGAGGAAGTAAAGAATAAAATGACAGTTATTTTATCTTGTTAATGGATTTCATTTAAGATTCATTGAAGAGATTTTTGCTAATATTCATTAAAATAAAACCAAACAGTTAGAAATCAATAATACTAAGCACATATTTATTAAATTCGATTTTTTAATATTAATATGCAAATTAGCCTTCCCGTTCACATTGTAAAGCGCTATTTTGTTGTATATATAAATATAATTGCATGTTGTCAGTATGTAGACGTAGTTAACAGTATTAATAATGTAAGACAATTTTATTAATAATTGAGGTTTAGATAAAAATAAAATCATGGAGAATGTGATGTCAATAACTAAGAGAATTGTTACTTGAGTAGGAATATAGTTTCGGTTACAGACAGAAAAACTCACAATCTCCATTATAATAAGATTTAGGAACTAAAAAACACATTATTTAAAATTTTAGGGCTTATAACAGTTTCTTCTCAGAAATCAATGACAAAAAACATTAAATACACTATGTACATAAAAATTCATAAGTTTTAAATGAAATATATATTTTTTGGTCTAAAAACGCAGAAAAAAGACGCTCTAAAAATTCTAGTGCGTTTTTATTAACAAAAAAATGTCACGTGACCTCTTCTAGTACGGAGCACCGACGTTGATTAAAAAATATAAATAAATTAGGGAATTTTCTGATTTTAATAAAATTTCCTGTGTTGACTTATTAATCAACGAATTCTTTTTTAAATTTTTATTTTAATTTTTATTTTATTTTTATTTTTGGTAATTACTGAATTGTTTCAATCAAACGTCCCAGTGTCTTTCTTTTTTTCTTCCCTCGCCATTACAAGCTAACTGTAAATACATTTCAATAATTTCTTAGAAAGGAATTACATAGGATTGGTTACAAGGTAGGAGTTAAACGGCTTTACTTGGGACCTATACATTTTTCCTGGGACTCATTCAAAGCAAATATGTGTGTCCCGAGACGCACTAAATCAAAAAGCTATCAGCATCACTGTAAGATATTATTTTTTAAATGTAAAAACACAAGAGAAATTAGAATTAGCGCTAACCAAATATTGAAAGGAAACATGCAACAGACGAAGTTAAATACTGGGTTGGAAAGATGATCCGCTGGGAACTGTGCAAGAAATTTTAACTAAAGAGTGTAAACCAGCTTATATTTAAGAAAAAAGTTAACATTTTTAATGTGGCTTAGTTATTCAGTCTTTCAAAAATGTCCACCGTTTGGCGTTCCACTTACAAGTACCTTGCGACAGTAGGGTCTATTTATCATCCCCCCACCCCACAGCCCATCACCAACACCCACCGTTCTCAACGCAACAATCTTCCAGGATGACGGAGTGAGTTGAGTAGTCATGTCAGGTTTTGTCTGTTGTCACCCAACAACTGACGGAGTGTCAGGGGCTCCGAATTGTCGAGACACGATGGTGTCGGGGTGTTTTCTAAAGGGGGGGGAGGGCCAAAAAGAAAGATGCGAGGATTCTTACATTGGAGAAGATTAGGCGAAACAGAAACGGACTGCCATTTCAAAATGGACACCGGGAAAGGAACAAAATCTCGAAATGACTAAAAAGTTTAACTTATTTAGGTTGAGCGGGTAGTAAGAAATCATATTATAAGAATTAATATTGATATCCACAAGATGTAATTTTTTGCCTTTTTTTTAGGGGGGGGGGGTTACTACACAAGACAAATCGTATTAAGGGACACTTTTCTCTCGTTAGGGTTAATTCATTACAACAAAAGTTGAATCGGATATAAGGAAAGTCCATATTGAGGATATTTTATCTAGTCTGGCAGTGAGGTTAACGTGCTATTATCACTCTACGGTATGTGCCCCAATAGTAACCTTATTTTTCTTCCTTTTCATTATGTTCTGTTTTTTTTTCTTTTATCAGATTTTCCTTCTTTCTTATAGTCTTTCCTTTATTCATATTATTTCCTACCTTCTTTCTTTCTAATTATCTGATTTTCCTTCTTTCTTTCCTACTTCCTTTCCTTCTATTGTCTTTCTTTATTTCTTTGTTTCTTTCTGATTTCCCTTTTTTCTTAAGTTCTTTCTTAGGTTCTTATGATTCTTTCTTTCTTTCTTATTTTATTTTCCTTCTTTCTTTCCTACTTTCCTTTTTTCTATTGCATTTCTTCATTTATTTCTTTATTTCTTATATTTTTCTTGTTTTCTTTTTTTTCCCCTGATTTTCCTTCTTTCCTTCCGACTTTTCTTCACTTTTTTATCTTTGTTTACTTCTTTCTTTCTTATTTTCTTATTTTCCGTCTTTATTTCCAATTATTCTTCTTTCTATTATCTTTCCTATGTTCTTTCTTTCTTTCTCGTCTTCTTTCTTGTTTTATTTGCTCTTTATTGATTCTCATTCTTTCCTTCCTCTCTTTTGTTGTCTTCATTTGTTTCTTTGTTTCTTCCTAATTTTCTTCTTTCTTATTTTTTTCCTTTATCCTTATTATTTATATTTTTCTTTCTTTCTTATTTTCTTATTTTCCTTCTTTCGTTTCAACATTTTACGTTCTATTGTCTTTCTTTTCTTTCATTCTTTTGTTCCTGTTTTCTTTTTTCATCTGATTTTCCTTCTTTCTTATTTCAATTTCTTTGTTCTACTTATTTCTTTTATCCTTTCTTTTTTATTTTCTGATTTTCCTTCTTTCTTATTTCAATTTCTTTGTTCTCATTATTTCTTTTATCCTTTCTTTTTTTTCTTCTGATTTTCCTTCTTTCTTATTGTAATTTCTTTGTTCTCATTATTTCTTTTATCCTTTCTTTTTTATTTTCTGATTTTCCTTCTTTCTTATTTCAATTTCTTTGTTCTCATTATTTCTTTTATCCTTTCTTTTTTATTTTCTGGTTTTCCTTCTTTATTCCATAAAATGTCTTCTTTCTATTATCTTTCTTTTGTTCTTATTATGTTCTTTCCTAAGTTCTTTCCTTCTTTCTTACTTTATTCTAACTTTTCTTCTTTTTTTCTTTCCTTGCTTTTTAAAAAAAAATTTATTTCCCTTGTATCTGTCTTACTTAGCTTTTTTCTAATTTGTTTTATTTCTTTTTTCTTTCTTTTACGTCTTTTTTTCTTCTTTATTTCTTTCTTCCTTACTTTCTGTTAATGTCAACGCTGAAGACAAGTATGTTGCTTGTCATATATTCGGAAGGGCTTGAAAGGGTGAAGTTGGACTGAAGAGACATATACGTTCCTACGGGTGCTTTTTGCGAGATTCATGAGATGGCCTTCATGTATAAAATGGGAGTTCATGTGTATATATATATATATATATATATATATATATATATATATATTTCTATTCCTACTTCCATAACTATTTAGTGTGTTATTATAGAAAATGATTAAAGCTTAACCGATGAACAGTGGAGTAATGGTAGAGTCAGTGGGCAGAATCTTTGTAAAATGAAACCATGTCAACGTCTGCTAACACTCTATATTATACATTATTTGAATGAATAAAATATTATACCTCTCTCTCTCTCTCTCTCTCTCTCTCTCTCTCTCTCTCTCTCTCTCTCTCTCTTTCTCTCTCTCTCTCTCTCTCTCTCTCTCTCTCTCTGTGTTATGTCGAGGGTTATGTGATGTGTTTTATATAGTTTTAATAACCATCAGTCTTCAGTTAAGGTGGAGAGTATGCAGGAAAATGTAAGGGTCGCTTTTTTCTTGGGAGGAGGAGTAAGCGAAACACTAAAGATGAACTAGTGAAACCGAAAGGGAAAGTAAAGTGTAACTGAAAATGAAGACAAATTCATTAAATACACAGACAAAGAAAGAAAGAAAGAAATCACATAATACCCCTGAGAAAGGTATACATTCAACTATTTTCTCTCTAGCTATTAGTAATGCTGTCTGGGTTCTTTAGCTTTGGTTAGGAAGCCAGTCTAGGTGAAGGAAAACTCTGAATCCTAACCTTTAGAACTCCGCTTAAAAAGTGGCCTTGTGTCACGTCCTACTTGTACGAAGGGGTTGGTAAATATAGAGAGAGACCAATCCGTCGAGTTGCACTCCGAGAGAATCATTCGAGCTCAACATCTTACAGAGCAATGTAGGCCCCCTCCGATCAATCGGCTGGTCACGTCAAGCCCTAGCACCTATATGATTTTCCCAACCCTATTGCCCTTATGGAAAGCCCCAACCCCTTTTTATCATATGGGTGCTAGAAGGCGGTGGCTGCGGGTCTACATGTCCTGGGAATGACGTTAAACTCTATCTGATGGTGAGGTTCCAGTTTTGGAGGTTTAGGGAATGTGGAGAACCCCTTCATCACCATTGCTCCCTGGTCCACTCTGACCCGGAGTGGTCGTACCTGTTAGGTTCCCATCTATGGGTTAAATAGAAAAATGTATTTATAAAAAAATTGTATTATCCATTAAGAATTGATTTATTTCAAAACTTTATCGGCATTAAATGACCCACTGAGGTTGATATGCCGTAAAACAAAACAAAACAAACAAACAGAGCAATGTGGTTTGTCACCTTCATAATTTCTGCAAAGATATCAGGAGTTACTGAATCGAAAAAACATATTGCAAAACCTTTGACTCACCCTAGTATTTGTACAATTTTATTTCGAGTTACAAAGTTTCAACGCTGTAGAGTTTTGTAATAAATAATATCTAATAATATCCGTTTCCCGAGTCCGAGAAGGTGTCCCGAGTCCCGAGTCCGACAAGAAATACCTGAAGAAGGCCGGAGGGTATATCGGCCGAAACGTTGTACAAATAACAATGAAGATGGGGAAAATAGTCCGAATAACGCAGATAATACTAATCTTCAAGCCTCATCTCAAACATTCAGAGAAATAATATCCGTTTTATTGTACCATATTTCACTCGAAATTATAAAATCCTGACATATTTGATTTAGAATAAAATCAATATTGCATATAAGAATTATTGTGGGTGTCCATATTTATAATCGATACTTCTTATATTAATTCCCCATGTAGATTACTTGTCGGTATTGATTTCTTTTCTTGGGCAAGAGGGTTGCCGGAATGTCGTCACCGGTGTAAATAAATACTTAGGGGAAGAACAACATGAATGTACGTAGAGCAAAAAGTGTATGTTTACAGAATAATAACTTCTAAATAAAAAGAAAAAAATAGACGAATAAATAACACACAGAATTATTTCACCAGACGAAAAATTACAAAAGAAAAATTAGATTTTAAAAAAAAAGGTGACTTGAATGTTGTGCAGAATAATATGATTAAATAGGAACTGAAATATTCCACAATTTAAGAGCGCTGTGTGCTTTATCAGGGAACGGTGGATAATAAAAGTATGGTTGACGCGCTTACTCAGGTGTTGGGAGACGGAATATGTGGCTATCCTTCCAATGACGATATTTAACTCCCACCTCACTATATAAAACTCATCACGTAACCCTCGATATAACACACACATACACACACACGCTCATATGCACACACACTCACACATATATATACACACATATAAACACACACATATACACACTCATGATGTTAGAATATGACACAAAGTTGGATAAACTTTGGACCCGGCTGGAGGAACGTTTACCGATGAACGAGAGCAAACATGGCTCATAATGTTTATATGACAATGGGTCAATGAATCAAATTTTTGCCTCTTTTAGGCGGGAGAACAGGTACTGCCTGGGGGTGGTGTCCTGAGACCGAGCTGAGTCGTTTACAGACCACTCAGAATGAATGCAAGATGGCCACCAGTATTTTACTGGATGAAAATTCTGAACATATCAATGACAGAATGGTGGATTTTCTACTTCTGTTTATGTAGACATGGTTGGCTAACTTTTTTTACCTCCTCTCTATCCAGGCAACGCTGGGTAGCGGCTTCTAGTACTAAATATAGCTTCGATTAAGTATTCTTGATAAAGAAAATTTCGCACAGTTTCAAGTATTCCTATCTAATACTAATTCTTAATTCTTAATTTACTGTTTCTTTACAATAAATTATAAATGCATCATAGTCTTATATTTCTTGAATATAATATTAGTCATAATATTAGTCATAATTTACTGCATATCTTATTATAATGGAGATTGTGTGTTCTTGTGTCTGTAACCGAAACTATATTACTACTCAATATTCAATTAGGTATTTATGTCACATTCTCCATGATTTTATTTTTATCTAAACCTCAATTATTAATAAAATTGTTTTACATTATTAATACGGTTGACTATATCTACATGATATTTTCCACGTACCCCACTTGTACGGGTCAGGCACAAGGCCCTATTTATGTGGGACCACCCACAAGCCAAAGCTCATGGGGTGGCGGGTGAAAAATTGCGTCGATCCCGTCGGCATTCCCCCTCAAGGGGGCGCCTCAGGCACTGGGCAATAAACCCAGCCCTGCCCCTTTAAATTAAGGGGGCAGATGTTGCCTGGGGGGATGGCCCCCTGGGATCGATGCCGTTAATTATAGCAATCCCCACCCAACGGGCGGGGCTGCATACTAATAACATGTAATTGTATTTATATATACAACAAAATAGCGGTTTACAGCGTGAACGGGAAGGCTAATTTGCATATTGATATTAAAAGTTTGATTTTAATAAATATGGGCTTAGTATTAGTGATTTCTAATTATCTTGTATTTATAAGATAGCAATAAATGACTTATATAAGTCATAATATTAGTCATATATTTACTGCATCGTATTAGTCATATATTAGTCATAATTTACTGCTCCTTTACAATAAATTCAAACTACATAATATTCTACTAAAACTGCATAATATTAGTCATATATAGACATGGTTGGTTTCCGGTTAAAGATTTGGTAATTTGAGCAAGAAATTTGTTTCTTTCTTTATTTCGTTATTTTACATTTAGATCTAGTAAAAAAAAACTGAGTATCAATTCTCCTTCATTTAATCTGTGTACTGGACAAAGTCTATTTTTACTCAAGTCAGATAAAGGAGTAAAATACCGGAAGTAAGCTGATCATCACGTTGTGAAAAAAGAAGCAAGAAAAAGGATAAGAAACGAAAGAATATAAGAAAAATGAAAATATTCTTAGAAAGAAAAAAAAGAAAGAAAATGAAGATATCGTAAGAAATAGATGGATAGATAGAGAGAGAGAGGGGGGGGCCTCTCTCTTTACAGGAAAACAGGGTCAGAAAGAAATTCAGAAAAAAAGAAAAGCAGAATATTATTAGAAAGAAAAAAAAAGAATCTTCTAAGATGAAATAAAAGAAAATATGAAGAATGAAAAAAAGAAATCGACAATGTGAAGGAAAATGAAAGAAGAAATGATAAATAAGATTATGTAATAAAATTAATTTTTTGTTAGAAAGAAAAAATAAAGGATGAGTGAATGAATTAAAGGAAGAAAGAAAGAGAAAAAATGAATGAATGAATTGAGTGAGTGAAATAAAGAATGAAAGAAATAAAGAATGATTGAAAGAAATAAAGATGATTGAAAAAAGAAAGAAGAAAGAAAGAAAAGAATGAAAGGAAGAAGAATGAATAAATGAATGATTGAAGAAAGAAAAAAAGAATGAATGAAAGAAAGAAAGAAAGAATAATGAATGAATGAATGAGAAGGAATGAATAAGAAAGAATGAATGAAAGAAATGAAAGATAAGATGAGTGATTGAAAGAAGAAAGATAGAAAGAAAGAACTGAAAGAAGAAAGAGAAGATGATTGAAAGAAATAAAAAGAATGAAGAAGAAGAAAGAAAGAAAGAAGAATAATGATAAATGAATGAATGAATGAATGAAAGAAGAAAGAATGATGAAGAATGAAAGAAGAAAGATGAATGATGAATGAGTGAGGAAAGAAAGAATGAAAAAGAAGAATGAGTGAAAGAAAGAAGATGAATGATTGAAACAAAGAATGAATGAATGAATGAATGATTGAAAGAAAGAAGAAGAAGAAGAAAGAATGATGAATAGAAATTGAAAGAAGAAAAAAGAATGAAGAAAGAAAGAATGAATGATGAATGACTGAGTGATTGAAAGAAAGAAAAAGAATGAAAGAAAGAAAGAATGAATGAATGAATGAGTGAGTGAAAGAAAGAAAAAAAGAAAGAAAGAAAAAAAGAAAGAAAAACAATAGGACAATATAAGCAAATGCTAAAAAATAAACAGAAGACATCAACATTGATAAAATAAAAGGAAATGAGAATGAAATTTTTTTTAAAGAAATCGATTAAATAAATAAAAAAGCTACAAAATAATCATCTCCCCATTGCTATTAAAAATTACGACTAATGAATCATATTTTATGATTTCATTAAAACCAATTGGCGTTATCAAAAATCATCAACAGATAGATAGATAGATAGATAGATGGATAGATTATCTGTTAAACATAAATTGTAAGTGAAAGTCCCAATGTATGTGTGTGTAGACATGTCAACGATGTCAGTGTTGTCTCTGCTGACACTTTTTAAATGTGAATGAGTGGGAGGTGGAGAAAAGTCCCGGCTAACGACTTTGCCGCTCTCTCCTCAAAAGCAAATCTAATTTGAAATTATGACACATGAAAGACAGACTTGATGGGAAGGTGGGAAAAAGTGTTATGGCCAAGGAAAAAAAAATCAAGACTTAGAAGAGAAGGAAAAAAAGGAAGGTAGCAATTGAAGACAGCGTGTGAAAGAAGGAAAATTATTTTTGAATATAATAAGAAAGAAAGGAAGGAAATAAGCAAAGAAGACAGGAAGGAAAACGAAAGAAAAGGAAGATATAAAAAATAAGGAAAATCACAAGAGGAAAGAGGGGGAAAAAGAATGAAATAAACGAATGAGATGATGAAAGAAAAAAATTAAGAAAATTGTTAAAAGAAGTTTAAGTTTAAATGAAAAGAAAAAAAGATGAGATTAACAGAGAGAAGAAGAAAGAAAGAAAGAAAGAAAGAAAGAAAGAAAGAAAGAAAGAAAGAAAAGAGGGACGAAGAAAAATAGAAATACATTTTACAGAGAGGATGAAATATGCACAGAAAGAAAGAAAGAAAGAAAGAAAGAAAAAGAGGGACGAAAAAAATAGAAATACATTTTATAGAGATGAGGAAATATGCACAGAAAGAAAGAAAGAAAGAAAGAAAGAAAGAAAGAAAAAGAGGGACGAAGAAAGATAGAAATACATTTTACAGAGAGGAGGAAATATGCACAGAAAGAAAGAAAGAAAGAAAGAAGGAAGGAATGAAAGAAAGAAAAACATTTTACAGTAGAGTGAAAATATACATGGGAAGAGAAAGAAAGAAAGAAAAAAAGAAAAGGACGAAGAAAAATAGAAATACATTTTGCGTTGAAGGGGAAATATGCACCGAAAGAAAAAATGAAAGAAAGAAAGAAAGAAAGAAAGAAGGAAAGAAAGAAAGAAAGAAAGAAAGAAAGAAAAGCATTTTTACAGTGGAGTGAAAAATTACTCGAAAAAAGAAAGAAAGAAAGAGAGAAAGAAAAAAAGAGAGAAAGAAAGATATACAGTCAGAAAGAAAGAAAGAAAGAAAGAAAGACAGATGCAGTTTTCTTTTACGCATATTGACGGACATATAGACGGACATTTCATGTCTGACGAGTTTCTTTTTTTATCTTTTCTAGTTTTCTGGACAGTTTCTTAATATCGGGGTGGTGTCTGTTGATTAGTCCACCAAAGTTTTCGTCCCTAGTACTTTCAGCACCCCCATCAGGGGCAGATGTAATTGAGTGGGTTCCTGATTCTTTTTAAACGCAGAAGGTGGTTAAGCAACCGAGTAGCAGTGGGAGTAAGTAGGAGGGGGAACTCACAGAAATTATATGAAAGGGTGTGAGGATTGGGAGGAGGAGAATTGGCGGTAAATAAGTTATAGACATTTTAGGAAGTAACTGCTATATTCAAAATTAATCTTATTCAAACAGGATTTATTTTGCTTAATGTATAGAGCTTCGATAATTTGGATTTTTTTTATGTAGTATGTGTGTGTTTTTGGTTTGAATTTTCTGGTAATTAAAGGTGGGCATGTATGTGATATTAAGTGTTGTGAAATGGAGCTAGTATTGGATAGATTAAGCGTCAAGCGGCACGATAAGGTCGTAATAGTGAGACCAATGTAGGGTCTTTCATTTTTAAAGAAACAATCTCCTAGTTAGACACTTTGTCTAAGCTCCCTGAAATAGACTATAATGTAAAATCTCTAAGTCTTTTGTTATTTCTTTACTCATATATATATATATATATATATATATATATATTATATATATATATATATATATATATATATATGTGTGTGGGGGGTGTATATATATATATATTGACACGGTCATATCGAATACGAATAATTTTGGAGCAAACCTATTTGACCCAAAGATATAACCCAAACAGGTACTAACACAACGGAATAGAGTTGACCTGGGAGTAAGGTCAGTGAACGGATGATCCACACTCTACAGATCTTCAGAACTGGAGCCTCACCATAGTATTCTAAGCTTCATCGAGAGGGCGGCACATTTTATAATTATACTCTCTGTTGAATAAAAGAGATTTATCTCTTTCCTAACATTGCACACCTGAAGAAGGTGTTAAAATGAATCAACCGCAACGTTGGGATTGCAGCAACCACATCACAAAAAGAAAACTGACGTCAGTAGCTGAAAAAAGTCTTGTAATTGTTTTGAGGCGTTGATTCTTGAATTTGATTCCAGTATTCATCTGTTTATTACGAAAATTCTCACTATATATATATATATATATATATATATATATATATATATATATATATATATATATATATATATATATGAGAAGAAAATATTTAAAAATATAATAAGCACAGGATGTTATGATCAGGGGAAACAATTTTATGTGTCAATACTTAAGCATTTAGGTATATTGTACCATCTTCAGGACACTGTTAAGTAATGTTTATGTGAGGGAAAAAATGAAAGATGTTAAGTGTATAGTGAATGTGTGAATATGATGTTATTAACCGTTAATTTTTATATGCGCGTTTGTTTACGAAAGCCAATGACGTGATCATTGCATGTGCAAAAATGAAAGGTGAAGATCATAGGATAACGCATGCATGAACGTGAATAGGCGGAGAACGAAATGTTAACAAAAATATGACGTATTTCATATGGAATATCAATGTTAGAAAAATAAGAAGATTAAAACAATATATAAATACATATAATCAATATATACGCATATTTATATTTATAATTATAATAATATCTCTTATTAAGAGAAGTTATTATTGTTTTATGATGATTATATAACTGTGAATAAATACATGACTATTACTAAATAGAAATAATTACTTGAAACAATATAATTTTAATATTACAATTAAATAGCAATTAAATTTGTACATCTGTTTATTACCAAAATTCTCAATGATAAATAAGTAGCTTTAAAAGATTAAAGCAATATCCAGTCCAATTCGCAAAATTCTCCATATAACCAAAATAATTATGAAAGGTTTACTAGAATCCTTAAGATTAGAAAAGCATCAATATCATCATAGATCGCGGTTACAACGGGAACACAACGAATCGAATTAAAAATCAGCTGAGATTTTTGGGAATATTCTTTCTATTTATTGTGACTAATTGTATGCGATAATTCGCCTCTTTTGTTTTGTTTTTTTTTATATGCAAATCGATTGTGGTCGAAAAGATTCATTTTTGTGGGGATTTTCACAAAAGATTTTTCAAATTTCATGTCGTAGATTTTTGACATTTTTATATGACAAAACATCAGTGTTTTATTTTATTTTATTTTATTTTATTTTATTTTATTTTATTTTATTTCATTTTATTTTTCGATTTTGATTTTCCTAGGTTTGCCTGCTATCACCCTTCGTCAGAAAAAAAAAGAAAAGAAAAGAAATTGTTTCTTTTCTTTATTTCTTTATAAATTTAAATTTTTACCAAATTATTTCCATTTGAATAGATAGGATTTCGAATAAAGAATAAAGTGAGAAACGAGATTCGCAGAAAATGGAAAATAATCTCATGACATTGTTATACACAACCAAAAAGACTTGATCTCTGTTATCGTCAGTCAGTGTCTCCTTGAATATTTCTTCCTCAATATTAAAAAAAAAGGATCTAAAAATTTTTAAAAAAGACAAAAAACAATAAGGTAATGAATAAGAAAGATATAAAGAATATGCGCATGCGCAACTTATCCGTTCGCCATACCTCTCGGTGATTATTGCTAGTTGTACACGAAAACATGATATTAATTAAAAAATCTTTCGAAATACCTGCCAGCTGTGAGAGACTAGAAAAGATACACGCACTCAAAAAACAGTAGAAAACACGATAGAAAAACAATACAAATGCAATTCTGACAAACCGTGATTTTTTCGAGCTTTTACTTAATAATAGTTCGGAAATAAAAGAAAGGAACTTTTTTTATGAGTGGGGAGGATGCAACAATAAAAAAGCTGTTAGGAATAACAATTAGTTTTAAATTTGAGAACCACGAGAAATTTTCAGGAAATAAATTTTTCTAAAGAAGAGAGAGAGAGAGATTTATATCTAAAAAGAGAGGGAGAGAAAAAAAAAATAAAACAAATTGTTTTTGTTTAAAATACCGAGCGCTTTTCAAAATGCATCTTTTGTGCCTGATCATGATCTCTGCTAGAAAGACATCAGTGGGGAAAAATGGGCCCTGGCATATTTTTATTTGGAGCGTGTACAAAAAACATTCTTGGTGTGCGTATATATTAATGAATACAACCGGTGAAGAAAGAGATTGTTTGTGTGTCTATGTGTGTATGTGTGTGTGTATATGCGTGTGTTAGAGTTTGAGTGTATGTATATTTCTCTCCTGAGAAATATATATCAATATGAGTGGGCGACTATGCATAGGAATTTATAAGAATGGATGCGTGGAACGCAATGTGGTAACATATACATATATGTATATTTTGATATATTTATAAATAACGAGTTATCTATATCGGTGATATAACACACACACACACACACACACACACACACATATATATATATATATATATATATATATTATTTCTCTGAATTTTTTAGATTAGGCTTGATAATTAGTATTATTCGGACTATTGTCCTCATCTTTATTGTTATCTGTACAACGTTTCGGCCGATGTGTCCTCCAACCTTCTTCAGGTATTTATTGTCTGACTCAGAAAACTTCTTTTCGGACTTGGAGGCCTTCTCAAACTCGGGAACATTCTTTTCGAACCCGGGAACATTATTTTCGAACTTCTTGACGTAATCAGGAGCCATCACGAAACTTTGAACCCAACTCTTTATTCAATCCACGGGGGTATCCTGTTCTCATTCCGCTAACCATAGCTGGGGTACAGGGGTTAAGCTGTGTTAATTATTATTCTAAGTTACTGTCGTCCTTGACCAGGATTGAACTTGCAGCCTAGAGATAACTCTCACTTAGAACTGTCATAAACCAACGCCTTTATCCACTACGCTATGTGTCCAATTGAACAATTCAGTGTTCGAGACCGATCCCCTGCAATTTAGTGTATGAATAGCACAGATTGGTAATGGTAATGAAATCTATGCGGTAAAGTAGGGAGCTGGCGGTAGGAGTGGCGTTTCACCTCAGCAAAAACAAGTTGGTGGAATGGCCTATTTTCGGTATCAATAGGCCATTTCGCCAACTTATATATATATATATATATTATATATATATATATATATATATATATATCGACGAGAGGGATTGTTCTTGCTGAGGTGAAAGCACCACACCGAGATAGATAGATAAATAGATATATAGATAGATAGATATGGCAGAATGTGGAAAATAGATACATAGATAGATAGACAGATAGAGACATATTGAACTGTGATTACATAATTCCGTTGTTTTGTTGTTTTATTTGCTTTTTTGGTGTTTTTATTTCAATTTTCCGATAGCCATTTTGATGTATTAACCAGTGTGATCATCTAAATCATCGACACACTGGATAATCGACAAGAGCTCCACCATTATCGGACGGCCATATTGTTAATAAGAGATCTCTTGGCAAAATGACAGAGGGACTGATTACCAGACCTGTCACTGAAAAGAACTAAAATTCAAGAGTTTTATTCCACCTCTCGCCTTCATCCCGTCACCTGACATCTGAAAATATACTTAGCCCCCACTCTGTTCTCTTTTCAAACTGATAAAATTTGTTTATTTGACGCTAACATTTTGGGGTTATTTTTTAGTTTGGTTTGGTTTGTTTTGTTTTACGGCATATCAACCTCAGTGGGTCATTTAATGCCGATAAAGTTTTGAAATAAATCAATTCTTAATGGATAATACAATTTTTTTATAAATACATTTTTCTATTTAACCCATAGATGGGACCCTAACAGGTACGACTACTCCGGGTCAGAGTGGACCAGGGAGCAATGGTGATGAATGGGGTGCTCCACATTCCCCAAACCTCCAAAACTGGAACCTCACCATCAGATAGAGTTTAACGTCATTCCCAGGACATGTAGACCCGCAGCCACCGCCTTCTAGCACCCATATGATAAAAAGGGGTTGAGGCTTGCCATAAGGGCAATAGAGTTGGGAAAATCATATAGGTGCTACGGCTTGACGTGACCAGCCGATTGATCGGAGGGGGCCTCTCCGACCGCCCGTTTAGCCCAATATAGGGCCAAAGTGGGTTATTTTTTATTTCTTATTTGGCAAATGGAAAATAATGAAGGAACCCCCAACGAAACTCGAACTCGCACCTCTATTTTTCAGTAGAATGGCTGAGAGTTGCAATAAAAAAGACAACAAAATAAGATGAAATAAATTCAGTTAGATACTATGTATTTACTCAACCCCTCCGTCATGGGCAGGATATGACCCAAGGTAAATTTTTTGAGTAGATGCTTTGGTTTGGGTTTGTGTTTGGGTTTTTTTAAATAATGGCTTATCAACTTATGGGTTACATTTTATTTATTTATAAGAAATAAGAAAGAAATAAGAAATTTATTAATCAATAGTAGTACAAATTATTTTTTAAAAATATAAGTAAAAGAAAAACTTTATTGGTTTAAACTACTATTGAAGGGAGGCCATGCCTAATAGCGTGAAGCTAATCCCATGGACATGACCACCCTTGGACGCTCACAAGAAACGATACATGAAACACACAACGTAAACATATACATATATATCATGAGACAAATTAACCGTGTGAGAATCTAAATGCAAATCTGTTGTTTATAAGAGGCAATAAAATGATTTTTCAAAAGTGTTTTAAGGACAAAATAATTAACTGAAACAAGCTTCATCTTTTCTTTATCAAAAAATAACGACTGAACAGTATTCCAAGAATTAATTGCATTAAAACGAATCGAATTATGCCCAAAACTAACAGTGTTGATGATAGGGAAATTAAGCAAACCAGATTGGTCAGCACGAGTGACATGAGCATGGGTGAAGTCAACTGCAAAAGCATTCTGAACAGAAACAGGCATTTTATTGTGGAATAGTTTAATATTAATATTAATAGTTTAATATTAATATTAAGTTTAAAATATAAATGTTTTGATTATAATCATATTCATTTATATTTTGAACGTTTCATCAAAATCTATTTATTAGTCTGTGATAATCATTTGTTTAGACACGGTCACGTGGTTTCAAGTCTTTCTATTTAATACAAATGATTTGCACACATTTATATAGTTTCACGTATTTATATCCAGTATTCTAAAACGGATCCAATCCAAAGATAGGACCCTAACAGGCACTACCGCTCCGGATCGGAGTTGACCAAGAAGTAATGGCAATGCAGTGGTAGTGCACAAATTCCCTGATATACAGAACTAAAGCATTACTATCAGATGTAGTCTAGTGTCTTACTCAGAACCCCTATTTTGGGAAACGTCTTACCCTTCTACAGAGGATACAGTCCCAACGACTGAGTGTTGGGCAATGCGTTCTTGTCATTTTGAAGTTATGTTCAAGTGAAAATAGAGCATTTTCATCTATTTGACAAATACAAATGATTTGCATACAGTTATATAGTTTCACGTATTTATATCAAGTATTATTTTTTCAAACGGATCTTTTTGACTCATAGTTGGGATCCTAACAGGTACTACCACTCCGCGACAAAGTGGAACCGAGAGTAATTGCAATAAAGAGGTATCCCCACACTCTCCAGAGCTCCGGAATTAGTGCCTCGCCATAGTTTAGGGTCATACCCAGGATATGCCCCACTTTTTAGATGGAGGGGTCTTACCTCTCTTTAGGGAATACAGTCAGCGTATTCTAAGCTACCCCGACAGGGTAATGTGATAGTATAGGATTTTTGCAAATGATTGGATGAATGAATAGACAATGCTGTGATCAAATGCATTTAGACGGAAGCTTTCATCGTTTAAAATGAAATGAAAACTTATACAGATCTGAGCAACAATACATTGATCAAATCCAGGAAGTAGTCTAAGTTTAAAGACTCTATCTAAACCTCGTTTACTAATTCGAACTCCAGTCACGCTATCACGTTTACTTTCGGACTAATACCTTCAGGGAAATTATGAACTACCTATTCTTCCAGATATTCCATTTTCTCACGAGTGCCACACTTCAGGCTTTTGTCCAAACTAAGCCAAGCTTAATAAAGAATTGGTTTGGTTTCTTTGTT
>CM042161.1:45346327-45368827 GCA_023376005.1 Doryteuthis pealeii
CTCTTTCTGTTTCCACAAATTGAAACAAAAAATATAAATTACTACGAGAAGAGATGTCTTAGTTATAAAAATTTGAAAATTTGATATAAAAATTGGAGAGGGAAAAACCCGATAAGAATCTGAATCCTGAAACAGAATTGAAAAAGAAAAAAAATACCCAATTCACATCTGGATCAGACCACAGCAGAGACTCATGTCGTAAAGCGAAAGCATTATACTGTTTTTGTTCGTTTTTAATTCAATCTTCTGGAATTCTTCAATGTTATTGAATCCTTAGGCTAATATTAATTTTACCAAGAAGTATCCGGTCATCGTCTTTGGAAATGGATTCGAAGAACCGATTTCAAATCTTGTTCCTCTTTTGGGCTAGTGCCCTTAAGAAAAGCATGAATGTAGAGAAGAAAATTTAAATAATTTTTCAGTTTTATTTATGAATTGGGTAAATACCTACTGTATTTATTTACATGTGTTGGCGTAAATTGTAACTTTATATTCCTGAATGAAATGATTTGATATTTCTGAATGGAATCACCCACCTTATATAAAAAAAAAGGGGGGTGTTGGCGTTTTTAATATATAAGGCGTGTGGTAAATGGTCACTTCTACTTATAGACTCGCCGATAACCATGTGACCAACTTATTGACCAACCACTGGCAGTATTCTGCTGCTGATATTGTTATTTATACTGGCTGTTCTGTTCATACCTACTCATAGCTACTAGGATCTTCGTGGACAACGGAACATAGGATTATATCACAGGACTTATTCACTTACCAAATGATTCTATAACGCAGGACTTACTTATTTACTTTAAGTTCTTTACAACTGGCCAAGGATGGCGGCTAGATACTTAACAACATATCTCTATATTAATACGCTGGTTCCTCTGGTTAAAATTGAGACTGTCCAAAACATCCAAGATAAAATGCAAAAATGTAAATCCTGATTATCTGGTGTTGCTTAATCGCTGAATTCTTATTTCTTATGGGTGTCGTCACCTCAGCTAAATAATGGACCATTCCGTTTTTACTAGAAAGAAAGGGAAGAAAAAGGACACGCTACACAAAAAATATAAGAAAAAGTATGGGAAAGATATAGAGGAGGTGAGTGTGTGGAAGCAATAACGCTAATCTGTTTCAATTGAACATAATGAAAAGATGAAAAGGAAAGAAAGAGTAAAAGAGTTAAATCAAGATTATTATACTTTTTACAGGGGCCGGGTTAGCTCAGTCGGTAGAGCGTTCGGCTAGAAACCACAAGGTTCCTAGTTCGATACCGGTCCTCGCCAACTCAGCGTATGAGTAGCACGGGGATCTGTGCGGTAAAGTAAGGAGCTGGTGGTAGGTGTGGCGCTCCACCTCAGATGCTAAAATACAATCTCCTTGGTCTAGCGCTATTGAAAAGGGGATAGACTCCCTCGTTGACTGGCTGATACCGACTTTAGACCGCCCCGTCGACTTTACTTACTTTACATATACTGTCTAAATAGGACAGACTGGGCTATTGGTAAAGCAACCGAAGATGTTATGAAGCAAATTAGCATGATACGCAACGTCCTAATAGGTTATGTGGAACATATAGACAGACAGACAGACAGAGACATAGACAGACAGAGACAGACAGACAGACAGACAGACAGACATATAGACAGACAGACAGATAGACAGAGACACAGACAGACAGACATAGAAACAGACAGGCATAGAGACAGAGAAATAGCGAGACAGATATAGATATAGATAGACAGAGACAGATATAGATATAGATATAGATAAATAGAGACAGATAGAGATATAGATAGACAGAGACAGATAAAAATAGAGATATAGATAGACAGAGACAGATAGAGATATAGATAGACAGATAGAGACAGACAGACACACACAAAGAAAGAGGTAGAGGTAAATAGATACAGAGACAGACAGGCAGACGAAGACAGACATTAAATATCCAATATTTATGTTATGAAGCAAATTAGCATGATATGCGACATCCTAATAGGTTATGTGGAAAGAGTAGAACAAATCCATTGCTCTTAGAGATACACTGATTATATTTGTATAGTTGTTTTTTTGTTTGTTTTGTTTTGTTTTGTTTTACGGCATATCAACCTCAGTGGGTCATTTAATGCCGATAAAGTTTTGAAATAAATCAATTCTTAATGGATAATACAATTTTTTTATAAATACATTTTTCTATTTAACCTATAGATGGGACCCTAACAGGTACTACCACTCCAGGTCAGAGTGGACCAGGGAGCAATGGTGATGAAGGGGTGCTCCACATTCCCCAAACCTCCAGAACTGGAACCTCACCATCAGATAGAGTTTAACGTCATTCACAGGACATGTATACCCGCAGCCACCGCCTTCTAGCACCCATATGATAAAAAGGGATTGGGGCTTGCCATAAGGGCAATAGGGTTGGAAAAATCATATAGGTGCTAGGGCTTGACGTGACCAGCCGATTGATCGGAGGGGGCCTCTCTGACCGCTCGTCTAGCCCAAGATAGGGCCAAAGTGGAGTATTGCATGTCATGAACTGCTCATCCACCTTAAGCATCACGGGTCGCCACCCACGGCCAACAGATGGCCCCATTGGGGGAGTCTTACCCCTCTGCAGAGGTGCAGTCGGTGCATTCTAACGCCCCAGCCGACAGGGCTATTGTATAATTGTCGAGTTAGCTCAGTCGGTAGAGCCTTTCACAAGGTTCCTAGTTCGATACTGGCTCTCGCCAACTCATCGTTTGAGTAGCACAGGGATCTGTGCGGTAAAGTAAGAAGCTGATGGTAGGTGTGGCGCTCCAGCTCAGATGCCAAAAAATAATCTCCCTGTTCTAACGCTAGTGAAAAGAGAATAGACTCCCTCGCAGTCTAACTGATACCGACTTTAGGCCACCCCAACGACTCTACTTACTTTATACAAATATAAATATACTAAACAATTAGAGTAATTATAATTATACAAAACATGATTTGTATACTTGTATTTTTGTTTTGTATATATTCTACTGTTCTCCACCAGCTCTAAATAGGGTAGGCTGGGCTATTTAGCTTTGGTAAAGCAGCCAGAGATTTTGTTACATAATTATTATATACCTAATATTTATGTGCAATAGTGTAGAAATAAAAATGGCTGTTATAAGTTACAGCCCACGGCCTTGAAGGATGAGTGACAAGGCTTGATCTCAGTCCTAACCTTCCAGTGGATACCGTGAGAATCGGTGGAGGAGAACCTCTCCGGTTTAGATTAGAAATAGATTTTAGTCAGTCGGCGAGAAACCACGACGGTGGTAAGTCGTGTTATACACGCGGCCGACTCGATCTGCGCAGGTAGTCTGGTGGGGGATTTCGAGAATAAAATATGATCAAAGTAAATCGAAGTCTTGTGTTATTATCTAAAAACTAACAATGACACAGGGCTTCTGATAAAGAGAAATCCCCAATAGAAGACCAGACCCGAAGTCCCCAAGAAAATCCAGACCTTAGAAGATTCCAGACCAAGACAAGATGTTATAAGATTCCAAAGACGGCCAGAAGAATAGAGTAAGAAAGAAGTAAGTAAAGAAGTAAAGAAGGGGGGTATGCAACAATATTTTTAATTACACGGCATGATACCCGACGTCCTAATAGGCTATGTGGGAAGGGTTCGACACCTATATTTGCTCTAAGAGATGCTATGAAGGGGAGTTGCTCGGTGTGGCACACCGATGACCTAATGGGTTATGTGAGAAGAGATTGGCGCCGCAAAGTCACCATTTTATTTCTCTTAGAGATTCTATAAAGGGGAATTACTCGGCATTTAACCCCAACGACAGATTACAAGAAATGTTCCTAATATAAATTCTGTAAATAAAAAATGACTTGGTATCTGTCGTAATGGCGCCGTTTCAGGGGACGTTCATAAAAGATGAATTATAGAAAGCTCCGTGTATTTTGTGGATATACATGTGTTTTTCGGCAGCTTTTTATTCCAGATTTAGTCTAACATCTTCACACTCAGCTCGAATTACGGTAATTTCTCCCGACAGAATATTAATGAAATATTTTGTTAAAAACACAAACAAACAAATTAGCAAAACGTTAGCCAAAAAGTGAAACGAGATTTGAAAACGAGACTTGAAAATACACAAAAACAATTTTTCTTAAAAGAGATTTGGCCAGTTTGTGCTGGAGCCAAATGTCTATTAGTCACAAGTAATAAGGATCAAACGGAGGGTTTCTTTTTTATAATTCATTATATTTTAGGGTAACACTGAATTAATTGTGGTGAGTCTAATTCAGTGCTTATTGAGGATGACTGCTTTTAGTATTATGAAGATTTCAAATTCACATCCAAATATTTACTTTAGTAAAAAAAAAAAAAAATCTTGCAAACAAATGGTCTCTTATTTTATATCTTTTTAAACGTTTTTTTTTTTTTTAAATAAAGCAAAATAATATTTTTCAAAACATGGATTATAGAAAATTAAATTTAAACTGAATGATTTTCATATTTTCAAAGCTTACCCTAGCAAAATACAAGGCCAGATAGATAGATAGATAGATAGATAGGTTTTAAAAAGACATCGATAAATTGAAGAACAGATAACCACATACACACACGAACGCGTGCGCTCACATACACACACACACACACACACGCGCGCGCGCGCGCGCGCACGCGCGCACCACACACACATATATATATATATATATATATATATATATATATATATATATATAAGTAAGTAAAGAAATAACGAAAGACTTAGAGATTTAGCATTATAGTCTATTTCAGGGAGCTTAGACAAATAGTCTAACTCTCCCGACTTATCAGATGCGAATGATGAAATTTTTTATTACTTTAAAGGCTATATATATATATGTATATATATATATATATATATATATATATATATATAATATGATAAAATAAATATATAAAGGTTTTACATATCTATTTATTTGGTGACATTTGTATCATCTTCACCTGACGATTATTGATGCATGAAACCAAAATGGTCGTAAATGTTACTTTGTCACCAAATAAATAGATATGTAAAACCTTTATATATTCATTTTATTATATTATATATCAGGTCTATTTTATATTGACCACTCTACCAATAATACTGCATTTGACACACCGTTCCAGCAAAAGCTGAAACAGTGACAATCCCACACTAATATATATATATATATATATATATATATATATATATATATATATATGAGAGTAAGTAAAACAAACAATGTGTTTATTTGATATGGCTTTTTTAGCCGACAATTTTTGGAGGATATGTGCTTAATTGAAGTCATACCTAATTGAGCAGTCTCCCTTCTCTATAACCTTGCTGATGAGACCTAATAGGTTGAAATTTACATTAAGGGATTGACATTTTCTCGATTTGTTTAGCCTTACATTTGAACATATATGCCCGCCTAAATTCATTAATTATTAACTAATTAATTTTCAAAATTAGGCATGACTTCAATTAAGCACATATCCTCCAAATATATATATATATATATATATATATATATATATATATATTAAATTTTTACTTGAAGGCACTTACAACGCATGTATCGCATAAAATTCGATACTTTTTCTTATAGAAAATGAACTTGACAAGTGTAATCCCAGTAAAGGATGGCTCGATGTGTAGAATACCGTACAGACTGTTTCGACTTTATTAAGTCTCATCAGCGGTATATACTAACGATTTCCCTCCGACAGAAATCGAAACCGGGACTTCAGCAGACACAGTGAAACACTAGTGAAACACTTTTATCGCCTCTTCCACAGTACACAGCTGACCATCCTAGCGAAATTAAGCTTGTCAAGCGATACTACACGCCTCTACCATAATAGGTAAGGGGGCGTTATTGAGAGAATAATAACAACAAACAGACCGAATGCCCTTCGGCGAAGTGAATAAGATTTTTGGATGTTTGTTTATTTAGAAACGTTGCTGAATAAAGTATATATTAAATTTTTACTTGAAGGCACTTACAACGCATGTATCGCATAAAATTCGATACTTTTTCTTATAGAAAATAAACTTGACAAGTGTAATCCCAGTAAAGGATGGCTCGATGTGTAGAATACCGTACAGACTGTTTCGACTTTATTAAGTCTCATCAGCGGTATATACTAACGATTTCCCTCCGACAGAAATCGAAACCGGGACTTCAGCAGACACAGTGAAACACTAGTGAAACACTTTTATCGCCTCGGCCACAGTACACAGCTGACCATCCTAGCGAAATTAAGCTTGTCAAGCGATACTACACACACACACACACACATATATATATATATATATATATGATTATAGATTAAACAAATAGATACATGTAACATTGTTTGAAAAGAGATTGATAGATAGATAAATAGATAGATAGATAGATATGAGCTGAGATAGATAGATAGATAGATAGATAATATTATACCAATCGTCCAAATAAGCGTCTATCTTTGCTTTTATCATGGTTGACCACTGACTTCAAGCACTGGTGGAAAATATACAACAATTATTTTAGCTATGATATAGGCCTTAAATCTTAAGTTTAGCATAGAGTTTTTAACAAGACCTCAAAGGTGTAGCACCCTGTGAGTATCCAATTCCCTACGATTGGGTATATAGTCCCGCTTATCAATCATTGGTGAAACATAGAATATGATTATTTTCTTTCATGCTTATTTCAATGTTATCCTTAACTAAATTGTTACCCATCATATATGTCTGTGTATTAATGTTGGAAATATATTTTGTCATAGTAGGTAACACCAGGTTTAATCATTTTAGTCACCCATACTTTACATGTCCCATGAGTCAATTAAAGTGAACTTCAACCATATGTTTTGTACACACACACCCACCCCCCCACACACATATATATATATATATATGATCTCTCAGTGACCGAAAAGATACATACATTCCTATGGGGATAAGATATCGGACTACCATGCGGTCAGTCTGAGTTCGACCCTACCCAAGGACAGTTGTGTCTAGCCACACTGAGGAGGCATGATATGCCGAAACACGTGTCTGTGGATGACTTATTAATATATGCTCCCATAAATTTGGTAATGAGCTCTCTAATTGGTAATTTAAATTAACTCTCACTACTAAGCAAATAAGCAATGATCATTTCTCCGGAAATTTGATCTCTCAGTGACCGAAAAGATACATACATTCCTATGTTCTTAATAGTTTAAAAACACCAGTCCCCGCATCAGCTGTCAGTGGGCGAGGGGATAAGATATCGGACTACCATGCGGTCAGTCTGAGTTCGACCCTACCCAAGGACAGTTGTGTCTAGCCACACTGAGGAGGCATGATATGCCGAAACACGTGTCTGTGGATGACTTATTATATATATATATATTTTTTTTTTTGGAGAATAAGTGCTTAATTGGAGAATTTTGAAAATTAATTAATAATGAATTAGGCGGGAATACCTATTAAATGTATGGCTATTCCCGCCTAATTCATTATTAATTAATTAATTTTCAAAATTAGGTACGACTCCAATTAAGCACTTATTCTCCAAAAAATTATCGGCAAAAAGCCATTCTAAACAAACCTTGTTTACAACTTATCATATATATATATATATATATATATATATATATATATATGGAGGATATGTGCTTAATTGAAGTCTTACCTAATTTTGAAAATTAATTAGTTAATGATTAATGAATTTAGGTGGGCATATATGTTCAAATGTAAGGCTAAACAAATGGAGAAAATGTCAATCCCTGAATGTACATTTCGACCTATTAGGTCTCATCAGCAAAGTTATAGACAAGGGAGACTGCTCAATTAGATATGACTTCAATTAAGCACATATCCTTCAAAAATTGTTGGCTAAAAAAGCCATATCAAACAAACACATTGTTTACTTACTCTCATATATATATATATATATATATATATATATATATATATATATATATATGGGTAAAGTGTGGAATAAATTACGATGATATGAAAAAATGAAGACAATACGTAAAATTAAATTGAGATGTTTCGCTATAAAGATATAAGGAAATATGAAAAAGCCAGACTTGTTAGTAGTATGAGATCTCATGATAGCAAGCAATTATAGGGTAATTTTACACAGATCCTTACTCATAAACCTAGGAGTATTCGTGTAATTCTCTGATAAAGTATGTGGGTCTGCAGAAGGTCTAATAAACCAAGCGAGAGAAAGAAAAAAAGAGAGAAAGAAAGAAAGGAATATATATATATATATATATATATATATATATAGATAGATAGATAGATAGATAGATAGTGAGTCGTATAGATATTAGTTTGTGTTTGACTTAACATATGTACTCTAAATATCAAACACAAGCGTGCATATACACAAATATGTATAGATATGTTAGAAAGAATATCAATAAATTGAAAAACAGATATAAAGATACATATGTAATTATAGTTAAAACTACAAATAGATACATGTAAGTATGTTTGAAAAGTGATAGATAGATAGATAGATAGATAGATATGAACAAGATAACATATATAATAGCTGGTTGAGATAGATAGATAGATAGATAGATAGATAGATATTTTTAGGATTTTATCTTACTTTTTAAGCTGAGAAATATATATTACATTGTATATTTTTCCTATGAAGCTAAATTTCTGTTCCCCATCGTCACGAACATTCCAAATTCTAGCTGCTTATAAGCGTGTCCCTGTCAATTTCGTACCAAATTTTATAATTATAATATATATATATATATATATATATATATATATATATATATATATATATATATATGAGAAGTAAATACACACGCGGTGTGTTTATGATATGGCTTTTTTAGCCGACAATTTTTGGGAGAATATGTGCTTAATTGAAGTCGTACATAATTTTGAAAGTTAATTAATTAATATTAATTAATTAGGCGGGCATACCTATTTAGATGTAAGGCTAAACAAATCGAGAAAAATCAATCTCTGCATGTACATTTCGGCCTATTAGGCCTCATCAGCAGAGCTATAGATAGGAAGACCGCCTTGTTTCGAATCACGCACAAGGCGGTCTTTCTATCTATAGCTCTGCTGATGAGGCCTAATAGGCCGAAATGAACATGCAGAGATTGATTTTTCTCGATTTGTTTAGTCTTACATTTAAATAGGTATGCCCGCCTAATTAATTAATTATTAATTAATTAACTTTCAACTAACTTTAATTATTAATTAATTAACTTTCAAAATTAGGTTCGACTTCAATTAAGCACATATTCCCCCCACACAAAAAAAATATATAATACTACTAATATTATTATTAGAGGAAAAATAAAGGTTCTACCATGGTTTCAATGAAATTGAAATGATTTCTTCAGGACCCTAACCTACGTTAACTAAATGGATGTAATTCCTTAGTTAAATTGAAGATATTTATTAGATAATAACGGTTGAATGCTACGTTCTTCTGCTCTCAATTTTCGCGTGTAGGCCTCACGTATCGTTCCACACGTGTATTCATTCCTTAATTCTCATTTCTGTATTGTTATCAATTTAATTCTAATTATGAATAATAGATAATAAAATTTAATTCTGATTATATTTTAGGGGTTTAATATTACTAATTCATAGTTTTTATTGTTCGTTTTTGTATTTATCCTATTTAAAAGGAATATCTATTTAAGAAAAAAAAATAGTTAGTTAAATCTATTTAGAATTGGATACTATATATATATATATATATATATATATATATATATATATATATATATATATATTAGGTTTTTTATTATAATTTTGGATGATCTGTTTGATTTGTTCGTCAATGACGTGATATATATATAAATGGAACTGTTCAAACCAATTGTGGATTAAATGTAAAAAAAAAGAAAAATCTAACAAGGTTCCTTGTCCTTTTTTTTTAAATTTGAATATGACAATTCATTGAATTGAAGCCTGTCATCACGTTGCTATATCATCCTCTCTGCCAGTTCTCATCAAATCAAAGAGTCACAGATTTCAAACGGGCATCGAACTCTGAAGTCGTGGGACAGTTGGAATGTGTTTCCAATGGCGCCATTGCAATTTCTCTCGTGAGACGTTTATTAAAAACGATGGAGGGAATTCCCGCCATAGCCTAACGCTCTTTGTGTCTCACGATTCAATAAAAAAAAATGTTGTCAGAAACAATTCTAGGTACAGCATTGCATCTTTATCCACCTCAAAGAGAATTGGTAGAGAGTAGCAAGAACTCTGGATAAGTAAATAATGCCTACCCCAGATATCATTTTCCTGCTTATATATATATATATATATATATATATATATATATATATATATATGTACAAAAGGAATGACTTACCGGTAAAAAATATTGGGTTGGTCTCAATATTTGGTTGGTACAATTGTTACTCGGGTAAGTTAGTGTTAAAACAAATATAAAGTATACGTAAGTAAAGCGGATTTATTATTATAGTGTATACTGAAATAACCTACTCAAGTTTCACCATAAGGATCGTCAGGGTTAAATCCACTTAATTAATCAAGACACTGATTAATCACAGCTATCTGCAAGAGTTAATTTTGTAAATATCTGTTATTTAATATATTTACAAAATCCTGCAGTTAGCTGTGATTAATCAATATCTTGATTAATTCAGTGGATTTAACCCTGAAGATCCTTATGGTGAAACACGAGTAGGTTATTTCTGTACACACTATATAGATAGATAGATAGATAGATAGATTTGTGCGTATAGATACACAGAAAGAATTGGTAGAGAGTACCAAGAACCCTGTATAAACAAATAATTTATTTTATTTTATTTCATTTTTTTTTTTTTTTTTTTTAATTTCTTATTTGCCTTGACCATATCAATCCAGTGTGTGTGTTGGATTTAAAAAAGGTTAGAATAAAACTAATATCTATCAAGAACTATGATTATAGATTCTGCTGATTTGGTTTTTAGGGGTTAAGATAGAATGTAGGTTAATACTGTGATTTTCCTTTTTTTACTTTATTTTTTTATTTATACATATATCATATATATGTTTTATCCACAGCCTGGTCACATGAAGTAATTATAAAGAGATTAGCAAGGGAAATTCATATTCTTTAAGATTAATTATTTAGTCAAATTTATCAATAATCAAAGTAAAGCCTATTTGTTAACAACTAGTGTACATTGGCTCGTCTCTCTCTCTTCTCTCTCTCTCTCTCTCTTCTCCTCTCCTCTCTCTCTCTGTGTGTGTGTGTGTGTGTGTGTGTGTGGTGTGTGTGCTGGTCTGGATGTGGGTGCGTGTTTTGCATTTGTCTTCTCATTGTAGATTTGTTGCGTTATGAATTCTCTATTGTGTATGTGGGTGTATGTTGCGTGTGTGTGTGTGTGCAATATCATGTACGTGTGCGCGTTGGTTGTGGGTTTACTGTATTATGAACTCTGCACTGAGTTCGGTTCTGCTATTGATTCCTGGGCGCAGTTTTGCTATTAGTAATGCCTCTTTAATTCGGAGGGTACCCAGATTTCTTTGCCTGGCCTGTGTTTTGATTATAATGCTTCTCTCCGTGTTGTTGCATTTAATTAAGTGTAATGTGGATGCTTGTGTGTGTAAGTGTTCTTTGATCCTATTGTGTAGTGGTCTAGTGGTGCTGCCTAAGTAGAATTGGTTGCTTTTTTTACATTGTGTATTTTTATATTGATTTTTCATTGATTTTTATCCCGAAATATTAAGAATTAAGAATAAATCACAGGTTAACAAACAACACCACAGTTACCTTCTTTTTTTCTTTACAATTGCATTGTGATAGCCCTCAAAAACCAAACACAAACCATATATATATATATATATATATATATATATATATATATATATATATATATATATATAAATTTCTTTTGCAATACAAAATTGTTTCTACCATAACCCTAGAAAAAATCAAATATCCAAATTCTAACGGTCTATTTCAACGTTCTAAAAGTGATTTTAAAAAAATTATCTTCGAACATTTCTAAAAATTCTCCGTTTTCCCCAACGAATTTTTTCATTCAAAATAAAATTTCACTCTGATGAAGGTCGAATCTTCTCTGTGTGCGGAATATTTTCACACAGATGAACTGACCGAAACACATGTGTAAGTAATATTAATTAAACTCATCTTTTATTATCCATTCTGTTCTTTCTTTTATTTATTCATTCATCCTCATATATATATATATATATATATATATATATATATATATATATATATATATTAGCGTTTTCACAACATAATTATCTGATGAATGTTAATAACTTAGAAGTTGTTCTCATAATTATGTTGTGAAAATTCTCGGAACTAGGAGTATATATGTTACCAGAATGAGACCGATGATTTATTGAGATCAAATTGAGTGGTATGGCATCCAGTTTTGAATTCCAAGTTGATCTTCTAGACTGGTTGCACACCAAAGCCATATAGTACATTCATGACTATTTTTTCACTGTCACTTACGTGTTGATCGGTTTGAAATATATATATATATATATATATATATATATATATATATATAGAGAGAGAGAGAGAGAGAGAGAGAGAGAGAGATAGAGAGATAGATAGATATGTGTGTGTGTGTGTGTGTGTGTGTGTGCTTACTTTTTGAGTGCGTGTGTGTGTAGGTGTTTGCGTGTCTGTATGTGAGAGAGAGACTTATATCTAGGCCTTCTTTTCAATTACATTTGAATGAACAAGAAAGAAAGAAAGGTAGATAGATAGAACCAGATAGATAGAAAGAAAGAAGAAAGAAATGTTGATAGACAGATTGAATGAACAAGTAAGAAAGAAAGATAGATAGATAGAACCAGATAGATAGAAAGAAAGAAGAAGGAAATGTTGATAGACAGATTGAATGAACAAGGAAGAAAGAAAGAAAGAAAGAAAAGATAGATAGATAGATAGATAGATAGATAGATAGAACCAGATAGATAGAAAGAAAGAAAGGTAGATAGATAGATTGAATGAACAAGAAAGAAAGAAAGGTAGATAGATAGATAAGAACCAGATAGATAGAAAGAAAGAAAGGTAGATAGATAGATTGAATGAACAAGAAAGAAAGGTAGATAGATAGATAGAACCAGATAGATAGAAAGAAACTGGGTAACAACCACCTACACATACTACCCCTCTTTCTCTTATTCCTCTAATCTATCAAAGAAATAACAACATGAAAAAGATCAAATGAGTAACAACAAATCAAGTTTTGTCTCTTAGTTTGGTTGGATTTTACGACATGTTAACCATTGTTGGGTTATTTTATGCTGAAGACATTTTGTTTTATTCATTTTTGATAAGTATCGAAAATTCTTCTTTTTTTAAACACATTTTCATACATTTACTTAATTAAATAACGATAACGCTACGTAAAAGCATCTACCATTTTGCTTCTTTTGTCTGGAGCTATGACTATCTAAATATTTTTTCTACATTCTCTAAATGTTTGTGGATGGGCGCGTCTATTTGCCTATATTTGGAGTCGGTTAAGATGTCTCACGGTAGGAAACTATGTCATCATGTCAGGTGATTTGCAATAAATAAAGCGGTATTTGATGATTAGCTATTTTATAGTTCAATAGTACATTCTTTGGAGACAGATAGATAGATAGATAGATAGATAGATAGATTAATGTGCAAAAATGCAAAGAATTATTTGATTGCATGCATCCATTTACATACTAGACGATTCATTAACTTTTTGTGGGCCCTCTTGGGCCAGTGATCCATGATGATGCCCCTGCTTCTATTTAAAAAGAAGTGAGGTATTTTAATTTCATAGTTATCTCAGTGATACTGTGAATATTGGATGTTTAGAAAATAACGGTAATCGCAAACAAAAACTCCCCAAAAATTCAATTTTTGTTTTGGAAATTTATTAAGAGCATTTATTTATTTATCATGTGCCGTTTATCTGGGTTATGATTATATGTAAGCAAATGAGTATATATATTATATATATATATTATATATATATATATGTGTGTGTGTGTGTGTGTGTGTGTGTGTGTGGTGTGTATACATTCTTAATTAATTAATTTCATTAATTCATCGCAGTTAACCCTGATGATCCACATGGTGAAACTCGAGTAGGATATATTTACTATTTTACTATATATATATATATATATATATATATATATATATAATAATTATCATCATCATCATCGTGTCGCGCAAGTAGCACGGATATCCCTATCATTCCTTGCCTCTGGGATTTCTTCTGCGCAGCATCCAGCATACTCATATTGTTGGTCAATGTAGGCCCTGACTGGGCGGCCCATATTAGCATGCCTATGTATTGGCTTCCACAGAAGTATGTCGCTTATGATCTCGTCCTTGTTTCTCCAGCAGTGTCCTGCATGCCTAGTAATATATGCCTAGTCCGTCTTACTCGTATGGTTTGGGAGATGGGGGGCAAGTGGCCAGACAGCTGCTTCCTTGTGGGGTGCTGTTTCCATGACTTGTTCAAGACTGCTCGCAGCATTCTTGTGCAGATCCCATCTAGCTTATTCTCAAGGCGATTCGTTAGGGTCCAAGTGGTTCAGCCATACAGCAGTACCGATATAACCACAGCCTGGAAGAATTGTCGCTTTAACTTGTCAATGAGATCGGATTTCCATATGACTGATAATTTGCCTTTCCTATTCGTGTATTAATATCGCTCTCTGTGGGTGAGATATTACTACCTAGGTATGTGAATTGTTCTACTATTTTAAGAGGCTTACCATCAAGTGTGGAGATGTCTCCTTTCTTTTTGAAACTCATGAACTCCGTTTTATCAGAGTTCACATAGTCTCCTCCAAGTTAAGTAGTAGGGACTCAGCCTGTGCCGGTGTATCTGCAAGAAGTGCGAGGTCATCAGCATAGTCTGCATCTGTGACAGTTTGTGCGGGATATCGCCTTCTCCTTGCCTTTCTTAGTGTGAAACCTTCTTTTATGGTATCTAATGATGTTCGGAGTACATAGTCTATGCATATTATAAATATATATGGTGCTAATGTATCTCCTTGTAGGACTCCAGCGGTGATGTCAAAGAAATCTGTGTCGCCATCAGGTGAGCGTACAATATATATATATATATATATATATTATATATATATATATATATATATATATATATTATATATGAGTATAGATAAAAGGATATGAAAACACCACAAAATGCTGTTAAAGTGAAAACATTTTATAACATATTCATAGCTGATATTGAACAATATTTCGATTTTATAAAAATCATCTTCAGAACTTGTTTATACTCCGTGTTGTCAAGAGCGGAGACAAAAGTCATATGTTTTGAACTCATATGACTTTTTTCTCCGCTCTTGACAACACGGAGTATAAACAAGCTCTGAATACGATTTTTATAAAATCGAAATATTGTTCAATATCAGCTATGAATATGTTATAAAATGTTTTCACTTTAACAGCATTTTGTGGTGTTTTCACATCCTTTTATCTATTCTCATACCGTCGGATTCATTTCCTTACTTTTAACTTATATATATATATATATATATATATATATATATATATATATATATATATATACGTCAGTATATATGCTCAGTATATGTATTTATCCAGCCCCACCGCACGAGCAGGGTGCAACACAACGTCAATTTTTGAGCACCATTAATAAAATATATCGTGATAGTCGGTAAAACGTTCGGCTAGGAATCACAAGGTTCCTGGTTCGATACCGGCCCTCGCCAACTCAGCGTATGAGTAGCACAGGGATCTGTGCGGTAAAGAAAGGAACTGATGGTAGGTGTGGCGCTCCGTCTCAGACGCTAAAATAATATCCTTGGTCTAGCACTAGTGAGAAGGGGATAGACTCCCTCGATGTCTGGCTGATACCGACATTAGGCCGCCCCGACGACTTTACTTTATTAATTTATATATATACACAACACACACACACACACACATATATATATATATAATATATATATATATATATATATATATGTGTGTGTGTTATAATTCTAAAGAATTATTGAACTCTTAATGGATATAATAAACCATGAACACTGAATGGATATAATAAAAAGGCAAAAACAGCAAAAAAGGTATATATGTGTGGGGCATATATATATATATATATATATATATATATATATATATATATATATTTAATGTTCTATCTTTTTTAAAATATGAAACCCTCTGCATATAATAACATGGCAAATAACAGGAAAAAGAATATATGTCTCTGTGTGTGTATATGTGTTCTATATGATTGCGTATGTGCGTGCATGTGTATGTGTGTATGAGAATTTCGTGTGTATATTATGTGCACGCCTATATGTATAAATGTCTCTCTATCAATGTATGTACACAATGGGGTCTGGATTCGGCCCAGCAATAATAACCTAACAACGTATCACTTTGTCCAATTCTTAATGGTTGCTTCGACGGCCGATTCCGAGGCGGAAGCTATACAATTTGCTGCAATGTTTCAATTGATAACGTCCAATTAAGCGAGAGTCGATATGGACGCTCCTTGACTTATAGCCCAACCCCCAACCCCCGCTGCTCCATATCCCACCGCAACCCCCAGTAAATTTGGCGGGTGAAGAGGTCTCAGTCGGAGGGAGCGATCGGTAGACGTTAATGTTGCCCGTCATCTGATAGTTAGTTATGGGTCAGTCTCAGGTCGGGTTGGCCACGAGAGGTGAGGTTGTGAGATAGAAGAGAAAACGAAAGATAACTGTCCGCTGTTCGTTTCGTTCTCTGTAATAATACATCGCTTAATTTGGCTCGTCTAGTTTTAACATTGGTGATCAAAAATTAACACCTCGTGTGATAGGTTGGGGAGGGGGAAGGGAACATGGCGGGATAGAGGTGTGTTAGTTGCGAAGGGACAGCAATTTGATAAATTAACATGGTTTCCCGTACAACCTATAAAAAGGTCGAGTTTATTTCTGAAACAACCAGGGAGCCAAAAGGGAATTTACTCATCTTCTTCGTCTTTGTTCAAGTTGCTTGAAATTCGCCAATAATTTCCAGTGAGGAAGCCAAAAATTTTGCGCACATGAATCGCTAGCTTTGAATGGGGCGCGGTGGTGGAGTCGATTTGATTGGACAGGGAAAAAAGATCTGAAAATAAGCAGATATAAATACACATGCACAAGAATAGACAAATAGAAAGAAAAGAGGAACGTAATGAAAAAGAGGATAGAGCAATCACAGAATAGATAGAGAGAGAGAGAGAGAGAGATGAGGGCAGAGACAGAGGGAAAAAAAGACAGAAGAAACTAAAAATTGATAACAGATAGAAAGATAGATAGATAGAGAGAGAAGAGGAGAGAGAGAGAGAGAAGAGAGAAGAGAGGAGATAGAGGCAGAGACAGAGAGAAAAAGACAGGAAACTAACTGATACAGATAGATAGAAGATAGAGAGAGAGAGAGAGAGAGAGAGAGAGAGAGAGAAGGTAAAGACAGAGAGAAAAAAGACGAGAAACTAAAACTGATAACAGATAGATAAAAGAGAGAGAGAGAAGAGAGAGAGAGAGAAATAGATAGATAGATAAAGAGAGGAAGGCAGAGACAGAGGGAAAAGATAGAGAAAAATAAAACTATAACGATAGAAAGATCGATAGATAGATAGATTAGAGAGAGAGAGAGAGGAGGGAAAAGAGAAAGAGAGAGAGATAAAGAGAGAGGGCAGAGAAGAGGGAAAAAGACCAGAGAAACTGATAACAGATAGACGATTAGGTAATGAGAGGGAGAGAGAGAGAGAGAGAGAGAGAGAGAGAGAGAGATAAAGAGAGGAGGGCAGAGACAGAGGGAAACAAGACAAGAAACTAAAACTGAATAAAGATAGACAGATAGAACAGATAGATAGATAGATAGATTGATATATAGAGAGGGAGAGAGAGAAAGAGAGAAGAGAGAGAGAGAGGGGGGGGGCAGAGACAGAGAGAAAAAATGAGAGAGAAACTAAAAATGATAAAGCAGACAGACAGAATAGATTAGAAGATAGAGGAGAGAGAGAGAGAGAGAGAGAAGAGAGAGGGAGATAAAGAGAGGAGGACAGAGAACAGAGGGAAAAAACGGAGAAACTAATGATAACGATAGAATAGATAGAGAGAGAGAGAGAGAGGGGGTAAAGAGAGGAGGAAAGAGACAGGGGTAAAAAAGACAGAGAACTAAAATGATAACAGAATAATAGATAGTAGATAGTGTAGATAGATAGAGAGAGAGAGAGAGAGAGTGGAGGGCAAGAGACAAGGGAAAAAAAGACAGAGAAACTAAAACTGATAACATTAGACAGATAGAATAGATGAAGAGAGAGAGAGAGAGAAAGAGAGAGAGAGAGAAATAGATATATAGAATAGAATAGATAAAGAGAAGGAGGGTAGAGACAGAGGGAATACAGAGAAACTAAAACTGATAACAGAATAGACAGATGGAGAGAGAGAGAGGGGGGGGGAGAGAGAGGAGGAGGAGGAGGAGGAGGGCAGAGACAGAGGGAAAAAAGACAGAGAAAAACTAAAACTAATAACAGATAAAGATAGATAGACAAATAGATAGAAACTGAAATCGAGAACAGATTTAGATAAAGAGACAGAAAACATTTACTAATGCACATGAAGTTATTTCTTCTAATTTATTGATATATAAAAAGTTATTGAAAAAATGTTTTACCAGTTTATAATATAAAACCAAACAATATATTTACCTACAAACTATTCGCTTATAAATCATGTATACACAAATATGATTGGGCATTGAATAGCCCACAAAAGTTGATATGCCTTTTAAAAAAGATAACCAAAACACGGTCATTAGAGAGGGAAGAAAATGTCCCTAGTTATGGTAGTATGAAAATGTTCCTAGTGTGGTAGCCCAAACGGGCTAAGAAAGAGTTAAAACCCCATGCCTCTCAAATATGTCTGAAGTCGAGGATTCAGTTTCAGAGATCTGGGGATTATGGCCATTAATCCCAGGTTCAATCTGGCTGAGTAGCACATCTTTGAATCCCGTCTTTGGGTTAGATAGATTTGTTTAAAAGGTTATCGTATTCGATAGGAATACTTGATGCCATATAACTGTAAATTATTTGTATCAAGAATAATTACTTTCAAATCCATTTATACCCAAAATATTTGTTTTAAAAGAAAAAGACGCATGGCAAAGCCATTTATGGACTCTTAAGTACGTATCTTTTTAATGCTAGATTAAAAAGATATCTTTAAATTTAGATTCTATCCTTTCTTGTGTATAATTTAAATTAATCAAACAAATAAAAAAAAACGTGGTCAAGTTTTATTTTAAAACTTTTTTAAAATTCTTGTAGATTAAACAATAAATACCATTTTCAGTGATAGCAAAAGCAAACACGTGTAGATTATAAAGTATTTGGTAGAGAAGATAACGATAAAGCAAGACCTTTTTTTTTTAATTTACTTAAATAAGATTCAACATTTCTTAAGTATTATTTATTCTGGTGGACCTAGAATGATTTTTTGGGTGTATTTTAATATTTTCTCTGACGTGATTTAAATCGTATTCATTTAGATGAGAAAAACGACCATTTTTTTTGTTTTGATAATTACTCTCAGTCGGTAGAGCGTTCGGCTAGAAATCGCAAGGTTCCTAGTTCGATACTGGTGCCCGCCAACTCAGCGTATGAGTAGCACAGGGATCTGTGCGGTAAAGTAAGGAGCTGATGGTAGGTGTGGCGCTCCACCTCAGATGCTAAAAAAACAATCTCCTTGGTCTATCGCTATTGAAAAGGGGATAGACTCCCTCGCTGACTGGCTGATACCGACTTTAGGCCGCCCCGTCGACTTTTAAAAAATTTTTATGTAATGTTGTTTCTATTGCTTTGAAAAAAATAAAATAACATGATTCATTTCTTAAAGCAAATTCATCAATTTACAGAAAAATTAAATCTAATAGGGTTCAATTTCGGCTGAATGTTCAAATAGGTCGGAAAAAGTAAAACGTTTAGTGTGGGCATAGAATTTATTGAATTTAGAAATTACTAAGGATACGAATTATGTTATTTTTGTGTTAAAACATGCAGTTTTATTGTTTCTAATCAATCTTTAAAATTCACTGGTATTAATTAATTGTTTATTAAGGAATTATTATTATTTCTTTGAAACCATATAACTGTGTGCAAACTAATGACTAATATTAAATAGAAATAATTCCTGAAATATTTCATTGTAGTATTAGATAGGAATATTGAACCCATCCACCTGTGTGGCAAATTATTGTATTAGATAGAAATACTTGATATCATTTGTTTGAAAATTATATATCATATAACTGTATGCAAGAAACACTATGAAAAGAAAACTAACATAGAATATGTGAATATAAATGCACAGCGAATTCAATTCTATAAACCTCTTGGCATGAATAACACCTGAATATTTGACATGCCGTTAAAATCATCATCAAATGAGAAATTATGATGTTTTGTAAATAATGAAAGTTGTTTTTACTTTATAACTTTTATATAATTCCCAGATTCTTCTATTATTTTTTTTCCAACAATTGTCCCAGATGGAGCAATGACACCTCAGCGTCCAACCCTATCCCCAAAATCCCGGGAAAACGTGAGAAATTTTAGCTGGAGCGATCCCGCTTTATCCGCCAAACTGTAAACAAACAGACACACAGACAGAAAGACGGTTTCTGGCAAGAATAAAAAAAAAACCTTATCTGTAAGAGTTTATTAACAGACAGACGGTGAAGCTGTCAAAGTTATCGGTTATAAAAATGATTTTTAAGTCTCGGTAAAAATGGTCCAGCTCGCCACCCCATCCCTGAACTGGAAAAGCGGAGGATGGAGAGAGACTGTGTTTACCGAGACTAAAGAACTGAGATTACATTCTCAACTCAATTGTTTTATACCCGCTGGGTGCATCGGATAGTATTATGATTAACAAGCAAGGCGAGCGAACTATGAATGAATGAGTTCGATTCTCATTGGGTACCCCATACTTCTTGTCTTGGCATAACATATATTGTCCTAGGAATTTGGAATCTGCGGCTCGAGATCAAATCCAGGACAAGTCTGTTTGCGTTTCATTTCTTGTTAATTATCTGGGGAAAGTTATAAATCCACAATCCCAAGCTATGGGTATATATTTATCCAACCCCTCTGCCATGGGCGGGATGTAACACAAGGTTCATTTTTAAACAGAGTAAAACTCGAATTGAGAATTTTCATTCTAAAGTAATTGCTTAACCAAGGCTAAATAACACATCTAACCTATTATTTACCCATAGCTGGGGAAGAAGAAGAGGATGGTATGCCTTCAATTATGGGTAATAGTAGGGCAGACTGAGTTCTTTAGATATAATAAGGCAAGCTGCGAGAAGAAGGAGAAAAACAAATCAAAAACTGCTGTACTCTGCTTCAAAATCGACCTTGTTGTCGAATCGTGCTCGTAGCAGAGGGGGTTGGGTACATAATACATACATACAAACACAATACACACACACACACCACACACACACACACACACACACAAGCATAATATCATATATATATATATGTGTGTGTGTGTGTGTGTGTAATATATATGAATCTAAATGATTGTATTCATTTATTATTGAGATAATTAAGTGTTCACCCCGTTTAAAATGATTATGAAAGTTAATTTCTGTATGGTATAATAATTGAATACCATCATTGTTTAACTTACGGACAGGTATAAAATTATCAAGACAGAACATGTATCGTACAATCAAAATGAAGCTGGCCCTCTGTAGATCACATCCTTACTTCTCCACATAGCTGAGTAAAAGGTAATGTCATTTTTGTTTAGGACAGGTATATAATTACCCAACTCAGTATCATACATCAATAAACTGGTCTTCTGAGGAACACATCCCTACTTGACAATAACAATGTCCGACGTTCGAATGAGAGTATTCCTACCCTGTAAATTATGTTGACTGTTCTTATGAGCCACTTCTTCACTAACAGATTTCACTTCCTCGTCCTTAGAATAATGTTTGGCCTCTCTTTCGGCCTCATGAAAGAGGGTTGAAGTCAAACAGTATTTTAAACGGGGCTGGGATACATACTTCATTCGAAGGTGGAACATTGCTATTAGAAGAAACGGTGACTATGTGGAGGAGTAGGGATGTGATCCACAGAAGACCAGCTTTATTTTGATGTACGATACATGTTCCTGTGTGGGTAATTATAACTGTCCTAAACAAAATAGCATTACTTTTTGAATCACCTATGTGGAGAAGTAGGGATGTGATCCAGAGGACCAGCTTCATTTTGATGTACGATACATGTTCCTGTGTTGGTAATTATACCTGTCCTAAACAAATGGCATTACTATCTGACCACCCTTCGTACTTTTTATTTTATTCTCTCATAAGTTTCCATGATCATCCATATCGCATAAAACTGTTTCCAGTTTTGAAGCTCTTGGGAGTGGCGTTGCTATTCTTCTTGTTATTTATGGCGGAATTACGTATAGATCTGAACTTTTCTATAGTTTA
>CM042161.1:45370681-45375681 GCA_023376005.1 Doryteuthis pealeii
AAAAAAAGGAAAAAAGAAAGAGAAAGAAAGAAAGAGAAAGAAAAGAAAAAAGAGAAGGGTGGGCGAAGAAAAATAGAAATACATTTTTACAGAGATTGGGGAAATATGCACAGAAAGAAAAAAAGGAAAAGAAAGAAAGAAAGAAAAGAAAAAGAAAAAAGAAAGAAAGAAAAAGAGGGCGAAGGAAAAATAGAAGAAATACAATTTTACAGAGATGGGGAAATATGCACAGAAAGAAAAAAAGGAAAGTTTAAGTTTAAATGAAAAGAAAAAAAAAAAAAGATGAGAATTAAAAGAAGAAGAAAGAAGAAAAAAGTGGGACGAAGAAAAATAGAAAAATACATTTTACAGAGAATGAAGAAATATGCACAGAAAGAAAAAAAGGAAAGAAAGAAAGAAAGAAAGAAAGAAAGAAAGAAAAGGGGGGCGAAGAAAAATAGAAATACATTTTACAGAGATGAGAAATATGCACAGAAAGAAAAAAGAAGAAAGAAAGAAAGAAAAAAGAAAGAAGAAAGAAGAAAGAAGGAAAGAAAGAAAAAAAAGAGGAAGGAAAAAAAAAAGAGAAATACATTTTACAGAGATGAGGAAAATATGCACAGAAAAAAAAGAAAGAAAAGAAAGAAAAAAAAAAAAGAAAAGAAAGAAAGAAAGAAGAGGGGCGAAGAAAAAATAGAAATACATTTTACAGAGATGAGGAAATATGCACAGAAAGAAAGGAAAGAAAGAAAGAAAGAAAAGGAAAGAAAGAAAGAAAAGAAAGAAAGGAAGGAAAGAAAGAAAAAATTTTACAGTAGAGTGAAAATATACATGGGAAGAGAAAGAAAGAAAGAGAAAGAAAGAAAGAAAGAAAGAAAGAAAGAAAAAAGAAAGGGACGAAGAAAAATAGAAATACATTTTACAGAGATGGGGAAATATACACAGAAAGAAAAAAAAAGAAAGAAAGAAAGAAGGAAAGAAAGAAAAGCATTTTTACAGTGGAGTGAAAAACTTACTCGAAAAAAGAAAGAAAGAAAGAAAGACAGATGCATTTTTCTTTTACGCATATTGACGGACATATAGACGGACATTTCATGTCTGACGAGTTTCTTTTTTATCTTTTCTAGTTTTCTGGACAGTTTCTTAATATCGGGGTGGTGTCTGTTGATTAGTCCACCAAAGTTTTCGTCCCTAGTACTTTCAGCACCCCCATCAGGGGCAGATGTAATTGAGTGGGTTCCTGATTCTTTTTTAAACGCAGAAGGTGGTTTAGCAACCGAGTAGCAGTGGGAGTAAGTAGGAGGGGAACTCACAGAAATTATATGAAAGGGTGTGAGGATTGGAGGAGGAGAATTGGCGGTAAATAAGTTATAGACATTTTAGGAAGTAACTGCTATATTCAAAATTAATCTTATTCAAACTGGATTTATTTTGCTTAATGTATAGAGCTTCGATAATTTGGATTTTTTTTATGTAGTATGTGTGTGTTTTTGGTTTTGAATTTTCTGGTAATTAAAGGTGGGCATGTATGTGATATTAAGTGTTGTGAAATGGAGCTAGTATTGGATAGATTAAGCGTCAAGCGGCCGATAAGGTCGTAATAGTGAGACCAATGTAGGGTCTTTCATTTTTAAAGAAACAATCTCCTAGTTAGACACTTTGTCTAAGCTCCCTGAAATAGACTATAATGTAAAATCTCTAAGTCTTTTGTTATTTCTTTACTCATATATATATATATATATATATGTGTGTGTGTGTGTGTGTGTGTGTATATATATATATATATTGACACGGTCATATCGAATACGAATAATTTTGGAGCAAACCTATTTGACCCAAAGATATAACCCAAACAGGTACTAACACAACGGAATAGAGTTGACCTGGGAGTAAGGTCAGTGAACGGATGATCCACACTCTACAGATCTTCAGAACTGGAGCCTCACCATAGTATTCTAAGCTTCATCGAGAGGGCGGCACATTTTATAATTATACTCTCTGTTGAATAAAAGAGATTTATCTCTTTCCTAACACATTGCACACCTGAAGAAGGTGTTAAAATGAATCAACCGCAACGTTGGGATTGCAGCATCCACATCACAAAAAGAAAACTGAGGTCAGTAGCTGAAAAAAGTCTTGTAATTGTTTTGAGGCGTTGATTCTTGAATTTGATTCCAGTATTCATCTGTTTATTACGAAAATTCTCACTATATATATATATATATATATATATATATATATATGTGTGTGTGTGTTGTGTGTGTGTGTGTGTGTGTGTGTGAAGAAAATATTTTTAAAATATAATAAGCACAGGATGTTATGATCAGGGGAAACAATTTTATGTGTCAATACTTAAGCATTTCGGTATATTGTACCATCTTCAGGACACTGTTAAGTAATGTTTATGTGAGGGACAAAATGAAAGATGTTAAGTGTGTAGTGAATGCGTGAATATGATGTTATTAACCGTTAATATTTATATGCGCGTTTGTTTACGAAAGCCAATGACGTGATCATTGCATGTGCAAAAATGAAAGGTGAAGATCATAGGATAACGCATGCATGAACGTGAATAGGCGGAGAACGAAATGTTAACAAAGATATGACGTATTTCATATGGAATATTAATGTTAGAAAAATAAGAAGATTAAAACAATATATAAATACATATAATCAATATATACGCATATTTATATTTATAATTATAATAATATCTCTTATTAAGAGAAGTTATTATTGTTTCATGATGATTATATAACTGTGAATAAATACATGACTATTACTAAATAAAAATAATTACTTGAAACAATATAATTTTAATATTACAATTAAATAGCAATTAAATTTGTACATCTGTTTATTACCAAAATTCTCAATGATAAATAAGTAGCTTTAAAAGATTAAAGCAATATCCAGTCCAATTCGCAAAATTCTCCATATAACCAAAATAATTATGAAAGCTTTACTAGAATCCTTAAGATTAGAAAAGCATCAATATCATCATAGATCGCGGTTACAACGGGAACACAACGAATCGAATTAAAAATCAGCTGAGATTTTTGGGAATATTCTTTCTATTTATTGTGACTAATTGTATGCGATAATTCGCCTCTTTTGTTTTGTTTTTTTTTATATGCAAATCGATTGTGGTCTAAAAGATTCATTTTTGTGGGGATTTTCACAAAAGATTTTTCAAATTTCATGTCGTAGATTTTTGACATTTTTATATGACAAAACATCAGTGTTTTATTTTATTTTATTTTATTTTATTTTATTCGATTTTATTTGGATTTTGATTTTCCTAGGTTTGCCTGCTATCACCCTTCGTCAGAAAAAAAAAGAAAAGAAAAGAAATTGTTTCTTTTCTTTATTTCTTTATAAATTTAAATTTTTACCAAATTATTTCCATTTGAATAGATAGGATTTCGAATAAAGAACAAAGTGAGAAACGAGATTCGCAGAAAATGGAAAATAATCTCATGACATTGTTATACACAACCAAAAAGACTTGATCTCTGTTATCGTCAGTCAGTGTCTCCTTGAATATTTCTTCCTCAATATTAAAAAAAAAGGATCTAAAAAATTAAAAAAAACAAAAAACAATAAGGTAATGAATAAGAAAGATATAAAGAATATGCGCATGCGCAACTTATCCGTTCGCCATACCTCTCGGTGATTATTGCTAGTTGTACACGAAAACATGATATTAATTAAAAAATCTTTCGAAATACCTGCCAGCTGTGAGAGACTAGAAAAGATACACGCACTCAAAAAACAGTAGAAAACACGATAGAAAAACAATACAAATGCAATTCTGACAAACCGTGATTTTTTCGAGCTTTTACTTAATAATAGTTCGGAAATAAAAGAAAGGAACTTTTTTTATGAGTGGGGAGGATGCAACAATAAAAAAGCTGTTAGGAATAACAATTAGTTTTAAATTTGAGAACCACGAGAAATTTTCAGGAAATAAATTTTTCTAAAGAAGAGCGAGAGAGAGAGAAAGTGAGAGAGATTTATATCTAAAAAGAGAGGGAGAGAAAAAAAAATAAAACAAATTGTTTTTGTTTAAAATACCGAGCGCTTTTCAAAATGCATCTTTTGTGCCTGATCATGATCTCTGCTAGAAAGACATCAGTGGGGAAAAATGGGCCCTGGCATATTTTTATTTGGAGCGTGTACAAAAAACATTCTTGGTGTGCGTATATATTAGTGAATACAACCGGTGAAGAAAGAGATTGTTTGTGTGTCTATGTGTGTATGTATGTGTATGTGTGTGTGTGTTTGAGTTTGAGTGTATGTATATTTCTCTCCTGAGAAATATATATCAGTATGAGTGGGCGACTATGCATAGGAATTTATAAGAATGGATGCGTGGAACGCAATGTGGTAATATATATATATATATGTATATTTTGATATATTTATTAAAAAAAGAGTTATCTATATCGGTGATATAACACACACACACACACACACACACACACACACACATATATATATATATATATATACATACAAATTATTTCTCTGAATTTTTTAGATTAGGCTTGATAATTAGTATTATTCGGACTATTGTTCTCATCTTTATTGTTATCTGTACAACGTTTCGGCCGATGAGTCCTCCAACCTTCTTCAGGTATTTATTGTCTGACTCGGAAACCTTCTTTTCGGACTTGGAGGCCTTCTCAAACTCGGGAACATTCTTTTCGAACCCGGGAACATTATTTTCGAACTTCTTGACGTAATCAGGAGCCATCACAAAACTTTGAACCCAACTCTTTATTCAATCCACGATGGTATCCTGTTCTCATTCCGCTAACCATAGCTGGGGTACAGGGGTTAAGATGTGTTAATTATTATTCTGTCGCCCTTGACCAGGATTGAACTTGCAGCCTAGAGATAACTTTCACTTAGAACTGTCTTAAACCAATGCCTTTATCCACTACGCTATGTGTCCAATTGAACAATTCAGTGTTCGAGACCAATCCCCGGCAATTTAGTGTATGAGTTGCACAGAT
>CM042161.1:45380681-45390681 GCA_023376005.1 Doryteuthis pealeii
AAAATAGTAACCCTTAGTAAGCAATTACAGATTCAAATAACTATTCTTAATACAGATAATTTGCGCATAACTATATGTTATAAAGTAGTGCTATTTAATATAAGTAACTTTAACACAGTTCTATTTACTCCATACATGGAACTCTGACAGCTAATACCACTCCGGGTCTGAGGTGACTTGGAAGTAATGGCAATAAAGGGGTACTCAACACTTACTACATTTGGTAAATACATATAGTTCCATAGGATCACAAAATGAAATTATTGGAGAGGGAAAGACCCGATAAGAATCTGAATCCTGAAATAGAATTGAAAAAGAAAGAAAATACATCTGAATCAGATTACAGCAGAGTCTCATGTCGTAAAGCGAAAGCATTATACTGTTTTTGTTTGTTTTTAATTCAATCTTCTGGAATTCTTCAATGTTATTCAATCCTTAGGCTAATATTAATTTTACCGAGAAGTATCCGGTCATCGTCTTTGGAAATGGATTCGAAGAACCGATTTCAAATCTTGTTCCACTTTTGGGCTAATGCCCTTAAGAAAAGCATGAATGTAGAGAAGAAAATTTAAATAAATTTTCAGTTTTATTTATGAATTGGGTAAATACCTACTGTATTTATTTACATGTCTCTATATTAATAAGCTTGTTCCTCTGGTTAAAATTGAGACTATCCAAATCATCCAGGATAAAATGCAAAAATATAAATCCTGATTATCTGGTGTTGCTTAATCGCTGAATTCTTATTTCTTATGGGTGTCGTCACCTCAGCTAAATAATGGACCATTCCGTTTTTACTAGAAAGAAAGGGAAGAAAAGGGACATGCTACACAAAAAATATAAGAAAGAGTAGGGGAAAGATATAGAGGAGGTGAGTGTGTGGAAGCAATAACGCTAATCTGTTTCAATTGAACATAATGAAAAGATGAAAAGGAAAGAAAGAGTAAGAGAGTTAAATCAAGATTATTATACTTTTTACAGGGGCTGGGTTAGCTCAGTCGGTAGAGCGTTCGGCTAGAAACCATAAGGTTCCTAGTTCGATACCGGTCCTCGCCAACTCAGCATATGAGTAGCACGTGGATCTGTGCGGTAAAGTAAGGAGCTGATGATAGGTGTGGCGCTCCACCTCAGATGCTAAAATACAATCTCCTTGGTCTAGCGCTAGTGAAAAGGGGATAGACTCCCTCGCTGACTGGCTGATACCGACTTTAGGCCGCTCCGTCGACTTTACTGACTTTACATATACTGTCTAAATAGGGCAGACTGGGCTATTTAACTTTGGTAAAGCAGCCGAAGATGTTATGAAGCAAATTAGCATGATACGCGACATCCTAATAGGTTATGTGGAACATACAGACAGACAGACAGACAGAGATAGACATATAGACAGACAGACAGACAGACATATAGACAGACAGACAGAGACACAGACAGACAGACAGAGACACAGGCATAGACAGACATAGAGACAGACAGACATAGAGACAGAGATATAGCGAGACAGATAGGGATATAGATAGACAGAGACAGATAGAGATAGAAATAGAAATATAGATAGACAGAGACAGATAGAGATATAGATAGACAGATAGAGATAGACAGATAGAGACAGACAGACACACACAAAGAAAGAGGTAGAGGTAGATAGATACAGAGACAGACAGGCAGACGAAGACAGACATTAAATATCCAATATTTATGCTATGAAGCAAATTAGCATGATACGCGACGTCCTAATAGGTTATGTGGAAAGAGTTTAACAAGTTCATTGCTCTTAGAGATACACTGATTATATTTGTATAATTGTCGAGTTATCTCAGTCGGTAGAGCCTTTCACAAGGTTCCTAGTTCGATACTGGCTCTCGCCAACTCATCGTTTGAGTAGCACAGGGATCTGTGCGGTAAAGTAAGAAGCTGATGGTAGGTATGGCGCTCCAGCTCAGATGCCAAAAATAAAGAATAGACTCCCTCGCAGTCTAACTGATAACGACTTTAGGCCACCCCAACGACTCTACTTACTTTATACAAATATAGATATACTAAACAATTAGAGTAATTATAATTATACAAAACATGATTTGCATACTTGTATTTTTTGTTTTGTATATATTCTACTGTTCTCCACCAGCTCTAAATAGGGTAAACTGGGCTATTTAGCTTTGGTAAAGCTGCCTGAGATATTGTTACATAATTATTAGGTACTTAATATTTATGTGCAATAGTGTAGAAATAAAAATGGATGTTATAAGTTACAGCCCATGGCCTTGAAGGATGAGTGACAAGGCTTGACCTCAGTCCTAACCTTCCGGTGGATACCGTGAGAATCGGTGGAGGAGACCCTCTTCCTGTTTAGATTAGAAATAGATTTTAGTCAGTCGGCGAGAAAGCACGACGGTGGTAAGTCGTGTTATACACGTGGCCGACTCGATGGTAGTCGAGGTAGTCTGGTGGGAGATTTCGAGAATAAAATATGATCAAAGTAAATCGAAGTCTTGTGTTATTATCTAAAAACTAACAATGACACAGGGCTTCTGATAAAGAGAAATCCCCAATAAAAGACCAGACCCGAAGTCCCCAAGAAAGTCCAGACCTTAGAAGATTCCAGACCAAGACAAGATGTTATAAGATTCCAAAGACGGCCAGAAGAATAGAGTAAGAAAGAAGTAAGTAAAGAAGTAAAGAAGGGTGGGTATACAGCAATATTTTGAATTACACGACATGATACTCGACGTCCTAATAGGCTATGTGGGAAGGGTTCGACACCTATATTTGCTCTAAGAGATGCTATGAAGGGGAATTACTCAGCGTGGCACACCGACGACCTAATGGGTTATGTGAGAAGAGATTGGCACCGCAAAGTAAACATTTTATTTCTCTTAGAGATTCTATAAAGGGGAATTACTCGGCATTTAACCCCAACGACAGATTACAAGAAATGTTCCTAATATAAATTCTGTAAATAAAAAATGACTTGGTATCTGTCGTAATGGCGCCGTTTCAGGGGACATTCATAAAAGATGAATTATAGAAAGCTCCGTGTATTTTGTGGATATACATGTGTTTTTCCGCAGCTTTTTATTCCAGATTTAGTCTAACATCTTCACACTCAGCTCGAATTACGGTAATTTCTCCCGACAGAATATTAATGAAATATTTTGTTAAAAACACAAACAAACAAATTAGCAAAAACGTTAGCCAAAAAGTGAAACGAGATTTGAAAACGAGACTTGAAAATACACAAAAACAATTTTTCTTAAAAGAGATTTGGCCAGTTTGTGCTGGAGCCAAATGTCTATTAGTCACAAGTAATAAGGATCAAACGGAGGGTTTCTTTTTTATAATTCATTATATTTTAGGGTAACACTGAATTAATTGTGGTGAGTCTAATTCAGTGCTTATTGAGGATGACTGCTTTTAGTATTATGAAGATTTCAAATTCACATCCAAATATTTACTTTAATAAAAAAAAAAAATCTTGCAAACAAATGGTCTCTTATTTTATATCTTTTTAAACGTTTTTTCTTAGTTTAAATACAGCAAAATAAATATTTTCAAAACATGGATTATAGAAAATTAAATTTAAACTGAATGATTTTCATATTTTTAAAGCTTACCCTAGCAAAATACAAGGCCAGATAGACAGATAGATAGATAGATAGATAGGTAGATAGATAGGTTTTAAAAAGACATCGACAAATTGAAGAACAGATAACCACACACACACACGTACGCGCGCTCACATACATACACACATACACACACACACACACACACACACACATATATATATATATAATATATATTATATATATATATATATAAGTAAAGAAATAACAAAAGATTTAGAGATTTAGCATTATAGTCTATTTTCAGGGAGCTTAGACAAATAGTCTATTTGCGAATGATGAAATTTTTTATTACTTTAAAGGCTATATATATATATAATATATATATATTATATATATATATTATATATTATAATAATAATATAATATATAAAATAAATATATAAAGGTTTTACATATCTATTTATTTGGTGACATTTGTAACATCTTCACCTGACGATTGTTGACGCATGAAACCAAAATGGTCGTGAATGTTCTTTGTCACCAAATAAATAGATATGTAAACCTTTATTATTTATTTTATTATATTATATAACAGCTCTAATTTATATTGAGCACTCTACAATAATACTGCGTTTGACACACCATTCCAGTAAAAGCTGAAACAGTGACAATCCACACTACATATATATATATATATATATATATATATATATATATTATATATATTAAGGCCTATCTTTTAATTTCCCTCTCCTTGTCGTCATCTCTCCCTCTCTATGCACACACACACCACACACACACACACACAACACACCGCATATATATATATATATATATATATATATATATATATATATATAGAGAGAGGAGAGATGATTATATATTAAACAAATAGATACATAATAAGCGTCTATCTTTGCTTTTATCATGGTTGACCACTGACTTTAAGCACTGGTGGAAAATATACAACAATTATTTTAGCTATGATATAGGCCTTAAATCTTAAGTTTAGCATAGAGTTTTTAACAAGACCTCAAAGGTGTAGCACCCTGTGAGTATCCAATTCCCTACGATTGGGTATATAGTCCCGTTTATCAATCATTGGGGAAACATAGAATATGATTATTTTCTTTCATGTTTATTTCAATTTTATCCTTAACTAAATTGTTACCCATCATATATGTCTGTGTATTAATGTTGGAAATATATTTTGTCATAGTAGGTAACATCAGGTTTAATCATTTTAGTCACCCATACTTTATATGTCCCATGAGTCAATTAAAGTGAACTTCAACCATATGTTTTGTACACACCCACACACCCACCCACACACACACACATATATATATATATATATATATATATATATATATATATATATATATATATATATATTGATCTCTCAGTGACCGAAAAGATACATACATTCCTATGGGGATAAGATATCGGACTACCATGCGGTCAGTCTGAGTTCGACCCTACCAAGGACAGTTGTGTCTAGCCACACTGAGGAGGCATGATATGCCGAAACATGTGTCTGTGGATGACTTTTATATATATATTATATATATATATATATATATATTATATATATATATATATATGGAGGATATGTGCTTAATTGAAGTCTTACCTAATTTTGAAAATTAATTAGTTAATAATTAATGAATTTAGGCGGGCATATATGTTCAAATGTAAGGCTAAACAAATCGAGAAAATGTCAATCCCTGAACGTAATTAGGTCTCATCAGCAAGGTTATAGACAAGGGAGACTGCTCAATTAGGTATGACTTCAATTAAGCACATATCCTCCAAAAATTGTCGGCTAAAAAACCATATCAAATAAACACATTGTTTGTTTACTTACTCTCATATATAATATATATATATATATATATATATATATATATATATATATATGGGTAAAGTGTGGAATAAATTACGATGATATGAAAAAATGAAGACAATACGTAAAATTAAATTGAGATGTTTCGCTAAAAAGATATAAGGAAATATGAAAAAGCCAGACTTGTTAGTAGTATGATATCTCATGATAGCAAACAATCACAGGGTAATTTTACACAGATCCTTACTCATAAACCTACAAGTATTCGTGTAATTCTCTGATAAAGTATGTGGGTCTGCAGAAGGTTTAATAAGCCATGCGAGAGGAAGAAAAAAAGAGAGAAAGTAAGAAAGGAATATAGATAGATAGATAGATAGATAGTGAGTCGTGTAGATATTAGTTTGTGTTTGACTTAACATATGTACTCTAAATATCAAACACAAGCGCGCATATACACAAATGTGTATAGATATGTTAGAAAGAATATCGATAAATTGAAAACAGATATAAAGATACATATATAATTATAGTTAAAACTGCAAATAGATACATGTAAGTATGTTTGAAAAGTGATAGATAGATAGATAGATAGATAGATAGATATGAACAAGATAACATATATAATAGCTGGTTGAGATAGATAGATAGATAGATAGATAGATAGATAGATATTTTTTAGGATTTTATCTTACTTTGTAAGCTGAGAAATATATATTACATTGTATATTTTTCCTATGAAGCTAAATTTCTGTTCCCCATCGTCACGAACATTCCAAATTCTAGCTGCTTATAAGTGTGTCCCTGTCAATCTCGTACCAAATTTTATAATTTATAATATATATATATATATTAAATGTTCTACTTTGAAATCGATAAGACAAAAAATAGCATCTTTTTGTTTTTAGTTTTTATGTGTATTGTAATTGCTTTCAAATTATAAATATATTATAATATACTTAACAATGATTCAAGCAAATTACCAATTACTTATATATATATATATATATATATATATATATATATATATATGTATATATATATATATATATATATATTATATATATATATATATATATATATATAATACTAATATTATTATTAGAGGAAAAATAAAGAGTCTACCATGGTTTCAATCAAATTGAAATGATTTCTTCAGGACCCTAACCTACGTTAACTAAATCTATGTAATTCCTTAGTTAAATTGAAGATAATTATCAGATAATAACGGTTGAACGCTACGTTATTCAGCTCTCAATTTTCGCGTGCGGCCTGCGCGCGAAAATTGAGAAAAAACAATGTATCGTTTCACATGTGTATTCATTCCTTAATTCTCATTTCTGTATTGTCATCAATTTAATTCTAATTATAAATAATAGATAGTAAAATTTAATTCTGATTATATTTTAGGGGTTTAATATTACTAATTCATAGTTTTTATTGTTCGTTTTTGTATTTATCCTATTTAAAAGGAATAACTATTTAAGAAAAAAATTTATTTATACTAGCAAATATATGCACCCTCCGGGTGCAAGTATTTAAGTTTAATGTAATAAAATATTATATTAAATTAGAAAGGCTAATGAAACTAAATAAGAATGCAGATAAAAAGATTTGAAACAGAGGGAGTATAATAACAAATAGCACAACTGAAACTTACTCTTCCATCACTCACGTCTTTCATTGTTATTTTTTCTAATTTAAGTATTTAGTTAAAAGAGGAAGTAAAGAATAAAATGACAGTTATTTGTTCTTGTTAATAGATTTCATTTAAGATTCATTGAAGAGATTTTTGATTATATTCATTAAAATAAAACCAAACAGTTAGAAATCAATAATACTAAGCACATATTTAATAAAATCACATTTTTAATATCAATATGCAAATTAGCCTTTCCGTTCACACTGTAAACCACTATTTAGTTTTATATATAAATATAATTGCATGTAGTCAGTATGTAGACATGGTTAACAGTAATAATAATGTAAAACAATTTTATTAATAATTGAGGTTTAAATAAAAATACAATCATGGAAAATGTGATGTCAATAACTAAGGGAATAGTGATATGAGTAGTAATATAGTTTCGGTTACAGACAGAAAAGCACACAATCTCCATTATAATAAGATAGTTAAATTTAGTTAAAATTGGATACCATATATATATATATATATATATATATTAGGTTTTTTATTATAGCTTTTGGATGATCTGTTTGATTTGTTCGTCAATGACGTGATATATATATAAATGGAACTGTTCAAACCAATTGTGGATTAAATGTAAAAAAATAGAAAAATCTAACAAGGTTCCTTGTCCTTTTTTTTTAAATTTGAATATGACAATTCATTGAATTGAAGCCTGTCATCACGTTGCTCTATCATCCTCTCTGCCAGTTCTCATCAAATCAAAGAGTCACAGATTTCAAACGGGCATCGAACTCTGAATTCGTGGGACAGTTGGAATGTGTTTCCAATGGCGCCATTGCAATTTCTCTCGTTAGACGTTTATTAAAAACGATGGAGGGAATTCCCGCCATAGCCTAACGCTCTTTGTGTCTCACGATTCAATAAAAAAAATGTTGTCAGAAACAATTCTAGGTACAGCATTGCATCTTTATCCTCCTCAAAGAGAATTGGTAGAGAGTAGCAAGAACTCTGGATAAGTAAATGATGCCTACCCCAGATATCATTTTCCTGCTTTTATATATATATATATATATATATATATATATATATATATATATATATATATAAAAGGAATGACTTACCGGTAAAAATATTAGGTTGGTCTCAATATTTGATTGGTACAATTGTTACTCGGATAGATTAGCGTTATAACAAATATAAAGTACACAATACGTAAGTAAAGTGGATTATAGTGTGTACTGAAATAACCTACTCAAGTTTCACCATAAGGATCGTCAGGGTTAAATACACTTAATTAATCAAGATACTGATTAATCACAGCTAACTGCAAGAGTTCATTTTGTAAATATCTATGATATTTAATATATTTACAAAATGAACTCCTGCAGTTAGCTGTGATTAATCAATATCTTGATTAATTCAGTGGATTTAACCCTGAAGATCCTTATGGTGAAACTCGAGTAGGTTATTTCTGTATACACTATATATATATATATAGAGAGAGAGAAAGAGATAGATAGATAGATATGAACAGACTAAAATAAATAGATAGATATGAACAGATTAACATTGATAGCTAGATAGATAGATTTGTGCGTATAGATACACAGAAAGAATTGGTATAAACAAAAAAAAATATTTTATTTTATTTTTTTTTTTTTTTTCTAATTTCTTATTTGCCTTGCCCATATCAATCCAGTGTGTGTGTTGCATTTTAAAAGGTTAGAATAAAACTAATATCTATCAAGAACTATGGTTATATATTCTGCTGATTTGGGTTTTAGGGGTTAAGGTAAAAGGTAGGTTAATACTGTGATTTTCCTTTTTTTAATTTTTTATTTTTTTTATTTATACATATATCATATATATGTTTTATCCACAGCCTGGTCACATGAAGCAAGGGAAATTCATATTCTTTAAGGTCAATTATTTAGTCAAATTTATCAATAATCAAAGTAAAGCCTATTTGTTAACAACTAGTGTGCATTGGTTGTGTGTGTGTGTGTGTGTGTGTGTGTGTGTGTGTGTGTGTGTGTGTTGTGTAATTTAATTTAATTAATTCATCGCAGTTAACCCTGATGATCCACATGGTGAAACACGAGTAGGATATATTTACTATTTTACTATATATATATATATATATATATATATATATATTATCATCATCATGTCGCGTAAGTAGCACGGATATCCCTATCATTCATTGCCTCTGGAGTTCTTCTGCGCAGCATCCAGCATCCTCACGTAATTGGTCAATGTAGGTCCTGGCTGGGCTGCCCACATTAGCATGCCCATGTGTTGGCTTCCACAGGAGTATTTCGCTTATGATCTCGTCCTTGTTTCTCCAGCAGTGTCCTGCATGCCTAGTAATATATGCCTAGTCCGTCTTACTCGTATGGTTTGGGAAATGGTGGGCAAGTGGCCATACAGCTGCCTCCATGTGGGGTGTTGTTTCCACGACTTGTTCGACTGCACGCAGCATTCTTGTGAAGGTCCCATCTAGTTTATTCTCTAGGCGCCTCGTTAGGGTCCAAGTGGTGTAGCCATACAGCAGTACTGATATAACCACAGCCTGGAAGAATTGTCGCTTTAGCTTGTCAGTGAGATCGGATTTCCATATGACTGATAATTTGTTTGTGGCCAACCATGTCTTTCCTATTCGTGTATTAATATCGCTCTCTGTGGATGAGATATTACTACCTAGGTATGTGAATTGTTCTACTATCTTAAGAGGCTTACCGTCAAGTGTGGAGATGTCTCCTTTCTTTTTGAAACTCATGAACTCCGTTTTATCAGAGTTCACACAGAGGCCGATGTTCTTTGCTGCCTCCTCCAAGCTATGTAGTAGTGACTCAGTCTGTGCCGGTGTATCTGCAAGAAGTGCAAGGTCATCTGCATAGTCTGAATCTGTGACAGTTTGTGCGGGATATCGCATGC
>CM042161.1:45395681-45398181 GCA_023376005.1 Doryteuthis pealeii
AGTTTTATTTTAAAACTTTTTAAAATTCTTGTAGATTAAACAATAAACACCATTTTCAGTGATAGCAAAAACAAACACGTGTAGATTATGAAGTATTTGGTAGAGAAGATAACGATAAAGGAAAACCATTTTTTTTTAATTTATTTAAATAAGATTCAACATTTCTTAAATGTTATTTATTCTGGTGGACCTAGAATGATTTTTTGGGTGTATTTTAATATTTTCTCTGACGTGATTTAAATCGTATTCATTTAGATGAGAAAAACGACCATTTTTTTTGTTTGTTTTGATAATTACTCTCAGTTGGTAGAGCGTTCGGCTAGAAACCACAAGGTTCCTAGTTCGAATGATAAGCGTATGAGTAGCACAGGGGATCTGTGCGGTAAAGTAAGGAGCTGATGGTAGGTGTGGCGCTCCACCTCAGATGCTAAAAAACAATCAGCGCTATTGAAAAGGGGATAGACTCCCTCGCTGACTGGCTGATACCGACTTTAGGCCGCCCCGACGACTTTTAAAAAAAAATTTATGTAACGTTGTTTTTATTGTTTTGAAAAAAATAAAATAAGATAATTCATTTCTTAAAGCAAATTTATCAATTTACAGAAAAATTAAATCTAATAGGGTTCAATTTCGGCTGAATGTTGAAATAGGTCGGAAAAGGTAAAAGGAAAAGTTTTGTGTGGGCATAGAATTTATTGAATTTAGAAATTACTAAGGATACGAATTATGTTATTTTTGTGTTAAAACATGCAGTTTTATTGTTTCTATCAATCTTTAAAATTCACTGATATTGATTAATTGTTTATTAAGGATTATTATTAGTTTCTTGAAACCATATATAACTGTGTGCAAACAGATGACTAATATCAAATAGAAATAATTACCTGAAAATATTTCATTTGTAGTATTAGATAGGAATACTTGAACCCATCCACCTGTGTGCAAATTATTTGTATTAGATAGAAATACTTGATATCATTTGTGTGAAAATTATATATCATATAACTGTATGCAAGAAACACTATAGAAAAGAAAAAACTACATAGAATATGTAAATATAAATGCACAACGAATTCAATTCTATAACCTCTTGGCATGAAATAACACCTGAATGTTTGACATGCCGTTAAAATCAATCAATCAACATGAGAATATTATGATGTTTTGTAAATAATGAAAGCTGTTTACTTTATAACTTTTATATAATCCCAGATTCTTCTATTATTTTTTTCCAAAATTGTCCCAGATGGAGCAATGACACCTCAGCGTCCAACCCTATCTCCCCAAATCCCGGGAAAACGTGAGAAATTTTAGCTGGAGGCGATCCCGCTTTATCAGCCAAACTGTAAACAAACAGACACACAGACTGAAGACGGTTTCTGGCAAGAATAAAAAAAACAAAAAACGTTATCTATAAGAGTTTATTAACAGACAGACGGTGAAGCTGTCAAAGTTATCGGTTATAAAAATGATTTTAAGTCTCGGGTAAAAATGGTCAGCTCGCCACCCCATCCCTGACTGGAAAAGCGGAGGATGGGAGAGATACTGTGTTTACCGAGACTAAAGAACTGAGATTACATTCTCAGCTCAATTGTTTTATACCCGCTGGGTGCATCGGATAGTATCATGATTAACAAGCAAGGCGAGCGAACTATGAATGAATGAGTTCGATTCTCATTGGGTACCCCATACTTCTTGTCTTGGCATAACATAGGAATTGGAATCGGCGGCTTGAGATCAAATCCAGGACAAGTCTGTTTGCGTTTCATTTCGTGTTAATTATCTGGGGAAAGTTATAAATCCACAATCCCAATCTATGGGTATATATTTATCCAACCCCTCTGCCATGGGCGGGATGTAACACAAGGTTCATTTTTAAACAGAGTAAAACTCGAATTGAGAATTTTCATTCTAAAGTAATTGCTTAACCAAGGCTAAATAACACATCTAACCTATTATTTACCCATAGCTGGGGAAGAAAAGAGGATGGTATGCCTTCAATTATGGGTAAATAGTAGGGCAGACTGAGTTCTTTAGATATAATAAGGCAAGCTGTCAAGAAGAAGGAGAAAAACAATTCAAAATGCTGTACTCTGCTTCAAAATCGACCTTTTGTCGAATCGTGCTCGTAGCAGAGGGGTTGGGTACATACATACATACAACACAATACACACACACACACACACACACAAGCATATATATATATATATATATATATATATATATATATATATATATGAATCTAAATGATGTATTCATTTATTATTGAGATAATTAAGTGTTCACCCGTTTAAAATGATTATGAAGTTACATTTCTGTATGGTATATAATGGAATACCATCATTGTTTAACTTACGGACAAGTATAATTATCAAGACAGGAACATGTATCGTACATTAAAATGAAGCTGGCCCTCTGTAGATCACATCCCTACTTCTCCACATAGGTGAGTCAAAAGGTAATGTCATTTTGTTTATGACAGGTATAATTACCAACTCAG
>CM042161.1:45400681-45408181 GCA_023376005.1 Doryteuthis pealeii
ACACACAACACACACACACACACACACGCATATATATATATATATATATATATATATATATATATATATATATATAAATACCGTCCAAGAAATAATAAAAAGAATAAGAAAGGTAGTCAGGAACGTACTATACAAATCCAAGAAACACTAATACTAATAATTCGTAAGCAATTATATAGTATTGATTTATGATTGAATTTAGAGTTTGACTATTTGGTCAAGATCAATTTTTAAGCAAAGCACACTTGGTTTTAATTAAGAGTTTTTTCCTTCTTCTAGATTGGTTGCAGTACCAAGATTAAAGAACCGATTCTATCCTTCTATTTATAGAATCATCACACTAAGTTCCAATAACCGTCGAATTGGTAAGACAAGGCAACAATAAGTCGTAACTGAATACGAATCTAATCTTGTCGCAATACTACTGCAAAATGACAGGGTATTTATGAAGCCTCATAACATCATCGAAATCAAGCAGCCAATCAGGATTCAAGGAATGGAATCACCCAAATACATGAATGGACTATTTTTGACTTCCATAAATACCAGCTTTCTTGGGGCACTGGCGGCGGTGCTTAGCTAGTTGCTGTTGTTCAAACCAACAGTATACTGACTGACTTCAATATGGCACTGCGAACAGAATTAGATTCGTTCAGTTCACGTATCTGGATAAAGAATAATTATATTCATATCTTTCCTAATGGTATGATTCTACGTGAAATATAAACAGCCTCGTCCATGATTTGATCTCGTGTCTCCGGGTTCATTTCCTACGATGATCCGTTACGCATCGAGTGCCTCCCGATATAATGTTAGCAACGTTAGTCTAACTGACGTTTTTAGTGAGTTCGATTCTTACTGGGCGCCCCAAACTTCTGACCTCGTGCCAATAATCAGGCTTTGTAAATGACAACCAATAATTCCACTTGTTTTTTGTTCGTTGTTGTTGTTGTCTTATTTCTTGTGTTTGTGTGTGTGTTTTTAGGGGGTTACTTCGCGTGATATAATGTTTATGAGCGAAACTAGGTGACTTTTTCAGTGAGTTCGATTCTCACTGGATACATCTTACATTTAACTTTTTGATAAAAATTAATCTAAGCTTATTAAATGTCCCGCCCTTCGGCTGGGGCGTTAGAATGCACCGACTGCACCTCTGCAGAGGGGTAAGACTCCCCCAATGGGGCCACCTGTTGGCCGTGGGATGCTTAAGGATAGAGCCCAGGTGGATGAGCAGTTCATGACGTGCAATACTCCACTTTGACCCTATCTTGGGCTAGATGGGCGGTCGGAGAGGCCCCCTCCGATCAATCGGCTGGTCACGTCAAGCCCTAGCACCTATATCATTTTTCCAACCCTATTGCCCTTATGGAAAGCCCCAACCCCTTTTTATCATATGGGTGCTAGAAGGCGGTGACTGCGGGTCTACATGTCCTGGGAATGACGTTAAACTCTATCTGATGGTGAGGTTCCAGTTCTGGAGGTTTGGGGAATGTGGAGCACCCCTTCATCACCATTGCTCCCTGGTCCACTCTGACCCCGAGTGGTAGTACCTGTTAGGGTCCCATCTATGGGTTAAATAGAAAAATGTATTTATAAACAAAATTGTATTATCCATTAAGAATTGATTTATTTCAAAACTTTATCGGCATTAAATGACCCACTGAGGTTGATATGCCGTAAAACAAAACAAACAAACAAAAAATATTAAATGTCAACATAACATGGCCACATGCTCCCCCACCAAAAAAGAACTTACATACACAAACTCGGGTTCCTGCTAACTTTGCATATATATAGTTTGCCACATTGATACCAATGCGTACGCAAAATAGTTTTTTTGTTTTGATTTTGTTGTTTTGTTTTTTATTTACACTAGGACATTTTACTTGGTTTTCGGAAAGACCGGAAAGAGATTATTTTTTCTCACGTTGACGACAAAGCCGAACCGTTTACATTGGGTGATATCGATGACTGTGGATTTTCGCAGCCAAAGACAATGCCCTTACCGAAATGAGAGCAACGATCTAAGTATTCACACTATTTCCAGCTTAAAGGACGTGTGTTGTCTACTCTTATAACACAGATGTACTAACGTTGCTTTCAGGGGAAAGACTTTATTGTTTTGTTTTATTGGGGTTTTTTTGTTTTGTTTTGTTTTTTCATTCTTTCTCGTTTTGGAGAGAAGAAACTAAGAAGGTAAGAAAAGATAACTTTGCACACGTAAGGCGGTTGTTAAAGAAGAAAAAGCTAAACAAAAAAGTGGTTGTGTTTAATTTGATTTTAAAAACATGCCCAAAACTCTAGTTTTGGCACTAGAAAAAAAGAAAAAAGAAAAGAAAAAAGAGGGAAAGAAAGAAGAAAGAAGAAGAAAGAAGAGAAAGAAAGAAAGAAAGAAAGAAAGAGGGAGAAAAGAAAGAAAAAGAAGAAAGAAAGAAGAAAGAAAGAAAGAAAGAAAAAAAAGATGGAGAGAAAGAAAGAAATAAAGAAAAAGAGGGAGAGAAAGAAAGAAAGAAAAGAAAGAAAGAAAGAAAGAAAGAGGACGGAAAGAAAAGAAAGAAAGAAAGAAAGAGGGGAAAAGGAAGCGGGAAAGAAAAAAGAAAGGAAAGAAAGAAAGAAAGAGGAAAGAAAGAAAGAAAAAAGAAAAAAGAAAGAAGGAAGAAAGGAAGCGGAAGAGAAAGAAAGAAAGAAAAAAGAGGGACAGAAAGAAAAAAAGAAAGAAAGAAAGAAAGAAAGAAAGAAAGAAAGAAGAAAGAAAGAAGAGGGAGAGAAAAAAGAAAGAAAGAAAAAAAAAAAGAAAGAAAGAAAGAAAAAAAAGAAAAGAGGCGAGAAAGAAAGAAAGAAAGAAAGAGGGAGAGAAAGAAGGAAAGAAAGAAGAAAGAGGGTGAGAAAGAAAGAAAGAAAGAGGGAGAGAAAGAGAAAGAGGGAGAGAGAAAGAAGAATCTAAATATTCATAGTGTACGTATTTGTATATAATGGAACATCCATATATCTTTTCATCACCATATCAACACATCTCTTTACCTACAAGATTTAAGTATGTACTTATCTTATAGATACATGGATAGATATATAGATATATAGATAGATAGATATTGGTACATACATATATACTAACAGGATAGCGATAAATATAAAAGAAAGAAAAAAGAGAAACGTATATATATATATATATATATATATATATATAGAGAGAGAGAGAGAGAGAGAGAGAGAGAGAGAGAGAGAGGGTACATACGTTTATATATATATATTTATACATGCATACTGGCAGGATAACGAGACATTGAAAAGAAAGAAAGAAACCAGCAAAGATAGATAGATAGATTACTCGTACTGCTTGTTTAGTGTGGGTTTGTTTTACAGCATATGAATATTTCTTGTCTACATTATTTAAACTAGCAAATATATGCACCCTCCGGGTGCAAGTTGTTTAAGTTTTTTATAATAAAATATCACATTAAATTAGAAAGGCTAATGAAAACTGAATAAGATGCAGAAAAAAAATTGAAACAGGGGGGTATGATTGAAAATAGAACAACTTTGAAACTAACTCTTCCATCATTTCCTTACTCCCGTCTTTCATTGGTAATTTTCTTATTTAACTATTTAGTTAAAATAGGAAAGTAAAGAATAAAATAACAGTTATTTTCTTCTTGTTAATGGATTTCTTTAAGATTTATCCCAGAGATTTTTGCTCATATTCAATGAGATTAAACCAAACAATTAGAAATCAATAAACTAAGCATATATTTATCAAAATCACATTTTTAATATCAATATGCAAATTAGCCTTCCCATTCACACTGTAAACCGCTATGTTGTTGTATAAATAAATACAATTGCATGTTATTAGTATGTAGATATGGTCACCAGTCTTAATGATGTAAAACAATTTTATTAATAATTGAGGTTTAAATAAAATAAAGTCAGGGAGAATGTGATGTAAATAACAAAGGGAATTGTGGTTTGTATAGTAATATAGTTTCGGTTACAGACAGACAAACCCACAATCTCCATTATAATAAGATATGTACTTATGTTGATAATCTTCCATAGATAAGTATAACTCTATGAAATTTTTTTAATGTTAAAATTTATATAATTCAAAGATACTAGAATTTTATTATGTTCAGCGGAATATTATAAAATCAAAACGGATATTATTAGGTATTATTTTTAGCAAACACTGTAATCCAAAATATAAAAATGTACCACCTATCCAAAAATGATATACTTCTTATTAATATCTATTAATTTCAATGTTGCAGAGTTCGGTAAGTAATAATATCTAATGATATCCGTATTGATTGTATGATGTTCCACATAAATAGCGAAATCCTGGTATCTTTGCTTTAGAAGAAAATTAACCATCTATCCAAAAATGATATACTTCTTATTAATATCTATGCAATTTAATTTTTCGTTAAAGAGTTTCAATGTTGTAGAGTTCGGTAAGGAATAATATCTAATGATATCCGTATTGATTGTATGATGTTCGACATAAATAGCGAAATCCTGGTATCTTTGCTTTAGAAAAAAATTAACTTTTTTTTTCATTAAAAAAAACAATTGATAAGAGTGTACTTTTTTATGGGTGATAAGATAGAGACAGATTAATGTGTGTGTGTGTGTGTGTGTGTGTGTGTGTGTGTGTCTGTCTGTCTGTCTGTCTGTCTGTGTGTCTGTCTGTCTGTGTCTGTGTGTGTTTGTGTGTGTGAGGCGGGTACAAGAGTGTGCAACTTGTGTCTATTTCACCTTCTTTGTAGCCCTTCTTTGTAGACAGTCATTCTAGACAGGCCAATCTGCAAAGATGCCTTTTTAAATGTACCTTCTATATGACGTGTTAAATGCACCCGACAGATTATCAAGAATTTCGAGCAATTCGAAAAGTTGCCCAAACGACTTCTGTCTAAATCTCACAAAATCAACCATACTCATTATTGTCAACTAGATGAATTAAATTCATCTCTCTCACGTTTGAAAAATCTATGCATGAAATACCACATAGTGGACAGGGCACAAAGAAATACATATATTGTGTGCATGAGTGTGTGCTTGTATTTTATGTAATATTCATATTCTATCAATAGCGCCTGTATTGAACCCGTAGCGTTGGGGTTCTGAAGACTTTTCCATTATACGGATAGTCTACTGACTGAGCTAAACCGCCCCCACCACGGGTCAAATAAGTTGTCGGGGCGGCCTAATGTCGGTATCAGCCGGACGGCGAAGGAGTCTATCCCCTTTTCACTAGCGCTAGACCATAGAGATTGTTCGGGCGTCTGAAGCGGAGCACCACTCCTACCATCAGTTCCTCATCCATGTGCTACTCATACGCTGAGTTGGCGAGGGCCGGAATCGAACTAGGAACCTTGTGGTTTCTAGCCGAACGCTCTACCTACTGAGCTAATAGATCTCTGCTAATTGTTTCTGTTGATAGGAAAACTCGATATCATATAACTGAGTACAAAATCTTTTAATAAACTACACAAAAATGTAAATATAACCGTACAATGAACACGATTCCCTAACCCGTCGGCATAAAATAACCCGGAGGGGTTGACATGTCATTAAAATCTACCAATCAAATCAAATCAAGAATTAATAAAAAGAAAAGAATTGATTGATTGTTTGACTGATTTTAATGGCATGTCAATCCGTGTAGAGTTATTTTATGCCTTGGGGTTAATGAATCGCATTTACTGTACATTTCTTGTGTAGTTGCTTCTTAAGAGTTTTTGTTTTGTTTTTTGTTTTTTGCATACGCCCCATTTTAAATACCAATAACACTGGTTTACAAAGAAATTGAGGCAAGTACAAAAATAGTTGTTTTAACCTAATTTGGGGGTGCTGAATTCAGATTTGAAATCTGTTTTTACTCATCACCTCTAGGTTTTTTTAGATAACGCATACTGTACATTTTGTACACATACTGTACATAAAGACGTATATGCATTCAGGGTTAATTTCTAATATTGTTTGACTTATGTCTTCTTTTTTAGTTATTATGCAATAAATGTAAGTGATAGCATTACATTATATACATAGCTATATATCAAGACGGATTTTGGCAGTTAAGCGTAGCCAACACGTCTCAATCAACAGCCAGTAGTGCATGGCAGTCAGCGCAAGAGGCTGTCATCTCTCGCAGCGCAGGAGGAAGGTGTCCCAAGACAATTGTGTTACACACAATCTTTTGGGTATATATTTGTATACAATTTCTAACGACGCACATTTTATTGCCTTACATATGATTTAATTTTACTTTGTTGGATGCTCTTGCGTGACATCCATGAGGCAAAATACAGCAGATCATCTAAGAAAACACACTTCTAACTGTCTGCGGTAGTATGAATTTTGTACATTTGTCATCTAAGTATATTTATTCCGTCAATGTTCTTTATCTATCCTGTTTTATCTGTAATAAGCTGCTGCAACTATTGAAATAAGCACGTATATACACTGTATATACTAAAATGAGACTATTTAAAAGACAGAAAAAACACCTATTTACATTCTTGCCTCAGACAAAAAAATTTTTTTTATAAACCAGTGTAATTATCAAACAGATATATTTGACCCATAGATGAGACCATAACAGGTACTACCATTCGGGGCCAGAGTGGACCTAGGAGTAATGGCAATGAAGAGGGTACTCTACACTATTCTTATCTCCAGAACAGGGGCCTCACCATCAGATGCATTTTAATGTCATATCTAGAACAAGGTATTTTAGAGGGTCGTCTTACCCACTCCAAGGAATACAGTCAGCGTATTCTAAATCCCGTCAGTATGGGGAAAAAGAAGTAAAAAGAGATATAGGGGAAGATATTAAAAGCAAAAGAAAAAAGAAAGAAATAATGAATGAAAGAAAGAAAGAAAGAAAGAAAGAAAGAAAGAAAGAAAGAAGGATCTATGTGTATCTTTATTCATCGTCTATTTATTCAATATAATATTCATCTTTATTAGAGAGATTCAGAGAATTTGCTTACTTTAAGGTGTCAGTTTACGCGCCAAATTGAATTTGTTTCATTCACACCAAGATGGCCGCTTATTAAAAAGATGGCTGCTTATTAAGAGAGCAAACGAAACGTTTTCAGAGTACAAACAGCAAATTACAGAACGAAACAATCAATTCTTTCAGCAAACAGATTTTCGGTATCGCTACGCAAAAGCAACAGAAGATCTGTTTTAAAGCCTTTATTGAAAATTATTTAATATTAACGATTATATCAACACAAACAAGGAATAATAATATTCATTTACTGTTTATGACATTTTAAAGATGAAATTGCTACCGTATGTATATTTCTGAGTCGCAACATTCGCGAAATACAAGCTAAGCTTTTCCCAACTATTTATACACACAAAGTTTTTTTTAATCATCTCTCTCTCTCTCTCTCTCTCTCTCTTCTCTCTCTCTCTCTCTCTCTCTCTCTCTCTCTCTCTTCTTCTTCTTCTTCTTCTTCTTTCTTTGCTTACTTCTTTTTCTGTTGTTTA
>CM042161.1:45413181-45430681 GCA_023376005.1 Doryteuthis pealeii
CACATACACAAGTGCACACAAAAATACACACACACTCACATATAAACGTACACACACACACGCGCGCGCGCGCACACACACACACACACACACTCACAAATAGACATTTTCACACCCATTTATACTGATAGATATACTTACATATGTAACAAACTGTTTAAAATTATATAAGAGATTTAAAATGTTTTATATATCATTACACACTCTCTCACAAAACTAACAGATTAACCGTTTCATCTCTGTCAGTACGTAACCCTCAATAATAATCTTCATACAATGACTGCTATTTACACAGTAGCATTGCAACCAACAAAGCCTTCATCAGATGATGACTCTGGGTTCAGGCATGGTTTCGGGGCCGAAGCATCATTACCACTAACCCAGAGCGCCCCAGCAGTATCTCACGATACCACCAGACTTTGTCGGTTTGATGTCACAATATAGGACTGTCATATCCACGCTGATGCGGTCAGAGCCTTCTCCTGAATCGTTTTTTAAATATTTCCTCTTGTCTGGTGGAGAAAGTCCAAGTTTAGACAAAAATGCCGAGGTTGAGTTGGTAATAAATCCCCGGCATCCAACTTCAATGGGAAATACATCCGTTATCCATCCGTTTCTGACGCATTGTTCACGCAGGTCTTCATATTTGTTCTTCTGTTGCGTCTTATCTATTTTCTCTTTTATATAATTGATTCTTAAGACATTATTTTGTGCTGCTATTATGAGAGATTCGGATTCTTTCTTGGAGTTTCCCTATATCCATATAGTTATGGAGGCGCGTGGTCTAATGGTTAGAGTCGTAGGAAATGGACTCGTCAAGGCGTGTTCAATTCCTGGACGAAGCTGTTGGAATTTCACATGGCGCTAATACCCTTGGGAAAGGTATGAATTCAATTCTCCCTCCAGTTATGGGTAAATAGCAGGGCAGACTGGACTCTTTAACCATGGCTAGGTAACCAGTCTCGGAGAAGGAAAACTCTGAATTCAAACCTGTTAAACTCCGCTTAAGAAATTGACTTTGTGTCGCATCCTGCGGAGGGGTTGGTAAATATATATATCTATATAGTTGGGTTTTTTTTTCTCACATTTCTGTTTTCTGGGGGGGGTTGTTTTCTATTTGTCCATATGTCACAGGCTACTCTAGTTAATCTTTCTTTGCTCTTTTTAGTGTATTTCTTGAGTCCTCAAATTGTCGCATCTACACAATCCTCCATGCTGGCGAGACCTCTTCCTTCTTATTTTCTTGATACATATAGTCAATCTAAGTGATCTCTTGGGTGCACCGTCACCAATTTACTTGTCCTTTGGTCCATCTGTCAGATTTTTTCTCTTGCCCAGAATGGTCCAGAGTATCGTACAAGAACCTTAGTGTTTATTCCCTTAAGGAGACTTTTGCTGCAGAAGTTGTTTTTTTTACGAAGTTTTCTTGTTATTCTTTTCTTACTTATTCTTTCTTTGACGGAATCTGCTTCCGATGTTCTCAAGTACTTGTAATTCTCTTTTCCTCCAAATGTTTTTTTATATTTTTCCTGGTTTGTTAATTCTGTTCCTCCCGTCGTTTTTCTCTTCCCTTTTTTTCATCAAGAGCATGGTACACATTTCGATCCGAAATTCCATTCGTACATCCTGGCTATATATTTTTATGGTCCTTTACTAGTTCTTTCTAGTTCTTTTTCATTTTTTGACAAATATTTTGATATTGTCCATATACAAAAAGGTTGTTTATTATTATTTGACTCCTTGCGGGTTTTTACAGCAGAATTAGCAGGTAGTCTTCACTGGAGTCTGAGTGACAGCAAGTATCCACAGGATTTTAGTTGGTTTGGTTTTGTTTTACGGCATATCAACCTCAGTGGGTCATTTAATGCCGATAAGGTTTTGAAATAAATCAATTCTTAATGGATAATACAATTTTTTTATAAATACATTTTTTCTATTTAACCCATAGATGGGACCCTAACAGGTACTACCACTCCGGGTCAGAGTGGACCAGGGAGCAATGGTGATGAAGAGGTGCTACAGGATTTTAGTACTCTTCTGAGTATTTTAGCCGATCTTAATAATGCTGTTGTTTCGATGGTATCCTCAACTTTCCTATTACAATTGTTATCACCTTCACCCTCATGTACCACAGTTTGTTGGTGGGGGGTAGTTCTCTGGCAAGCTAAAAGTCCATTTTCACTCTGTGGAACATCGGAACATAAAATCCACCAGATTACATGTTCTCATCTCCTTGCTAATTAACTGTAGGCTTGCTTCTAGTCTGGATTAGATGATCGGTTTGTATCTCAAAATCCCGGAGAATTTGATACGTCTCGTTCCAAGAACGGAATCTAGTGGTATGTATTCGGTGGTTTGGTTAAAATTCAATTTCTTGCACAACTCCCAGTGGGTCACCTTTCCCACCTAGTCGTGTCTAGTCTTGTACTCCAATTGTGTTCGTTTACTGCATTCGCTTATTATTATTATTATTATTATTATTATTACTACTACTACTACTACTATCATCTTTACTACTACTATCTCTACGACTACTACTATTATTTATCTATATATCAATACTGGTGTTCCTAAATTTTCCATCCGTTATCATCCTGCAACAACCTCTGGTTAAAAATGGGACCACCTAAATCCTCCAAGATGCAATGCAAAAATGTAAATCCAGATTATCTAGTGTTGCTTTATCGCATATTTCTAATTTGTTCCATTTTATTTCACCCTATTCTAAAAATGAAACATTCCAAATGGTCTTGCATCGCTTGAATACTCAATGTAAAATTAAAATGAATGGGGAAAAAAATAATTTAGATGTTTGTTTTATTTGCAATATTGAAAATGTGAATTACGGAAGATATTTTGGTAATTTTGATCTTAGGTCGGCCCAGATGCCTTCCCTAATTTATGCTAGATAACGAGTTTCCTTCCCAATTTAGATATTTTCCTAGTCGTGTTTTTGTCACTTTTTTGTCGGTAAATTAATGTAGATATTTTAAACGCCCCCCCCCCCGATTTATATCAGCAAATCAATGTAGATAAAAAAATGATTTTGGGATTGAATTTGTACAGTATTATATCGATTGTTATTGTATATTTTTATATCATTTATTACAAAGACAACAGTAGGGTTTATATGTAACTAGAAGTGGCTACCCAGAGTGGCCTGGGTAGAGGGAGGGAAAACCTGGTGTATTGATTTGTTTACTTTTGAGATTTACAAATGCTGGACTTTTTAAAGTGGAATTTCAATGCTATTTCTATGTATATTTTAATTTTCAATTTAAACAAAATAAACTTTGAATCAAGTCAACATGTTCTCAAATGCCTATAATTTCCCGCCTATCCCTTCCACTATTCCCCTCTCCTTCTCACAAACTCATGCCCCCTCCCACAAAATCTCTACTGCATAGTTCGTTCGAACTACTACTAATTCCTACAAACTCACACTACCAATTGTTACTACCTCCCATTACAAATTCCTACGATACTGCTCGTTTTCTTTAAAAACGAGACACTACGAAACATACCATCAGTTTCCAACCTGAAGATGGCAAATCGACATGCCGAAAACGCTCGTAGAGCCACCTTTGGTGGATTGCTACACCTATTCCACCCTGACACCAAAAAGATGGCCAGACACCTTGAACGGATTGAATAGAAACTTGTACGACAGGAATTGTCACTCGAGTTCAAAGAAAAAGGTTTAAAATAGAAAATGCTGCCAAAATACACTTCTAACATCAGCTCCCCACTTTACTGCACAGGTCCAAACAGTGCTACTCATGTGCTAAGTTGGCAAGTGCTAGAATCAAACCTTGTGGTTTCTACGTGGATACTCTACACACACACGCATACACACACATACACACACACACACACACACACACACACACACACACATATATATATATATATATATATACACACATATATATATATATATATTTATATATATATATATATATATATATATATTGGGAAAATATATGCTTAATTGAAGTCGTACCTAATTTTTGAAAATTAATTAATTGATAATTAATGAATTAGGCGGGCATACCTGTTCAAATGTAAGGCTAAAAAAACGAGAAAAATCCTTACATTTGAACAGGTATGCCCGCCTAATTCATTAATTATCAATTAATTAATTTTCAAAAATTAGGTACGACTTCAATTAAGCACATATTCTCCCAAACATTGTCGGCTAAAAACGCCATATCAAACACATTGTTTGTTTGTTTACTTCTCATATATATATATAAATATATAAATATATATATATATAAGCATGTTCATATCTATATATCTATCTATCGATCTTAGTGTGTTCATATCTATCTATCTATCTATCTTAGCATGTTCTTATCTATCTATCAATCTATCTATCTATCTATCTATCTATCTTAGCATGTTCTTATCTATCTATCTATCTATTTATCTCAGTATATTATCTATCTATCTATCTATCTATCTATCTATCTTAGCATGTTCTTATCTATCCATCAATCTAATCTCAGTATATTATCTAATCTATCTATCTATATATCTATCTATCTATCTATCTATCTTAGCATGTTCTTATCTATCCATCAATCTATTTATCTCAATATATTATCTATCTATCTATCTATCTATCTATCTATTTTAGCATGTTCTTATCTATCTATCAATCTATTTATCTATTTCGGTATGTTCTTATCTATCAACCTGTCTATTTACCTATGTTTTATTTGTTTCTGCTCAATTTTTTTTTCCTCTCGACAACTGAAAAAAAATAAACTCCATCGAGTCGTGAACGTTGACATGAAATGGAATAGGCAGAAAGCCAGCGAGTGTTATCCAAAAGTTTTATCTTAACATCCCTCCACCAAAAAATTGGAAAGGAGGGAAAAAGATCGAGAATCCGTGACTGAAAACCATTACGGAGTACAAAAGCAAAATAACTTGTAGATTCAACAGTAAATCTTGTCCGAAAGCGCATGCGTGCCAAGAATAGAGAATTCCGCCGGCGGAAGTGCGACTGATGTGTAACAGGGCCCGAAAGGAGTGCACGAATCACCAGGGGCCAGTCATTATTTCTCTCTGTCTGTTTTGCTTTGGAATCTGCTTATGCTCTTGAGACTTTCTTAAGATCATCAGGGCCCGGCGGGATTAGAGGGGGGACAAGCATCCAACAAGAGACTTCATTGGGCGGGGAGCAATCTTTATATTCGCAGGAAGGCGATCGGCGAGTGTTTTCAATCAGTCGTCGGCCCCCACACCAGTGAGAAAGGTGGGGGTGTTTTGGTTGACGATGTATCATGGATACCTACACATTTTACTCCTTTTGCCCTCAATGCGAATTGCTGTGTTTTCTACGTCCACCCGCCAAATTCTATTTTCCATTTCCCCCGCTCGTCGGTGCGAAGGTGTGACAACAACTGCAGTCAAAGCTTACATTAATTAATATCTCGGAGGGAAGTGAGGTGTATAATCAAAAACTTATATAAATAAATACACTCGGCTAAAGCATTCGGCTACGAGATCTATCATCCTTATTTACTTTTCTTTTTAAACGGCCTATCTTTTAATTTCCCTCTCCTTCTCCCCCTCTCTCTCTCTCTCCACACACACACACACACATACACACACACACACACATATATATATGTATATATATATATATTTGCTTGAAGGCAATTACAATGCATGTATCGCATAAAATTCGATACTTATAGAAAATAATCTTGACAAGTGAATCCCGGCAAAGGATTGTTCGGTGTGTAGAACATCGTACAGACTGTTTCGACTTTATTAAGTCTCATCAGTGATGTATACTAACGATTTCCCTCCGATTTCGATTTCGATTTCTGTCGGAGGGAAATCGTTAGTATGCATCGCTGATGAGATTTAATTAAGTCGAAACAGGCTGTACGATGTTCTACACACCGAACAATCCTTTGCCGGGATTCACTTGTCAAGATTATTTTCTATAAGTATCGAATTTTATGCGATACATGCATTGTAATTGCCTTCAAGCAAATATATATATATATATATATATATATATATTATATATATATATTGTAGCGTGACTATGTGTTTAAAAGATACAAATGACTTACCAGTCATTTTTGAATTGATATTGTAAGCGATATTGAACTCAGTGAATTTATAGTAATTCTTAAATAACTATTTATCTTCATTGATATAGATACATATATATAAATCATATATATATATATAAGGCCTATCTTTTAATTTCCCTCTCCTTGTCCCTCTCTCTCCCTCTCTATGCATACACACACGCACACACACACACACGTACGTATGTGCGCGTGTTTCCGTGTATATATATATATATGTATATATACATATATATGTTGTGTGTGTGTGTGTGTGTGTGTGTGTATGTATTTGGGCAGCATTTTTTCATTTATACATGTAGAATTAAACAAAAGACACATCTCCTGTTTAACAATTTTATTTTTGATCTTTTCGAGTTTTCTGGCCAACTTTTTAATATTTGGGTGGAAAGTACTCGGGACTTGAACTTTGGTGGACTTATCCACGAATTCCACCCAAACATTAAAAAGTTGGCCTGAAAACTCGAAAAGATCAAAAATAGAATTGTTAAACAGGAGATGTGTCTTTTGTTTAATTCTACATGTATATATATATATATATATATATATATATATATATATATATATATATATTAAAAATAAAAATACTTTTTTTAAGCCTGAATATGTGAGTTTAAGTGTTCAAACTAGATTAATGTTTTAAAACTACAAATGACTTACCAATCATGTTAGAATTGATATTGTAAGCGATATTGAACTCGGGAGATTTATTTTAATTGTTATATTGCCGGATGACTCCTTTTTTTTTTTAGTAATTGGATTTTTATTTGAAGGTGGTTTATGTATTACAAAATATCAAGAAAATTATTTACTAACGACGATTACTAAGGGATTTAATATTTTAACAAAAAGTAAATTGGTTAATTCTTAAATTGGGGCGAGTCGTAGGTAGATTGAATTTTTGATATTTGTATGTAGATTATATTAAATATTCATTTTTACGCCAACCATATAGCTTGTATTTACCCAACCCCTCTGCTACGGTGGGGATATTAATGCAATAAAATTTATTGTGTACAGTGCTCAGGTGTACCATAAAAGTCTCATGTCTAGTACATAGAATAATGTATTAGTGTCAGGAACATGAACAGTGTATAGTGATAATATACATGATATTGTAAGCGATACTCAACTCGGGAGATTTTTAGTAATTCTCATATAACTATTTATCTTAATTGTTATAAATATGTATAAATCTTATACGTATAAGTAAAATACGTATAAGTATGCCTCCTAAATTCAGTGAATGTATATCCTATTAACATGTACAAACCTAAATTAGTATAGATTTTTCACGTTAACTTTAGTGTGTCAGTATGCCGGTCTACTTCGAAGAAGACTTCGTATGAAATGGAATGAACGATCAGAGTTCAAATCCTGTTTGCGTTTCACTTCACGGTAATGCCATTGGAAAAATGCATGAATCCCCCTCTTCTTCCTGTCAGCTATGAGTAAATAGTAGGGCAGACTGAGTTATTTTGACTGAGTTATTTTTCACTTATTCCCCCACACCCCAACCACTCATTTGTTTTCCACTTTAATCACCCCTACCCTACCTACTCGTTCATTTTCCACTTTTATCCCCACACCCCAACTACTCATTTATCGGGGAGTGGGGATAAAGGTGGAGAACCCCATCCACTCATTCTCTCTCCACTTTTTTTTAAAACAAAGTCTCTACCTAAGACTTTTCCAATACAAATAGTATTTGCCTCAATTGGAACGAGTGGGAATGTGATTGTTGCCCAATGGTGTTACGCCTCTGGAGGGTGCCCTTTTCTGATAATAATAATAATAACTGCAATGCAGGTTTTTTAATATATTTCCTTACATAGGAATTTATTTGTCACGGCATCTTAGGTAACTAGTCTTCGAGAAGAAAAACATATGTACTCAAACCAACTGTACTCCTCTTAAGAATTTACCTTGTATCATATCCTGCACGTGGTATATATATATATATATATATAATATATATATAATATATATATATATATATATATATATATATACTTAGTGACACCTAATACTACCCCCACTTCGCCAATATGCAACCGGCAATCCTCATAAACCGACAGGCAGTAGTTTTACATTCCCGGACAAGATTTCACCACGTGTCCTGAAGAAGGTTGCAAAAACTGAAACGTTATAGCGTCGACATTGCCATCAAGAACAAATATTCATCCTTTAAAACACTTTGTGTTTTTCCCTATTTTTACACACAAACGCTCACACACACACACACATATATATATATATATGTGTGTGTGTGTGTAGTCTTTTCCATTTTTTTCAAACAGCAAAGTAGCTAACCTCTCGTTCTCGTTTGCACATAAGCTATCATTAAGCGCAGCATGATCCCCTATGAGGGTCAAGGAGATCACAATTTTCTACTCCTTTAATCTTATGACCACCTGGAAAGAAAATTCCTTAAGGCTTCCAAAACCCAAAATACCGTTCTGTTAAAGGAATTCCTTTTTTTCAGAGCGATGACTTCCAGAATAAAATCTGTTTGCCTAAAACTATAGGTTTCCTGTAAATATTTGATTAAACCTCGTTACAGAACTAAAGGGTTTCATCCAATGTCCTTGTTTAAAATTCTTAAACACAACGGGGATGTCAGAAAAAAAAACAGAAAGAGTTTTGATACTGGAAATTAATCCAGTCCATTATATATATATATATAATATATATATATATATATATATATATATATATATATATATATAAAGTAATTGGTAATTTGCTTGAAGCATTGTTAAGTATGTTATAAAATAATAAAATTCGAAGGCAATAGAATGCGTAAAAAATAAAGACAAAAAGATGTTTTATATGTCTTATTAGGACCTAATTTAGCTATTAATAAACTTTGTCTAATTCTGAGATTACCAATGTTGCGTATTATAGCCTCTATCTTAACTGAAAAATTGTTGTCCTTGTATATATATATTCCGTTTAAATTGTTGTCCTTATATATATATATATTCCGTTTAAATTGTTTCGTCTTGTTGCCAACATCTCAAAAATCCGCTACATTTGGATGACAAAAGGTATACATATGAGACATGACCGACATATATATGGCGCGAATGCCCACGTTGGTGAATATTGTAACGTCTTTCGTTCCTTTTTTTGCAGTATTAAGCTTTTTTGTTTTGTAAACTGATTTGACTTTCCTCTCCGACCCAAACAACTACAGGAGTGAATGAGCTCTTATGATGATTTTTGTAAAATCGAAATATTGATCAGTATCAGCTATGATTATATTATAAATTGTTTTCTTCTTTAACAGCATTGTGTGATGTTTTCATTCCACCTTTTCTTACTCATATATATATATATATATATATATATATATACATATTATTTTAAAGACAGGCTGTTAAATAATATATTAGCTGTATCTATTATTTGTATGAAAGTGTAGATGGTATTGAAATATTTTAACCGTTAAGGTCAAGTCAGTGGGAATGACAGTTTAAGGTCAGTTGAAAGTTTGGCTTTCATGGAGATGTGTTTGAAAATGATCGATGATAATATATATATATATATATATATATATATATATATATTTATGCATATTGAATTAAACAACAGACACATCTCCTGTTTACCAATTTTATTTGCGATTTTTTCAAGTTTTCTGGTCAACTTTTTAATATTTGGGTGGAATTCGTGGATTAGTCCGCCAAAGTTCATGTCCCGAGGACTTTCGGCACTTCGAAGTGCCATCATCAGAGGTGATGTGTTCCAGTTTTTCAAATTATATTAATGGATGTGGAGGCTGGCGCTTCGAAGTGTCGAAAGTACTCGGGACATGAACTTTGGTGGACTAATCCACAAAAGGGGCTCTCTTTTCACCCCCTTTATATTTTCTGCTGTTCAAAATTAAAGCTATACTTATATATATATATATATATATATATATATATATATATATATATATATAGAGAGAGAGAGAGAGAGAGAGAGAGAGAGAGAGATAGATTGATTGATATATAGATATATAGATATTTTAATTAAAAATAGTCTCCTATATTCCGACAGACTGCTTCACTTCCAACCGAACTGAACCGAACGTTAAAGTCCAAATAGGAAAAAAAAGACAAATTCGGTAACGTAGGGATAGAGTTTGAGAATACGACATTGGTGCCACGTGACCTGCCCTGCCCGGAGGGAGACGAATAGTGATTGATGCAAACTTGAGAAATCCCATGGTGTTTTACACGCTGTAACAGTTATATCTATTACGTCGCTATATTTTTCTCTCTTTTAAGATCTTATTTAATTTGGTTTTATTCCTGTTTTTGTTTTTGTTTTTTGAGGGTTTTTATTTCTGTTGTCTTGTGATTTCTCCAAGAAAATTGGTTTATTTCGATCTCGGGAACTTCAAAGATATCTCGACGCGAAACCAAATCTTATTCGAGCGATATAAACCTTTTGTTTCGTTACTTGTATTCTAAGTTGAAATCCCGCTGGTTATGTAAAAGTGAAGTATCACAGCTTCGGGGAAATTCGTTTAGCAAAGTTATTATGTTTCAAACTCAAAACCCCATCACACAAACGTAAACCTGTAAATGTAAATATATATATATATATATATATATATATAATATATATATTGTGTGTGTGTGTGTGTGTGTGTGTGTGTGTGTGTGTGTGTATAAGGATAAGGAACAGAGGCAAGCTGAGTTACCTGCTTAGGAAATCATTGAAATACGCGTTTAGGTATATATATGGAATGGGGATCAAAATATAGGAACATACTGGAATATATATATATATATATATATATATATATATATATATATATATATATATATATATATATATACGTTATTTTTTTTTAAAGCAAATGTTATAAAATATTCCAACTGCAGTTTCTTGCCGTAGCAATTCTTCCGGGAATTCTCTGAAGAATTGCTACGACAAGGAACAGTTGGAATATTTTATAACATTCGCTTTTATATATATATATATATATATATATATATATATATATATATATATATATATATTATATATACGTTTTTTAAAGCTAATGTTATAAAATATTCCAACTGCAGTTTCTTGCCGTAGCATTTCTTCAGAGAATTCCCTGAAGAATTGCTACGGCAAGAAACTGCAGTTGGAATATTTTATAACATTCACTTAAAAAAAAATTATATTTAGCTCTTTTTATTGAGCACTTTTAAATCGATTTTTATTAACCAAGAAGTAAATTTATTTGCTTCGTGGATTAGCAAAGTTCCGTAATATATATATATATATATATATATATATATATATATATATATAAACCTAATGAGTCAGATATACCTGCTAAAAGTTTCGCTTAGTGCTCTTCGGGGCTATGATTTGACTCTTATATATATATATATATATATATATATATATGTGTGTGTGTGTGTGTGTGTGTGTCTGTGTGTGTCTGTGTGTGTAATGTATTGTACATAGATCTGTCATAAATAGATACTAACAGACGTAGATACTAACAGATAGATAAATGCACAGATCTAGATGAGAGAGATAGAGTCACTGACATAACTACTTATAGATTAATGTAGATAGATAGTAACAGAGATATATAATGACCCACTGAAATAGATAGATAGATAGATAGATAGAACTCGGACATGTACAAACATTGCACGTTCGAGTGAAGCTGAAAATACTGATAACGAATGAGGGATCCCACTCTTCACATCACTCTACCGAGTGCAATTTAATGTCATACTCAGAACAGAAATAAAATTAAAGGGCACATAAGTATATAAGTAACAATACCGACGGATTTCATTTCAATCTTTACCGACATATTCATCTAGACAAACGTATGTTTGTCTAGATGAATATGTCGGTAAAGATTGAAATGAAATCCGTCGGTATTGTTACATAATTATTAGATACCTAATAATTATGGCAAAAGTGTAGAAATCATAATGGCGATTAGTGCAGCTGATGGCCTTGAGAGTGAGTGACGGCGCTTGACCTCACTCTCACCTTGCCTTCCATGGATAAATTGTGAGAACCGGAAGGCATAGAAGACCCTGTCTTCCGGTTTAAGGATAGAAGTAATTCAGTCAGTTAGAAGTTAGAAGCCGAGCTCGTAAGATGTAATTCTCACTGCGCCGGTGTCTGTGTTGGGAATTTGGAAATAAAGTAATATCAACGTAAATCGAAGTCTTGTGTTTATTACCTAAAAACTAACAATGACACAGGGCTTCTGATAAAGAGAAATCCCTAACGGAAAACCAGACCGAAGTCCCCAAGACAACTCCAGACGCAAGATGCTAAAAGATATACCAAGTCAAGATGATAGAAGAACCAAAGCCGGCCAGAAGAAAAGACGACAAGAAGTAAAGAAGTAAGAAAGGGTATACAACATTATATCGATTTGGTACCGTGAAAACCTCACTATACAACAGTATGAGAAAAGTAAGACAATAGGGAAAACCAAATTGATATATTTCCGTATAAGGATAGCTTCTTCAGAATAGATTTCATTCCACAGAAAACGAAAGAGAAAAACCAAATGCTCTTAAAATTATCGTCATTTACTGTATTCTGTCACTTTTGTAATTTGGAAATCCTACAGCAGCATTCATTCCTTCTTCATTGGACGCTATTCTGTCCTTTCCTTTGCGAGGTTACTTAGCTCCCTCAGTCGCTTGTCAGATCTCAGGACTCCCAATTCTGCATTCTGGGGTCCACTTATAAAGTAAGTTTGTGCAGTGGTGATCCTTTCGTGTCTGTTAGTTTTTGACTTGGTCTTAATATACACTTTCAGAAGAATGAAAAACATAATCGTTTAAACGGAGTTTAACAGTGTTCCTTCTCCGGGACAGGTTGCTATTTCATTCGACGATAACCATTACATGGCGAGCGTCTCCGTGCCTATATTGTGCCTATATGTACTGATATCTGCATTTCCCTGTGTCGGAGAATGTATATAATTATATGTACGTTTACGAAAGTATATTTGTACATGGGGTGAAATTTTAATTCTATGTTCTAGATCAGTGGTTCTCAACCGGGTTTCATATGGACCCCCAGGGACCCTATAACATTTTGGGACCCAGACAAGCAAAATATAATTAACTATAAAAAATACAATGGGATTTTTAAACATCGAATGAATATGGGAGGGTCCACCAGAGTAAAATAGGATTAAAAGGGGCCCATAGGTAAAAGAAAAGGTTGAGAACCATTGTTCTAGATGAATATATTTAACGATTTTAATCACGGTTTGGAAACAACACATACATACACACACATACACACACACACACACACACACACACAAACGCACACGCACACATACATATGAGTGTGGGGTGTATATATATATATATATATATATATAAATCTAATGTCAGACAAACCTACTAAAAGTTTCGCTTTAATGCTCTTCAGGGCTAAGATCTGACTAAAGAGACTTGGAGCAAACGCATTAAATATAGTACCTACCACCGTGAATCAAATAAATTAGCATAAACTAAAACAACCAAAAGAAAAACAACAAAAACAAAGGACACCATTAAATCTATATTTTATTTATTTATTTAAATTTAATTTTTTAATTAAATTTGAATCTACTACTTCAGTTCTAATGTATACCCTAAATATCACTATTATCCCATGTACAAACAGGTACTCTATCACTATCGCTATCCCCTTGAGTGCATAACGATAGCGATAGAGTACCTATTTTTCCCCGGGTAATGTTTGGTAGTATATTTTTACAATCAAACTATTTTGCTGGTTTTTTTCCACCGCGAGGATTTACCAACAAGTTTGGTATATATATATATATATATATATATATATATATATATATATATAGAAGTTCCGGTCCGTGACCGGATTAAAAGGATTTTAGAAACACCCCGGATAGAGGGAGAAAGAGGTAGACAAGAGTAAAAAAAGGGGGTAAGAGAAAAATAATTTAGCTAATTTCTTATCAAATGAAAAAAAGTAAACCTGTATTACATGTTCGTTTATTTGAAGAATTTTTTTCTTGTTTTTTTACATTTAACATATCATTTTGAAATATTTGGACCCAAACTCATGAGTATGAAACATAATTTTATATTTCTAAAAGAATTTTTGAACACATGACGAAGATTTTAATTAAGTTCTTAATGCTTGTTGAGTTAAGGCGGTAAAAAAATGTATTCGTTTAATTTATTTTCTTTCTTTACACCTGAAATTTAACAATAAAAAGAAGCTAAGAAAAAACATGTGTTTATTATGTGTAGGTGGAAATGTTCGTGAATTGATTCAAATGAAAATTATTTGTTAATTCTATGAATGGTTTATTTCTTTAAAAACATGAGTTACACAGATAAAATGATGATTACCACAGATTAAATTAATATGTTTTTATTCTATGAGTTACACACAGATTAAAATTAATATGTTTTTATTCTATGAGTTACACAGATTAAAAATTAATATGTTTTATTCTATGAGTTACACAGATTAAAAATTAATATGTTTTATTCTATGAGTTACACAGATTAAAAATTAATATGTTTTATTCTATGAGTTACACAGATTAAAAATTAATATGTTTTATCTATCTATGATTACACAGATTAAAATTAATATGTTTATTCTATGAGTTAACAGATTAAAAATTAAATATTTTTTATCTATGAGTTACACAGATTAAAAATTAATATGTTTTATTCTATGAGTTACACAGATTAAAAATTAATATGTTTTTATTCTATGAGTTACACAGATTAAAAATTAATATGTTTTATTCTATGAGTTACACAGATTAAAATTAATATTTTATTCTATGAGTTACACAGATTAAAATTAATATATTTTTATTCTAAGAAATAAATCCTTGTATGGCAAAACATTAAAATCAATTTTCAATTGGCTGTTGAGTTACAGTGAAAAAAAAGAATCATTTTTACAAAGAAGTTAAGAATTTAAAAATGTATTCTGATTTATTGGTAGGTAAAAAAATCTATGAAATGAAAATGTGTCCTTACATTAAAAAGAAACCCAGAATTAAAAATGTAAATAGTTTTCATATAATAATTTCTTTTCTATCTTTTTTTTTTCCCTTTAAAATAGTATTTTATAGAATGCACCGCTTGGTTTAAAATATTTTCATAATTTTTTAGTTCTCAAAAAATTGAGAATTTTTAACGATTAGTACTGAATTACAACACAATAATTTTCGAAGAAGTATTAAATTGAAAATTCGCTTATGGAATCGGTGTGGTTTTATTTTTGTACATACTTATGAAGAAATGTGAAGACTCATTCAAATCGGTTGGCTTTTAATTATTGGATATAATATAATCAGTAAAAACGAAAAAGTACATTTTGAATTTTCATTATTATATTTAAAGTGTATGCTCAATGACATTTTTACTGAGTCATAAATAGTTACATTCACCCAAAATAGACGCGATTTCTTTATATATATATATATATATATATATTATAATATATATATATTATATATATATATATATATATATATTTGAAGGCGAAATAATGCAAATTTATGTTTAAAAACATATTTATTTAATTTTTTTTGTTCCCTTAATATTTTCAGGCTCTGCCCATCTGAAAATATTAAGGGAACAAAAAAAAAGAAAAAAATTAAATAAATATGTTTTTAAACATAAATTTGCATTATTTCGCCTTCAAAAAATATATTACATTTTAATTAATGCTTCTAACTCACTATAAAAATATTTTTTTAAAGATCTTCATTTTTTATATATATATATATATATATATATATATATATATATATATAATCCAAAAGTTCAGAGAAGAAATCTTCTTTACGACACAAGAGTTTTTTTTTTTAAACCTGTCTCAGTTTGAGAGTTCAATGTGTGCTCTTAATGTTAAAGTCACAGAGCAAATTTATAAGTAAAGAAATAACAAAGAAATAGTTTTCCATCTTCTAGACAGGTTGCCTAACAAAGGCTGAAGATCCCAATCTGTCCTACTATTTACCCATTGCTGTAGGGAGTATAGTTGCAGTCATACCGTTCCGAAGGTTATTAGCTCTATGTGAAATACAAACAGCCTTGTCCAGGATTTGATCTTGGGTCGATCATTCCATTTACTACGACTCTAACCATTATAATACGCCCCTCCATACATTATATATGTATACGCATATGTATATGCATGTGTGTGAACGTGTGCGTACGTGTGTGAACGTGTGTGTGTGTGCGCGCGCGCGTGTGTGTGTGTGTGTTTGATTTGATCTATAAGGATATGATCTATAAGGATTATTAACTACAAATAACAGAACAAATGACATGTAATATGAATGTATTCAATACATATATAAGATATGATCTCATATATATATATATATATATATATATATATATATATATATATATACGTGTAAGATTGCACATATATACAGATATGCAAACATATATACCTACATATGTATACACACATATATGTATGTACACATATGTATATACACATATATGCACATGCACACTTCCGTACATATACACTAATGTATGCACATGGGCACACATATAAACACATGTATATACATCCATATATACACATATAAACATACACATATATATTTACAAATTCATGCACGCACATATATGTTTACAAACACATATAATACCTATGCATTTAAATACACACATATATGTATATGTACATGTATATATATATATATATATATATATATATATATATATATAGTCGTGCGCATATATATACATATTTATACATACGTGCGTATTCACATGTTCATGCACTCATATATACATACAGACACGCGCGCGTATATATATATATATCTATTTATTTCTTTATATATATATATATATATATATATATACATGTGCATGCACTCATATATGCATGCTGACACACACAGACACACACGTTATATTGATGCACACCAGCGTACACGTACACACATGAGTACACATACACACACACACGCTTATATATATATGTGTGTGTGTGAGTATGTGTGTGTGTGTGTGTGCACGCTCATATATGCATGCAGACACATACATACACACACGTATATATTGATGCACACCAGCGTATACGTACACACATGAGTACACATACACGCTTATATATATATGTGTGTATGTGTGTGTGTGTGTGTGTGTGTGCGCGCTCATATATGCATGCAGACACACACATACACACACGTATATATTGATGCACACCAGCGTACGCGTACACACATGAGTACACATACAAACACACGCTTATATATATATTTATATATATATATGTGTGTGTGTGTGTGTGTGTGCATCATATATGCATGCAGACATACACAGGCACACACGTATATATTGATGCACACCACCGTATACGTACACACGTGAGTA
>CM042161.1:45440681-45448181 GCA_023376005.1 Doryteuthis pealeii
ATCAAAGCCCTCAAAATCCATACCAAAAACCAATCCCAAACCACCACCCACACAAACCCACATAAATCTAACCACCAAGAAAGATACTTAAGTCTACCTAACGTGTATGGTCTTCTGAAGTGAAAATGGATGAGTTCCTTGAATTTTTGTTCTTCTTTGTTCTGCGGCTATCCTGATGATGGGCCATGCCTCGTTTTACTCTTTTTTATTGATTTATTTGTTAATATTTTTGTGTAGTTTTTTCTAAAGATTTTTTATTATTTTTGCTCACGATCAAAATTGAATGCGAATAGTTTTTAAACAAATCTATTTGACCCATAGATGTGTTCTTAATAGCAACTACCAGTTCAGGTCAGAGTGGACCTGGGAGTAATGACAATGAAGGATTACTCTACCTTCCCAAATAGCTCCAAAACAGGAGTTTCATTACCAGATCCAATTTAGGTCATATCCAGAACATCCTTTCTGCAGAGGATACAGTCAGCGTATTCTAAGCCCCACCGACAGGACAAACAGCAAAAAGAGTTAGACTTAAAGGACCTAATCAAGTAAAAAATATATTCAAATACGACTGTTTAAAGCTTTACCATAAACACTGGAGCATAAGTTTAAGCGATAATAACATAGAATACTTAACATTCTATGTTACTAACGCCCTTGACCAGGATTGAACCTGCAACCTAATGATGATTGTCACTTAGAACTGTATTAACATATCCGTTGCGTCCGTGCCCATGGTGTAATGTTTGTTGTCGAAGGAAATGGACACGAGTTCAAATCCTGGAAGAGGCTGCTTGCATTTCCTAAGGCACTAATACCCTTGGGAAAGTTATGAATACAACTATTCTCCCTCTCTGTGTAAATAGTAGGGTAGACTAGGCTCTTCAACCTTTGTTCGGCAACTGGTCTACGAAAAGTAAAACTCTGATGATAAACTCCACTTAAAATTGAGCTTGGGTCACATCCTGCTCGTGCGGAGTAGTTGGCCAATACATATATTCATTGCGCCATGTGTCCGAGAAGGTTCACGGATATAATGGTTGAGTTAACATAACAAGAAGTTCTTTTCAGATATTGAACCTCTCCGTCAAAGTTTAGTGTCATACTCAAAATGCCCTTTTTGGGAGGTGGGTCTCGATAACAAAACAAAAATAATCATCAGTTGGTTAAGTTTATTTATGTTGTTTTTTTTTGTGGATATAAGGTGTGTGCCAGATGGCTACTTGTACTTATAGACTCGCCGATAAACATGTGACCAACCTATTGTCCAATCACTGGCAGTGATCTGCTGCTGATATTATTATTTATACTGGCTGATTCTAATCTTAGGTACTCACAGCCACTTGGATCTTCATGGACGACGGATCATATATCGCTGTACCTTTTTGACACTACGTAGGATTCCCAAACTTAGGACTTATTCACTTACCAAAGGATTCTATAATTCAGGACTTACTTATTTACTTTAAGTTCTTTACAACTGGCCAAGGATGGCGGCCAGATACTTAACACTTTAAAAATGAAATAATTTATTATTTGAAAAATTCTGTTACAAAATCAATTCCAGCCGTTTCACATTTTATACTTAACAAGAAAAAATATTACAAGAATAAACTTCTCAAAGACGTGATTAATGTTTATATTCATGGTTCGATAAAAGTTGTTGGAAATGATGCGGATAAAATGCTCTTGTACTCGGAGGGGAAATTGTAACTGGATTGAAAAAAAAAGTGTCTTTTTCTTTTGTTTTAATAAAAAGAAAAAAGAAACACCCCGCTTAAAGCAGAGATTCTTGTGGTGTGTGCCCAGCGGCCAATTTTGACAAGGCATTAAATATCACTCAACTTGCTCCTATCGCCGAATAACGTGTCAAGATTTATTTATCTAATATCAAACATTGACTCTTGCTATCTGAATTTTATTAGACGAGTTATTGTTCAACTCAACATCAAATCGGCCGATATACTCTCCTAGCTTCCTCTGGCCTCTGTTCTATCTGAAAACCTTTTGAAAATATTTTTAGAGAAAACCTTTAATTAATCCAAGGATACGTGTTTTTTATGGCTTGCTTCTGTCATATTCCTTTTCTTTCCAAAATATTTTCGACTGCAAACCGTCCGTATTCTTGTGTTCCATTACTGAGTCTCAGCGCGCACAGCGACTACACTGACCCTAAGCAGGGTGTTGGTGAACAGCCCTTTTATCTTTTAGTTTAGATGAATTGAGGACTGTTCCATGGGCTGCTCCAAGGGCTGTTTCAAGGGCTCTAATTACAATTTGATTCTCACCTTGTTCACCATGTTCCACAATTTTTTCAGCTCGTCGGCAAGTTCAGTGTATTATTATTATTATTATTATTATTATTATTATTATTATTTACTCCTTTTGAGTGTTTACATCAGCATTAGCTGTTGGTCTTTCACTGGAGTCTGAGTGACAGCAAGTCTCCTTAGGTCTCCAGGACTCTTCTGAGTATTCTGGCAGATTGATACAGTGCAGTGCTCTGAATGGTTTCAATCCTTCCTCTGATTTCCAAACTTTCCAAGTGCACCAACTACAATTGGTATCACTTTCACTTTCATATTCCATAACTTTTTCAGTTCTCTGGCAAGGTCCAGATATTTGTCCATTTTTTCATTTTCCTTCAGCTTCAACCTGTGATCTGCTGGAACTGCAAAATCCACCAGTTGACAGGTTTTTTCTTTTTTGTTTATCAACACTACGTCTGGTCATCTTGCTGTTATAAGGGGATCCGTTTTTATTTCAAAGTCCCAGAGAATTTTATGTGTTTCGTTCTCAAGAACAGATTCTGGTTTATGCATATACCATTTTGTTGTATGGTCAAAATTACATTTTTTTGCATAATTCCCAGTGGATCAGCTTCACTACCCAGTCGTGTCTGGTTTTGTACTCCCGTTGTGCTAGTTTGCCACATTCGCAGAGTACATGGTTTACAGTCTCATCTCTATTACTGCAAAGTCTACATTTACTATTTTGTTGGGTCTTATCAATTTTCGCTTTGATATAGTTTGTCCTTATAGCATTATTTTGTGCAGCAATTATTAGTGATTCAGTTTCTCTTTTTAGGTTTCCTTTTCTTAACTTAACCATATCCAAGTCTTTTCATCTGCAACCTCTTCGATTTGTCGTTTGAATGTCCATATAATTGCTTATTATTATTATTATTATTATTATTATTACTAGTAAATATATGCACCCTCCGGGTGCAAGTATTTAAGTTTTAGTATAATAAAATATCATATTAAATTAGAAAGGCTAATAAAACTGAATAAGAATGCAGATAAAAAGATTTGGAACAGAGGGGGTATGATTGAAAAATAGAACAACTTTGAAACTAACTCTTCCATCATTTTTCATTACTCCCGTCTTTCATTGGTAAATTTTCCTAATTTAACTATTTAGTTAAAATAGGAAGTAAAGAATAAAATAAGTTATTTTTTCTTGTTAATGGATTTCTTTTAAGATTTATCCCCGAGATGTTTGCTCATATTGATTAAGATAAAACCAAACAATTAGAAATCAATGATACTAAGCGTATATTTATTAAAATCAAATTTTTAAAATCAATATTCAAATTAGCCTTCCCATTCACACTGTAATCCGCTATTTTGCTGTATATATAAATACAATTGCATGTTATTAGTATGTACATATGGTCAACAGTATTAATGATGTAAAACAATTTTATTAATAATTGAAGTTTAAATTAAAAATAAAATCATGGAAAATATGATGTAAATAACACAGGGAATTGTGACTTGTATAGTAATATAGTTTCGGTTACAGACAGACAAACCCACAATCTCCATTATAATAAGATTATCGTTAGGTCTTCAGACTTGCTATAGCCGATGGTTCACTGGAGACTGAGTGACAGCAAGTCTCCTTAGGTCTTCAGGACTCTTCTGAATATTCTAGCCGATTGCAGCAGTGCAGTAGTCTGGGTGGTCTCATTTCTTCCTCTGATTTCCAGATCCTCGGTGTATTATTATTATTATTAGTAGTAGTAGTAGTAGTAATAGGTTTGCACACCTGTCGTAGCCGGTGGTTCACTGAAGACTGAGTGATAGCAAGTCTCCTCAGGTCTCCAGGACTCTTCTGAGAATTCTATTCGATTTCAGTTTTATCCTATACATCAATTCTCGCCATCATTCTTGGGAACGAGTACTCGTGACGTAGCGGCTAACGTACCGAAATGCGACATCGTAGTAAACGAGTTCAAAATCCATTTGCGTCATTACGTTCGCTTTCAGACTAATACCCTTGGGATAGGTACGATTCCCTCCATCCCCGCATATAGGGGTTCAATTGTTCTATTACTGCTCTTCTACAAGGATGGCTTTGGCATTAAACAACCCACGAAGATTGACACGCCATTAAAAACAAAGAAAGAAAACCATCATTTTTTACGGGCACTCTGCTAATAAAGTAATAATGACACGAAGAAAATTTTCTAGATTCCCGTTATGAATCTTTTAATAATTTTCCTTTTCTTTTTGTTGCAAATCAGAGGATAATTATTTATTAAGCTTCAAAGAATGAGAAGAGTTTTCTTCACAATTCTCGACTATCAGTTGGCAATTTATCAGACAAGAGAAAAAGAAGAGAGAGGGGAGAGGGAGACGGAGAGGTGGAAAGAAAGAAAGTGAAGAGAAAGTGTTTCGTGAGATCTCGTATAATCTCATTTTCACACGAATCCTCCACGAGATTTGATTTGAAAAATGAATTAGCGAGTGACAGGCGCTGATGAAGTTATAACAATATGAAGAGATAGAGATTTCCTGGTCGCTACTTGTGATCACCTCCTCGTACTTCTTTTCGCCGCTTTCACTCTTGAATCACATATATGCATCTGACCTTTTAGCAATGTTTGTAGGGGACTAATGAATATAAAAAAAACTTGCTGATGTACCAGCATATGTAGGGTAAAAAAAACTGCCCAGAATAACAGATGTCAAAAATTGTCATAATGCAGTAACTAAATGATTCAAGAAATTTTGCTTGAGTTGCAAGAAACTTGCCAATCACGCAAGGTCGGGTAGGTCTAAAACCATGGATTCCGAGGCTGTGCTCCAAGACGTAGACACAATTTTGATGAGTAACACTTGGAGAGTACAGTGTGGTTAGTCACTGTTACATACTGACGTTTTCACGGTACCAAATCGATATAATGTTGTATACCCTTTTTGTCTTACTTCTAGTCATCTTCTCTTCTGGCCGGCTTTGGTTCTATCTTCTAACATCTTGCGTCTGGAGTTGTCGTGGGGACTTCGGTCTGGTTTTCTGTTAGGAATTTCTCTTTATCAGAAGCACTGTGTCATTGTTAGTTTTTAGGTAATAAACACAAGACTTCGATTTACGTTGATGTTACTTTATTGTCAATCCCCAACCCAGACATCTGCGCAGATCGACTCACCCTATCGGGCTCTTACCTTCTAACTGCTGAGTTAGTTACTATCCTTAAACCGGAACAGGGTCTTCTATGCCTTCCGGTTCTCACGATTTATCCCCGGAAGGCAAGGTGAGAGTGAGGTCAAGCGTTGTCACTTATCCTTCAAGGCCGTGGGCTGCACTAATCGCCATTATGTTTCTACACTACCTTATATAAGAATTAGGGATCCAATAATTATGTAACAGTCACCTTCATGACCTTGGCAAAAGCATCCAGAACTGCCAAATTGTCCATCATCATCATCATCATCATAATTTTGTGCTAGTAGCACAAATATCCATGACAATCTCTCACCAACTTTTCCTATCATTCATTGTCCCCGGCAGGTCCTCTGCACAGCATCCAGTATCCGGACAGAGCTGGTTAATATATTTCTTTAAACAATGCCAACAGTCTTATTGATAGGGGGGTTAGAATACGCTGACTGTATCACCGGCAGAGAGATACCCACGCCGAAAAAAAAGAGAGGTGTCCTGATTATGATAAACGAGTTCCGAGTTGGGAATGGCTTGATTGATTTCTTTAACGGCGTGTCAATTCATCTATGGTTATTTTATGCCTCAACGTTAGGGAATCGCGTTCATTTATCGGTCCTATAAAATACGAATAATTTTTGAACAGATTCATTGATAAGACTCTAACAGGTACTTCTACTCCGGGTAAGAGTGGACATGGGAGTAAGGGTAATGAAGGAATACCCCACACTCCTCAGATCTTCAAAACTGGAACTAGGGCTGAATGTAGAAATAGGTCGGAAAAGTAAAACGGAAAAGTTTGGTGTGGGCATGGAATTTAATGAATTTAGAAATTACTAAGGATACGAATTATGTTATTTTTGTGTTAAAACATGCAGTTATATCGATTCTAACCACTTTTCGAAACCAAGCTGGCTGACTTCTGATTTAAGTCGGAAAATTAAAACGGAAAGTATTTTTGGTGGGACCCAATGACAGTTTAACTACAGTCTATGAATTAACATTTTGCGAATTGGGTTACGGTTTTAGGGGATTAAGGTTGTTTTTAATTACGTATTGCTTTAAAAAAATAAACAACAAAAACCCAAGAATAACATAATTCGTATCAATCAAGAAATCAATCAAGCCATCAATCAAGCCATTCCCTATTTTATTTTATTGTCTAGCTCAGTCGGTAGAGAGTTCGGCTAGGAACCACAAGGTTCCTGGTTTAGTACTGGCCCTCACCAACTCAGCGTATGAGTAGCACAGGGATCTGTGCGGTAAAGTAAGAAGCTGATGGTAGGTGTCGCTCCTAGCTCGCTACCCATTACATATAAAATATTCTTTGAATAAGTGCAACTTAAATTTAGCACACGTCCGCAAGGGAACAGCTCCAAGTGGGGATTGAACTCACAACTCAATAGTTTATGAGACAGTAAGTTAACTATCACATCTAAATATTTTTTTTCTAATTAAGCATAGCTTAAATTTAGCACAAGAGCGCAATAAACGGCGCCTAGGGGGATCGAACCACTACTCAGTAGTAATGAGACAAGCTTGCTAATTATTACCTCACAGTGGGCACTCTCCGAGTTCTTATCGATTTATAAAGTAAATATTATTCTGCTTGTTTGCTTTTTAAATTGTAGGAACCAACAAGACCAGACGAGATGACAATAGTCTGACCTATGACAGCTTTCTTATTATTCATCGCCGGACTCACTTTGACAGACATGCATTTCGTCAAACGCTGTTATAATAACGAAAAAACCCGAGACGCCACGGTCTATCGTCTGAAATGCTGGATTTCCAAAGTATTATAATAGGCGGAAGTTAACATTATTCCCGATTCTGAACTTCCGGTTGAACGCTCGAAGTAATTTCGCTCATAGAATAGAAGAAAGGATGCAACCCCGGTGCTTCCATTGATTCGGTTTCTTACGACCATAAATTGTTTTCAGTTTCGCTTGGAACGAACCCAAAAGATTGACTAGGGGTGGCGGAATGTAACAGTCAAGGGTCACACAGATAACGTGACAAATACTTACTCAGAGGGAGAGAGGGAAACTG
>CM042161.1:45455681-45458181 GCA_023376005.1 Doryteuthis pealeii
TGGGTATTCCATAGTATGATAATTTATTTATTACAACGTTAGATATTTTTACTTAAGAGCTATGGCAAAATAGTTTCAGTATGTAAAAAAGTATAATTATCTTGTTTTAACTCTCTCTCTCTCTCTCTCTCTCTCCTCTCTCTCTCTCTCTCTCTCTCTCTCTCTCTCTCTCTCTTTCATCTATTATGTTCGATTAAGACAGATTAGCATTATCACTTCCACGCGCTCACCCATCTCTCTATCTTCCCTACTCTCTTTCTTATTTGTTTTCTTTGTAGCATGTTCGTTTTCTTCCCTTTCTTTCTCTATAATAAAAACGAAATGGGCCATTATTTTTATTTAACTATTGTGAAGACATTTATAAGAAATAAGAATTATGCGGATAAGCAACATCAGATAATAAGGACTTACATTTTTGCATTTCATCTTGGACGATTTGGACGGTCTCATTTTTAACCAGAGTATGTTGCAAGATGATAACGGTTGTACTTTTAAGAAACACGAGTATTTAGATATAAAGAAACCGAGATAGATAGATAGATAGATATAAAGAAACTGAGATAGATATAAAGAAACTGAGACAGACAGACAGACAGATAGATATATAGATATAAAGAAACTGAGATAGATAGATAGATAGATATGAAATATAAATCCAAGTCTGTTACCATTATTTTCTCCCTTTTTAATTTTATAACCATTAGTTAATTAATTTTCCAGCTGCCATTCTGGTTTCCTTTTTGTGAGGATAAGCAACATCAGATAATAAGGACTTACATTTTTGCATTTCATCTTGGACGATTTGGACGGTCTCATTTTTAACCGGAGTATGTTGCAAGATGATAACGGTCGTACTTTTAAGGAACACGAGTATTGCTATATAGATATTTGGTAGAAAGTAATATGCAAGACGTGTGTGATATAAGTGCTCAATAGTGAAATATGAATAATGGGTTACAGGTAAAAATCTGTGTGAGTCTAACCAAACAAACAAGACTTGCTACGTCAAACCTATTGGACCGGGTCGATTATTCAGAGCCGCTTGCATTTTACTTAACTGAACATACCTTTCAAAGATTTTTATTCCGACTGAGTCATTTGAAGCCACGACAGTACTGTTCGGTCACACCTGGAACCTTCAGCATATTCTCTGTTGCTGGTTGGATTTACGGCATGTAAACCCTTGTTGGGCTATTCATGCCAAGGACATTTTGTTTTATTTGGAATTAAGTGTCACATTTGATTTTGAGTGGCTTACAGAAAATTAAAGGTTCTTTCATTATTATCTCCCTGAACACATGTCTATACTTTATTTTACAAATATTTAAAAAATTATTGACATTCCTGTTGTATTTGTCAAGATAAAGAGGAACAATGAAGGAAACATTAATCGTTATCAAAATAGATTCCTTTTCATTCAGCACATACATACCATCGAGTTTTCTACTTGTCGAAGCCCATCTGAAATTCTTTTTCATACAGTATCAAGCTCTGTCGTTATATTTCTGTTTTTAGTCCCCCCGTTAAGATGAAATATCAGTTTAAGAATCAAGCAAGTCATAGAAAGCTACGTCTGATGTGTATGGTGGATGTGGCACTTGCAAAATCCTCTGCCAAATACATAACTCGTTTTGACTTCTTATAGTATGAAGGGGTAATGTCTGAACGAATAGTCAGCGTCACTTCATAGTTTAAATTTTATATTTTTAAATTTAAATATATAAATCCTTCGTCTGGATACTCTTTGATCACACTTTATATGAGAAGGATTATTCAACGAAGTTGAAAGATTGATTCAGAATATGCAAACAGTAAAGTACAGGTTCTTTCATTATCATCTCCCTGAACACATGTCTATACTTTATATTACAAATATTTATCATCAATAAGATATATAGAGAAATCTCCAGAAAGAAATTTAACTTTTATAAATTCAGTGTAACAAAAAGTCATTTTTAGAAATAAATTAGAAATTAATAAGTATTTTACGTTTTAATATTGTTACATAATTGATAGGTTCCCTATAAATTACGGACGTTAGTGTAGAAATTAAAAACAACCTAAATTTTGAATCATGTACAAAAAACCTTTCTGATTGAGCCTTGCTTTTCAAATCAAATCAGTCCATTCTAAAATACCAAGCCTTCAAAGTTTTCATCAATTAAAATAAATCTTAGATTAACTATAACTGTTATGTACAGAATTCTTGAAATAAACAATTTAGGAAGTTGTCAAGAAAGATAAAAATTCTATTTAAGGATTTTGGCTAAAATAGGTTGGATTTTGTCGGAAACGAAATTTGGAATTTTTTTTATTGGTGAACCCTTCGCAAAAGCGACCGAACCAACTGCAGAGACATGCACTAAGTTGATCGGCGAATTCACTAAAATTATTATTATTTACTCCTTTTGAGTTTTCATATCAACATTAGCTGATGGTCTTTCACTGGAGTCTGGGTGACAGCAAGTCTCCTCAGGTGTCCAGGACTCTTCTGAGTATT
>CM042161.1:45463181-45483181 GCA_023376005.1 Doryteuthis pealeii
AGGTGTGGCGCTCCAACCTAGACACAAAGACAATCTCCTTGGTCACACATTCACACATACTCTTTCACAAACTCTCTCTCTCTCTCTATATATATATATATTATATAATATATATATATATATTATATATATCTAGAGAGAGAGAGAGAGTTTGTGAAATAGTTTGTATATATGTATATAGTGAAAAGGGGATAGACTCCCTCATTGATTGGCTGATACCGACTTTAGGCTACCCCATGACTTACTTACTTATGTAGAAAAAAGACCCCGTACCAAAATGCTACAAAAAATTTTACTCACCCTAGTTGGTTGGTTGGTTGGTTGGTTTATTGATTTTAACGGCATATCAACCCGTCCGTGGTTATGTCATGCCTAACAGTTAGCGTGTAATACTCACCCTAGTATCATTAGTATGATTATTATTTGCAAAAAATACCAACTCACTTTAAGAGTAGGCCTCATTTTGTAATACCCATTGCTTTACAACTTAGCTCTACCTGACAAGGCATTAGCGTAATTTTATTAAAGCAGAAGAGCAGGTTATTAACAATATCCCAATATTCATCTGCACTCAGATATTGTCCAGGATAGCCAAATATCATCTTCATATCAATGTCACCAGAAATTCTGTTCTCTGTCCGAGATATGAATGCGAATGACAGGATAGTATCGAACTGTCATGGCTACTATTATTAAATTAACAAGAACAAGAGATTCGACGTCACTGCCAGATTTTCCATCTCGACCAATGAAAAGACACATAAGAGTCAACAAGACAAAATTAGACAACAGCAATTCTTCTTCTTTCCTTCTCCTTCACTAATCTTTTTTTTTCTTCTTCTTTCTTTTCTTTTTCTTTTGTTTTTTTTTTTCTTAAGATAAACTGTGGCTGACTCGTATTATTAAAATAGAAGATAAATTCTTTTTATTTCGTTTATTGTGAAGTTGCAATTCTTTTTCATACTTTAATATCTCAAGTTTTTTTTGTTTTTTGCTTTTTGTTTTATTCTATTTTTTCGGGTGTTGTCTCTTTATTTTGTTCCTCAATTTTCAAGACAGTTGGACACATAAACATATTAAGTCTCTAATATTTAGTGGAGACGCTCTGGACTTTTTTTTATCTTTACTGATCGCAAGTACGATAGGCGTCTTCTTATTGTCAACTTCTTTAATACAAAAAAACAAAAAAAAGTTAATGTGCAATGACAAGTTTTAGTTCTGCACCACCCAAAATACATTGCTAATGGCAAATGATAAGATTTGTAATGACGATAATGATAAAATAACACCAACAATAATTAGAATAAAAAAAGGATATTAACTATAATAGAAGATGAACGACAACAATAATAATGTAAAAGATATCAAAGGCATATTGTAACTTTATTACTGAAGATTAATTATATCATATCAATGCTAACATGCCGAAAAAGTTTCTATGTGTGTATCTATCAAAGGCACGGTTTTGAAACAGTTATCTTCCTAAGAAATGAACTCGGTGAGCCAAGTTCAAATCCTGGATGTGCCTGTTTACGCCACTTCGCTCTACTGTCCTTGGAAAAGGCATGAATCCATCCCCCCCCCCCGCCGACTATATGTATGTATGTATATACCCAAACCTTATCTGACACGGGCAGAATTCGACTCAAGATAATTTTTTTTAGCTGAGTAAGTAAAGTAAGTAAAGTCGTCGGGGTGGCCTAAAGTCGGTATCAGCCAATCAGCGAGGGAGTCTATGCCCTTTTCATTAGCGCTAGACAAATGAGATTGTTTTTTAGCAACTGAGATGGAGCGCCACACCTACGATCAGCTCCTCACTTTACCGCACAGATCCCTATGCTACTCATACGCTGAGTTGGCGAGGGCCGGTATTGAACCAGGAACCTTGTGATTCCTAGCCAAATGCTCTACCGACTGAGCTAAACCGGCCGTTGTGGTGGTTTAAATTCAGAGTTTTCCTTCTCCTAGACCAGTTGCCAAACTATTTGCCGATAGTTGGTGAGAGAAGATATATATATATATATATATATATATATATAATATACCAACCCCGCATGAGCAGGATGTGACACAAGGTCAATTTCTTAAACGGGAGTTTAACAGGTTTGATTCAGAGTTTTCTTCTCCAGACTGGTTACTAGCCATGGTTAAAGAGCCCAGCCTGCCCTGCTAATTACCCATAGCTGGAGGGAGAATTGGATTCATACCTTTCTCAAGGGTACTAGTGCTATGTGAAATGCCAACGGATTCATCCAAGAATTGAACTCGCGTTGACGAGTCCATTTCCTACGACTCTAACCATTAGACCACGGGTCTGTGAAAGAAGATATAGTTAATGCCTTTTCCAAAAGCATTAGCTCGAAGTGAACTGTAAAAAGTCGTCCATCATTCGAACTCATATCATTGTGTTACATAATCTATGCGGTTGCATAAGATTATTGTCAATCCCCTGTATTTCTAAAGGGATAGCCCTTTTCATATCACGGGCGGGACTTTCCATGGAATAGTACAGAAAGCCCGCGAAATACGTGAAGTCACGTGGGACCTGGTTGGGTCCTCAGTTTTCAGTTGGACGTCAGGCAGTGAAGATGTCCTGCCTTAACTGGAACTCAGCATACGCGAGCTATGTTAGTCAGATATTTAGTTACATGAAATGTTTAGTTAAGTAAATAAAAGCTTAAGAAAATAACACAGTTTTGTGGTTGGTGAAGTATTGGTAACAAGACTGATCAGAAGAAGAAATGAGTTAAGTGCGACCGGACTCAGACGAGTCAAGAGACCTATAAGAGACGCGTAAGATAGAACAGGATGACGTGGAAGAATAGAATAAAGTAATGAAAAGGGTATACACAATTGAATTTTTTCTTAATCAATACCATTAACAACGCATCCAGCTATGGGTGACTAAACTTAAGACTTTTTTGAGAAGAGCATCTGGATTGGAGAACTATATGACAGTCTGACTATATTCTTCAATCTATTATGGGCAACATCCACCTTTTTATCATATAGGTGCTTATTAACATTGAATCTGAAACCGAGTCGCTAATGTATTTGTAATTTGGGTTTTTTAGATCCGAAACAAAAAATACTAGAGAAAATTCGTTAATGTGAAACATCCAAGTGGTAATGGCTGTTTACAAGTTATACGTTGAAGGAAAACAATCCGAGTATAAACGCCTGTTTACAAATTAAAATGATAGGAAATATTTTGGAAAAATCCGAGAATAAACGTTGTTTAGCTTACGGTACATTTTTGAACGGTTGAAGCTGATGTTTGTGGATCGGGCAGTGACGTAGATTAAAGAAAAATTATTATAATAAATATACTTAGGTATAACGAGTTCTGAGATAAGAAAGAATGGGAGAAGGGGGCTGCCCGAGATTGAAACGCACGAAAACTGGTGAGCGGGTAGCGCAATTCGTCTGCCTCTTTCTTTTTAATTAATTTATTTATTTATTCATGCTTTTTTCTTCTTTCTTTCCTAACTGGCATAACAGTGTCACTAGTTAGGTCTTATTTTGTGCTTTGATATTTGTCTTTCTTATCTTCCTCTGTTTGAAGACTTGCAAAGCGATCTACAGTGAGTGTAATCTCTCAACTGTGCAATCGAGAAAGCGGTTGGTGTCGATGACTTATGTTAGGGGACAACAAAGATAGTTAGAACTAGAAGGTTATAAGGGTGAACTTAAACAGTAATACACCGACTTANAAGAGAGAGAGTGGAAGAAGTGGAAACAAAGAGAAGACCAAGGAAAGAAGAAGAAAGGATAAAGATGGGTCAGCAAGAAGAAGGAGAAAGCAACCGCACAGATACTAAGAGAGAAGCAAACGATGAGGAAGAGGAAGATTAAAAAGATAGAAGCAGCAACAGAAAAGTTAAAGAGGAGGAGAATGAGAAATACAAACAACAACAAGAAAACACTAAAGAATTGAAAGCTGATAAATGACGGGAGAAAATCGAATAGAGAAGAAGAGAGATGATAAAACAAAAAGAAAAGAAGAATATCAAACGAAAGAAAACAAAGAAGAAAAATAAAGAGCAAAAAGGGATGAAAATGGAAGAAGAAGAAAGGGAGATACAATAGGCAAAAACCATTTAAATGTGGACAGTAAGGATGAGAGAATTAAAAAAGATGAAGAGACAAGAATAGGAAATAAAAGGAGAAATAAAAAGAAAGCAATAAGGGAAAGAAGAAAGAAAAAGAAAAAAAGAAAGAAAGAGAAGAAAGAAAGGAAGAAAAGGAAAGAACAGGGTGGGGAGTCTATCATATTCTGAATATAATCAATTCCTTGACAAACGAACATAACTTGTGGTTCTTCTGTCCGTCGACACAAGGGAGAAATGATCGCTGGATATTGTAGCGAATAAAAGAATTTTTAAAAAACAATAATGGAATGTACGGAAGCTACAGTTGTCACTGGAGGCAGATGGATTGTTCAGATTTGCAAGAGACGTATCATTTGTCTTCTTTGCTTTACATTCAACAGTAAAATATGGACGCTAAATAAATCTTTTAACAACGGTGTTACTAAAGTCTGTTCAGGGCACCGTCAAGCAAACTGCAGCCCGCGGGTTACATGCAGCTCACGTTGCCTTTCTGAATAGCACGCCTAAAATTCATTTCAATCAACTTTTCTTTATTTCTAAATGTCACAACTTTCACTCCAAATAACCGCCATTAGCGTCGATCACAGCCTCAATCCTACTCCGGAACTTGGAGTTTACAGTTTCCCTGGGAAGGGTCTTCAAAAACTACCTTAATTCTGTCGATTAACTGGGTTTTTGTTGTACTAGCAACGGCGATTGCTGGTCTTTTCTCAACAGAGCCCACATACATAATAATCATGGGATTAAGATCTGGGTAGTTCGGAGGCCAAACATTGGGACTGGTGTTGTCGTACAAATTAGCCGACAACCATTTTTTACTTTTCCCAGAGGTGTGACAGGGGACCGAATTCTGCTGCCATACATATGGCCTACCATTGGCTACCCTTGTTATCCAGGGCTTGACTAACAGTGTTTAGCAACTCCGCGTAGGCATCTGAGGGTCCTTCAACACTTTTTTCACTACAGATCTTGAGGAATTCTGCTGTACGAACACAGTTCAGATCAATCAGATCAAAAGCCCTCAAAATCTATACAAAAACAATCTCAAAACCAACCCTCACACACAGACCCACAATACAATCTAAACCCCAGAAAGATACTTAAGTCGTACCTAACGTGTATGGTCCTTCTTGAAAGTGAAAATGGATGAGTTCCTTGAATTGTTTGTTCTTTTTTGTTCTGCGGCTTCCTGATGATGGGCCACTGCACCTCGTTTTACTCTTTTTATCTATTGATTTGAACGGACAATTTGCAACCTGACCTAAGGGTTATTTCAATGCGTTAGGAAATTGAGGTCATTGAACCTTCATATTAATATTTTTTGTGTAGTTTTTTTCTTAAGATTTTTTATTATTTATATGCTCACGGATCAATAATTGAAATGCGAAATACTTTTTAAACAAATCTATTTGACCCATAGATGTGTTCTTAATAGCAACTACCACTTCAGGTCAGAGTGGACCTGGGAGTAATGACAAATGAAAGGAATTACTCTACCTTCCCAAATAGCTCCAAAAACAGGAGTTTATTACCAGATCCAATTTTAGTGGTCATATCCAGAACATCCTTATCTGCAGAGGATACAGTCAGCGTATTCTAAGCCCACCGACAGGACAAAACACAAAAGAGTTAGACTTAAAGGACCTAATCAAGTAAAAAATATATTCAAATACGGACTGTTTTAAAGCTTTACCATAAACAGTGGAGGAATAAGTTAAGCGATAATAACATAGAATACTTAACATTCTATGTTACTAACGCCCTTGACCAGGATCGAGCCTGCAACCTAATGAATGATGTCACTTAGAAACTGTATTAACATAATCCGTGCGTCCGTGCCCGTGGTGTAATGTTTGAGCGTCGAAGGAAATTGGACACGAGTTTCAAATCCTGGAAGAGGCTGATTGCATTCCTAAGGCACTAATACCCTTGGGAAAGGTATGAATACAACTATTTCCCTCTCTGTGTAAATAGTAGGGTAGACTAGGCCCTCATCAACCTTTGTTCGGCAACTGGTCTACGAAAAGGAAACTCTGATGATAAACTCCACTTAAAAATTGAGCCTGTTGGTCACATCCTGCTCGTGCGGAGTAGTTGGCCAATACATATATTCATTGCGCCATGTGTCCGAGAAGGTTTCACGGATATAATGGTTGAGTTAACATAACAAGAAGTTCTTTTCAGATATTGAACCTCTTCCTCAAATACAGTTTAAGTGTCATACTCAAAATGGTCCGTTTTTGGGAGGGGGGCTCAATTAACAAAACAAAAATAATCATCAGTTGGTTAAGTTTATTTATGTTGTTTTTTTGTGAATAAGGGTGTGTGCCAGATGGGCTACTTGTACTTATAGACTCGCCGATAAACATGTGACCAACCTATTGTCCAATCACTGGCAGTCCTCTGCTGCTGATATTATTATTTATACTGGCTGATTTCTAATCTTAGGTCTCACAACCACTTGGATCTTCATGGACGACGAATCATATATCGCTGGACTTTTTGAAACTATGTCGGATTCCAAAACTTAGGACTTATTCACTTACCAAAGGATTCTATAATTCAGGACTTACTTATTTACTTAAATTCTTTTTACAACTGGCCAAGGATGGCGGCCAGATACTTAACACTTTAAAAATGAAATAATTTATTATTTGAAAACATTCTGTTTACAAAATCAATTCCAGCCGTTTCACATTTTTTATACTTAACAAGAAAAAAATATTACAAGAATAAACTTCTCAAAGACATGTGATTAATGTTTATATTCATGGTTCGATAAAGTTGTTTGGAAATGATGTGGATAAAATGCTCTTGTACTCGGAGCGGGGAATTGTAATGCTGGATTGAAAAAAAAAGTGTCTTTTTCTTTGTTTTAATAAAAAGAAAAAAGAAAACCCCGCTTAAAGCAGAGATTCTTTGTGGTGTGTGTTGCCCAGCGGCCAATTTTTGACAAGGCATTAAATATTACTCAAGTTGCTCCTATCGCCGAATAACGTGTCAAGATTTATTTATCTAATATCAAACATTGACTCTTGCTATCCGAATTTCATTAGACGAGTTATTGTTCAACTCAACATCAAATCGGCCGATATACTCTCCTAGCTTCCTCTGGCCTCTGTTCTATCTGAAAACCTTTTGAAAATATTTTAGAGAAAACCTTTTAATTAATCCAAGGATACGTGTTTTTTTATGGCTTGCTTCTCTCATATTCCCTTTCTTTCCAAAATATTTTCAACTGCAAAACCGTCCGTATTCTTGTGTTCCATTACTGAGTCTCAGAGCGCACAGCGACTACACTGACCTTAAGCAGGGTGTTGGTGAGCAACTCTTTTATCTTTTAGTTTAGATGAATTGAGGACTGTTCCATGGGCTGCTCCAAGAGCTGTTTCAAGGGCTCTAATTACAATTTGATTCTCACATTCGTGTTCCACAATTTTTTCAGTTCGTTGGCAAGTTGTGTATTATTATTATTATTATTTACTCCTTTTGGATGTTTACATCAACATTAGCTGATGGTCTTTCACTGGAGTCTGAGTGACAGCAAGTCTCCTCGGGTCTCCAGGACTCTTCTGAGTATTCTGGCACATTGCAGCAGTGCAGTGTTCTGAATGGTTTCAATCCTTCCTCTGATTTCCAAACTTTCCAAACCCTTTTCCAATCCTTTTGGGACCGTTCCAAGTGCACCAACTACAATTGGTATCCCTTTCACTTTCAGATTCCATAACTTTTTCAGTTCTCTGGCAAGATCCAGATATTTGTCCATTTTTTCATTTTCCTTTAGCTTCACCCTGTGATCTGCTGGAACTGCAAAATCCACCAGTTGATAAGTTCTTTCTCTTTTGTTTATCAACACTAGGTCTGGTCTTTTTGCTGGGATAAGGTGATCCGTTTTTATTTCAAAGTCCCAGATAATTTTATGTGTTTCGTTCTCAAGAACAGATTCTGGTTTATACATATACCATTTCGTTGTATGGTCAAAATTAAATGTTTTAAATAATTCCCAGTGGATCACCTTCCCTACCCAGCCGTGTCTAGTTTTGTACTCCCGTTGTGCTAGTTTGCTATATTCGCAGAGTACATGGTTTACAATCTCATCTCTATTACCGCAAAGTCTACATTTACTATTTTGTTGGGGCTTATCAATTTTCGCTTTGATATAGTTTGTCCTTATAGCATTATTTTGTGCAGCAATTATTAGTGATTCAAATTCTCTTTTTAGGTTTCCTTTTCTTAACTTAACCATATCCAAGTCTTTTCATCTGCAACCTCTTCGATTTGTCGTTTGAAGTGTCCATATAATTGTTTATTATTATTATTATTATTATCGTTAGGTCTTCAGACTAGCTATAGCCGATGGTTCACTGGAGACTGGGTGACAGCAAGTCTCCTTAGATCTCCAGGACTCTTCTGAATATTCTAGCCGATTGCAGCAGTGCAATAGTCTGGATGGTCTCATTTCTTCCTCTGATATCCAGATCCTCGGTATATTATTATTATTATTATTAGTAGTAGTAGTAGTAGTAGTAGTAGTAGTAGTAGGTTTTCACACCTGTCGTAGCCGGTGGTTCACTGAAGACTGAGTGATAGCAAGTCTCCTCAGGTCTCCAGGACTCTTCTGAGTATTCTATCCGATCTCAGTTTTATCCTATACATCAATTCTCACCATCATTCTTGGGAACGAGTACTCGTGACGTAGCGGCTAACGTACCGAACTGCGACATCGTAATAAACGAGTTCAAAATCCATTTGCGTTATTATGTTTGCTTTCAGACTAATACCCTTGGGATAGGTACGATTCTCTCCATCGCCGCATATAGGGGTTCAATTGTTCTATTACTGCTCTTCTACAAGGATGGCTTTGGCATTAAACAACCCACGAAGATTGACACGCCATTAAAAACAAAGAACCCAAACCATCATTTTTTACGGGCACTCTGCTAATAAAGTAATAATGACACGAAGAAAATTTTCTAGATTCCCGTTATGAATCTTTTAATAATTTTCCTTTTCTTTTTGTTGCAAATCAGAGGATAATTATTTATTAAGCTTCAAAGAATGAGAAGAGTTTTCTTCACAATTCTCGACTATCAGTTGGCAATTTATCAGACAAGAGAAAAAGAAAAGAGAGGAGGAGAGGGAGACGGAGAGGTGGAAAGAAAGAAAGTGAAGAGAAAGTGTTTCGGTGAGATCTCGTATAATCTCATTTTCACACGAATCCTCCACGAGATTTGATTTGAAAAATGAATTAGCGAGTGACAGGCGCTGATGAAGTTATAACAATATGAAGAGATAGAGATTTCCTGGTCGCTACTTGTGATCACCTCCTCGTACTTCTTTTCGCCGCTTTCACTCTTGAATCACATATATGCATCTGACCTTTTAGCAATGTTTGTAGGGGACTAATGAATATAAAAAAAACTTGCTGATGTACCAGCATATGTAGGGTAAAAAAAAACGCCCAGAATAACAGATGTCAAAAATTGTCATAATGCAGTAACCAAATGATTCAAGAAATTTTGCTTGAGTTGCAAGAAACTTGCCAATCACGCAAGGTCGGGTAGGTCTAAAACCATGGATTCCGAGGCTGTGCTCCAAGACATAGACACAATTTTGATGAGTAACACTTGGAGAGTACAGTGTGGTTAGTCACTGTTACATACTGACGTTTTCACGGTACCAAATCGATATAATGTTGTATACCCTTTTCTTCTTACTTCTTGTCGTCTTCTCTTCTGGCCGGCTTTGGTTCTATCTTCTAACATCTTGCGTCTGGAGTTGTCGTGGGGACTTCGGTCTGGTTTTCTGTTAGGGATTTCTCTTTATCAGAAGCCCTGTGTCATTGTTAGTTTTTAGGTAATAAACACAAGACTTCGATTTACGTTGATGTTACTTTATTGTCAATCCCCAACCCAGACATCTGCGCAGATCGACTTACCCTATCGGGCTCTTACCTTCTAACTGCTGGGTTAGTTACTATCCTTAAACCGGAACAGGGTCTTCTATGCCTTCCGGTTCTCACGATTTATCCCCGGAAGGCAAGGTGAGAGTGAGGTCAAGTGTTGTCACTCATCCTTCAAGGCCGTGGGCTGCACTAATCGCCATTATGTTTCTACACTACCTTAAAAAAGTATTAGGGATCCAATAATTATGTAACAGTCACCTTCATGATCTTGGCAAAAGCATCCAGAACTGCCAAATTGTCCATCATCATCATCATTATTTTGTGCTAGTAGCACAAATATCCATGACAATCTCTCACCAAACTTTCCTATCATTCATTGTCCCCGGCAGGTCCTCTGCACAGCATCCAGTATCCGGACAGAGCTGGTTAATATATTTCTTTAAACAATGCCAACAGTCTTATTGATAGGGCGGTTAGAATACGCTGACTGTATCACCTGCAGAGAGATACCCACGCCGAAAAAAAAGAGAGGTGTCCTGATTATGATACTAAACTACATCTGATAAACGAGTTCCGGCTGAATGTAGAAATAGGTCGGAAAAGTAAAACGGAAATGTTTGGTGTGGGCATAGAATTTAATGAATTTAGAAATTACTAAGGATACGAATTATGTTATTTTTGTGTTAAAACATGCAGTTATATCGATTCTAACCACTTTTCGAAACCAAGCTGGCTGACTTCTGATTTAGGTCGGAAAATTAAAACGGAAAGTATTTTTGGTGGTACCCAATGACAGTTTAACTACAGTCTATGAATTAACATTTTGCGAATTGGGTTACGGTTTTAGGGGATTAAGGTTGTTTTTAATTACGTATTGCTTTAAAAAAATAAACAACAAAAACCCAAGAATAACATAATTCGTATCCTTAGTAATTTCTAAATTCATTAAATTCTATGCCCACACCAAACTTTTCCGTTTTACTTTTCCGACCTATTTCTACATTCAGCCCTAGTTCCAGTTTTGAAGATCTGAGGAGTGTGGGGTATTCCTTCATTACCCTTACTCCCATGTCCACTCTTACCCGGAGTAGAAGTACCTGTTAGAGTCTTATCAATGAATCTGTTTAAAAATTATTCGTATTTTATAGGACCGATATATGAACGTGATTCCCTAACGTTGGGGCATAAAATAACCATAGATGAATTGACATGCCATTCCCTATTTTATTTTATTGTCTAGCTCAGTCGGTAGAGAGTTCGGCTAGGAACCACAAGGTTCCTGGTTTAGTACTGGCCCTCACCAACTCAGCGTATGAGTAGCACAGGGATCTGTGCGGTAAAGTAAGAAGCTGATGGTAGGTGTGTCGCTCCTAGCTCGCTACCCATTACATATAGAAATATTCTTTTGAATAAGTGCAACTTAAATTTAGCACACGTCCGCAAGGGAACAGCTCCAAGTGGGGATTGAACTCACAACTCAATAGTTTATGAGACCAGTAAGTTAACTATCACATCTAAATATTTTTTCTAATTAAGTATAGCTTGAATTTAGCACAAGAGCGCAAATAAACGGCGCCTAGGGGGATCGAACCCACTACTCAGTAGTAATGAGACAAGCTTGCTAATTATTACCTCACAGTGGGACACTCTCCGAGGTTCTTATCGATTTATAAGTAAATATTATTCTGCTTGTTTGCTTTTTTAAATTGTAGGAACCAACAAGACCAGACGAGATGACAATAGTCTGACCTATGACAGCTTTCTTTATTCATCGCCGGACTCACTTTGACAGACATGCATTTCGTCAAACGCTGTTATAATAACGAAACAAACCCGAGACGCCACGGTCTATCGTCTGAAATGCTGGATTTCCAAAGTATTTATAATAGGCGGAAGTTAACATTATTCCCGATTCTGAACTTCCGGTTGAACGCTCGAAGTAATTTCGCTCATAGAATAGAAGAAAGGATGCAACCCCGGTGTTTCCATTGATTCGGTTTCTTACGACCATAAATTGTTTTCAGTTTCGCTTGGAACGAACCCAAAAGATTGACTAGGGGTGGCGGAATGTAACAGTCAAGGGTCACACAGATAACGTGACAAATACTTACTCAGAGATAGAGAGGGAAACTGAAAAGATCCTATCAAGGGAAATATGCCAAGGTATGTGCTGACGTCACACAGGAATACGCTGACGTCACTGAGGAATGCGCTGACGTGATAGCTTTGTGTTTTGAACGGATTTACCCACATCCACCACTTTGAAAGGATGGGACACAAGGTCAGTTTAAAGTGATCCTAAACCAGGAAGTAAATAATCTGGGTGGGTGGTGGTTTAAGTTGTCCTAGTTTTAATCTTCAGCCGATGCTAGACCACAATATTTATACGTGCATTTATTTTAATGAATAAATGTTTTTATATACAGAGTACGGTATGGCGCCAGTGAACTTGGGTATGTGGTAATGGCAGCTTCACCTAGCTAAAGGATAACCATTTTTTTTCTGATACGATCATTTACGATCATGGCTTGAACCATATTTGGAAAATTGATACTACTATCAGTTGAAAATTCTATTCGGAACAGCACCATTCCGACGTAACAGGAAATGGGCACGAAAAGATGCAATTAGATTCGCCAGTTGAAAAAAAAAAGTTTCAACAGAAAACGCAAGATGTGCATCGATCCAATCCATGATCGGAACTGATAATATTTGAAAATGAAACGGTGATAAACTAGCTAGATGGAGCTACCATTGCCACTTGCCTAATTTAACCTGGACAACAGAGTTGCCAATTCAAAATTCTCGAAGTACTTTTACAGCACCTTATATATACTAGCAAATATATGCACCCTCCGGGTGCAAGTATTTAAGTTTTAATAAGATGAAATATCATTTTAAATTAGAAAGGCTAATGAAACTGAATAAGAATGCAGATAAAAAGATTTGGAACAGAGGGGGTATGATTGAAAAATAGAAAAACTTTGAATCTAACTCTTCCATCATTTTCTATTACTCCCATCTTTCATTGGTAAATTTTCCTAATTTAACTATTTGGTTAAAATAGGAAGTAAATAATAATATTACAGTTATTTCTTCTTGTTAATGGATTTCATTTAAGATTTATTGAAGAGATGTTTGCTTATATTCATTAAAATAAAACCAAATAATTATAAATCAATAGTACTAAACACATATTTATTAAAATCACATTTTTAATATCAATATGCAAATTAGCCTTCCATTCACACTGTAATCCGCTATTTTATTGTATATATAAATACAATTGTATGTTATTAGTATGTTGGTATGGTCAACAGTGGCTTCGGCCTCTGGACCATTGATATAATTAATAGCGTCGATCCCAGGGGGCCATCCCCCAGGCAACACCTGCCCCCTTGATTTAAAGGGGCAGGGCTGGGTTTATTGCCCAGTGCCTGAGGCGCCCCCCTTGAGGGGGAATGCCGACGGGATCGACGCAATTTTTCACCTACCACTCCATGAGCTTCGGTTTGTGGGTGGTCCCACGTTAATAGGGACTTTGTGCCTGACCCGTACAAGTGGGGTACGCGGTAAATACAGTATGTAGATATGGTCAACAGTGTTAATAATGTAAAACAATTTTATTAATAATTGAGATTTAAATAAAAATAAAATCATTGAGATTGATATATATATATATATATATATATATATATGTGTGTGTGTGTGTGTCCGTGTGGGGGGGATGCGTGCGGTGTACATAATTAATAAATATATAAATATGTGATATAATGAATATGTAAATACCTTGGTACCCCCTCACTATAATCTGATTGGACAGTGTCATGTATAAATAGTCGACACTGTGTTGGTTCTCTACCTATTGCCTCCAACCCGTCTTTCGGGACGGGGGTCCAGTGCGTTTAGGCCACTGGACCGGTGAGATGGTAAATTATTAGCGTCGATCCCAGAGGGCCATCCCTCCAGGCAATACCTGCCACCTTGACTTAAAGGGGCAGGGCTGGGATTATTGCCCAGCGCCTGAGGCGCCCCCTTGAGGGGGAATGCCGACGGGATGGACGCAATTTTTCTACCCGCCACCCATGAGTCTCGGCTTGTGGGTGGTCCCACATAAATAGGGCCTTCGTGCCTGACTCGGTACGCGTGGGGTACTGGGAAAATAAACCTAATGCCTACAAGCTAACTTTACTCGCTAGACGACGCCACGACTGCTCGGCAGACGGATTGCTATTTGATGTACCAATTACTACTGCGATAATATACCAACTACCAACTTCAAGAATATATCCCTTAACCCGGATATATCAATATGAAATAAATATTCAGAGAATGTATTTACTTACGAAGGAATGAATATTTCAGCCTTTGTTCGAGCCTTTCGGTTTTTATACATATTGGATATATCAAACATCATTGGGGCAACATTAAGGAGCGGTGTTATGAAACTCATTCAGAAAATGATATTTTAAATTGAAATGAAACAAAATATGCGAAACCTATTTGGACATCATTAACAACTTCATACCATCGTTCCTTAATTTTGCTCTGATGGTGGTTAATATATCAAATGTTTATAAAAACCGAAACTCCAACATGGACTGAACAATTCATTCATTCATTCATGAATACATTTCTGAATATTTTTTGGGGGGAGGGGGTGATTCAGATTTATAAACTTACATACCGTCGGATTTATTTCCACTTTTCTTTCATATATATATATGTGTGTGTGTGTGTGTGTGAGAGAGAGAGAGAGAGAGAGAGGGAGAGAGAGAGAGAGAGAGAGAGAGTGTGTGTGAGTGTGTGTGTGTGTGTGTGTGTGTGTGTGTGTGTGTGTGTGTGTGTGTTTGTGTGTGTGTTTTTTAAATCTCGTAAAATTGGTTTAATTTTATATTTCCTGCTGAGAATAATTATACAAGCTATCAAGAAAACAATCGCTTATTTTAAAAGAAAATTGAATATGAAATTGAAAAAAAAAAGATTGAAAATCAATAATAAAACACAATTATTAATTTTCAATCTTATTTTTTAATAAAACATTTTATTTATTAAGATCTTTTTGTTTTTTGTTTTTTATTTATTTGTTGTTTTTTTTTCTTGTTTTTTTTTGTTTTTTTTTCATTTTCCTCTTCAAATAGGTGAGGTCTAAAACCCAAATATCTTAATGATTTATTCGGAGAATTGCTATCTTTGTTATATAGTAGACTAAATCTTCCTCTGAAAGATTCCAGTAGACCGACAGTCAAACTCTTCTAAAAGTAATTGAGAAAAATCCTTATCGAACAGTACGAGAAATGGCAAAACAGTTTAATACAACCCACACAACAATCATAACCAAAAAACCCGGCTAATGAGATCCTTTTTCATCTTCTCCCTGTTCGTTTTTTCTCAGTTTTCTTTCAAGTGACACGTGTGAGATACGCTGCCAGCAGTTTACGGTAGGATCGCTGTGAGCGCCTTTAAATAGGCAAAGATTTAATGTCACTGCTGTAACTTGGAGAATAAAGCAATTCCCTGTCCAATTTATAATTGAATATTCTTGTGAAAGAAAGAAAGGATTAAGTAAGTGAGTTACTTATAGAATGATTCTGTGAGTGTGGAATTAAAGTTATATGAGGTAAAACAAGTAGAAACTTTAAAAAGATATAAAACTATATAACTATATAACTAACATCAGCTGAATAGAAAAATAGAAAAGCTGAATAGAAAGCTAAACAGCAAATCCTTGTCTGTTATTTTCAGTAAAATATGCCTACAAGAGAATCTGTTGCTTAAATACATATTATATATATATATATATATATATATAATATATATATATATATATATATAATATATATAGTATGGGATTGTCACTGTTTCAGCTTTTACTGGAACGGTGTGTCAAAGGCAGTATTATTGGTAGAGTGCTCAATATAAAATAGAGCTGTTATATAATATAATAAAATAAATATATAAAGGTTTTACATATCTATTCATTAGGTGACAAAGGAACATTCACTATATATATATATATATATATATATATATATATATATATATATATATATATATTGAGAGAGAGAGAAAAAGAAAGATAGATTGATAGATAGATAGATAGATAGATATACAAGTGTATATATATATATATATGTGTGTGTGTGTGTGTGTGTGTGTGTGTGTGTGAATTTGATATATTGAAAAAACAAAGGATGTTTACAAATGCATGGGCTCATCAGGGGAGAATGTGCAAACCGTTTCGGGGCCTTCATCTCTACGGTTTTAAAAAGCAACATCGGCCCTCCTCACTGATGTGAGGACCCTAAGAATATCTGCATCGACCGCACGTGGATCGGTCTTCAACAAAAATAAGACGGGATGAAATGACCGTTAGCCACGGTTTGCACATTCTCTCCTGATGAGCCCATGCATTTGTAAACATCCTTTGTTTTTTTCAATATATCAAATTCACTCTGTCGGATTAAGTTCAATTTTATTTCACATATATATATGTATATAAATAAAGGAGAGAAAATGTTGAAAGGATAAAAAATATTTATTGGAGTGCCAAAATATCAAATATCTTGCCCTGATGCTTGTCCGTTTTTGTATACTTAAAAAAAAATGTTTTTCTATTATTATTATTTTATTTTATTTTGTATTTGAAATAATAATAAATAGAATACAATGTGTGCAAGGACAAACTCTTGGTTGAAACATGTGTCGGTACTCCAATAGAAAATTTTTATCCATTCAATATTTTCTTTCCATTTTTCAACTTATATATATATATATATATATATATATATATATATATATATATATATATATAATATATATATATATATATATAACATCATTGTGATATTAATACGAGAATAATAGAAGCACTATAATGACTATAACAACACTATAATATCTATCATAGCAATTATATCAACATCACTAATGTCACAACTAATCTAAGTTTAGTAGATATCAATATGTACACATATAGATACACTGATATACATAGAGATATACACAGCTATATACACTTATGCATATACATATATATCTGAGTGTATATATATATAGATATATATATATTCATATATATACACGTATACATATACACATGTATGTGTATGTACACGTGTATATCAGGGTGTTAATATATATGTGCACATATATGCGCGTATCTGTATGTATATATGTATCTATATAGGTATATATACGTATACATATGAGCGTGTAAATATGCGCATATGTATCCTACTGTATATACATATTTATACATAGCTATATACAGACGTATCTACATAGACATATTCACAAATATATACACGTATACACGAACATATATATACATTTATATTTAAGTATATACATGTGTATGTAGATATGTGTCTATGTATATATATATATATATATATATATATATATATATATATTTACATATACATATATACACGTATGCACACATATATATGTATATACATACATATACACGAATATGTGTGTTGATATGTGTGTATATATCTGTATGCATGTACATATTTTTACACAGATACATAGACATATATTTACATATATATATACGTATACATATGTGTGTGTACACACAAACACACACACACAGATATATATATAATATATATATATATATATATATATATATATATATATATATATATGCATAGACACACACATATTATGAATGCAGCATAATTTTTTGGAAGCTTTTTCTCTTCTTAACAATCAAATCCCCTTGTTATCTCTATCTGTTTAGTTTCCCTCCATCATCCCCTTTTGTCTTATCTGTCTGTTTGTCTCTCTTTTCTCCACATAGATACATACCTCTCCATTACTATCGTCCTGCCTAATTATATAACCTTTCGACAATCCTCTATTATTCCTCGTGTCTTAACTTTTCCCGCAGTTTAACAACCTATTCTTTTTTCTTTTCTTTTTTTCTTTTTTTTTTTTTTTTTTTTTTTTTTCATCCGGGTTTTGACACCTTCTAATTAGTTCTACGTTTTCTGCGTGGTTACAATGTTGAATTCACGACTTTAGAATCGCAATGCGCAACTTTTACCATCGCACTTTCGCTCTCCCAATGTCTTGCTCACACGACTACCTGTAATCAATCTATTCGCAGGGTCGATTCGCACTGCCCGTGTCTCCCGCCTTCTGTACCGCCTCAACGCTCCCACCTCTCCCATACGAACTGACAGGGGTAAGCTTTGTGTTGGGTTTGATGCAATTTGAAATCCATCACAGTTCAACCGGAAAGTATATGTGGATATCTAGCTTTTAGAATGTGTTGGTGTGCGAACGTTCAAGAAGGAACGCAAAACGGTATTGAGTAATATATACATATATACATATATATATATATGTGTGTGTGTGTGTGTGTGTGTGCGTGCGCACGTGTGTGTGTGTGTGTGTGTGTGTGTGTGTGTGTGTGCACGCAAAAAACCCAGCTTCGCCCGGAATGAAAAATAGTAATCTATAAATATATAAAGGGCAATTTGTGTGTATGTATGTCCGTAGGAAACTACGAAAATAAAACAATTAACGACAAAGTAAATATATATACACATTCACTATCACCAGATCTTGGTTTTTGAGCAAAAATAATGAAGATTTGATTCATATTCGTAAAGATAATTAAAAATTAAATTTAAATAACTGTATGGAATTTTTTTTTTTTTTTTTGTATTTAATATTTTAAATTAACTTTTCTTTTCAGAGGGGCTGGATCAACGCAAGTTTTTTTACGTAGGGATTGTAATGGGGCATCCTGTAAGGATCCAACTCGTAATTCAACAATAATGGATCTGGGAAACTATTTTTAACCACATCTCTACCCATGAAATGCCGGGTAGCCGCTTCTAGTCTATATATAAAGTGGTTTATTCCGTCAGGGCAAATTTCATAATTTTTTTCTCTTAATGGCCGAATCATCTACAGTAAATGGATAAATAAAAAGCTAAATGGTAAAAGGTAAAGGGTGATGCGTGAAAGGTATTAGATTACAGGTAAAAGGTGCCAGGTAAAAGGTGAAGAATACCAGGTAAAAATTTAACGATAATAGATAGGGGTTATAATATGTAGTACGCAATATATGATGTGAATATATAAAAATGTAATAGTTAATATACTAGCATGACCTGTGGGTATTCCACAGTATGGTAATTTATTTATTACAACGTTAGATATTTTTAATTAAGAGCTATGGCAAAATAGTTCAGTATGTAAAAAGTATAATTATCTTGTTTTAACTTGTTTTCATTTTTTATAAATGATATTTTTCTTTGGTGTAATAAATTTGGAAACCTAAAAGTTTTTAGTGAACTTATCAACATAAGCGTATCTGAAGTTCGCTCATACTTCCAATTTTAGTTCACAATAAAAAAAAAGCAAAAATCGACCAAGTGACAGCTGGTAACTACTAAAACTCATAAGAAGGGGCAAGTCAAATTACTTCTGGAAAACCTTAATATGGTCAGCTATGAGCAAGATGAATGATTCCACCAAGATTTGAAATTCATGGAAGAATGGTATTAAAGTATATGGGATGTAAATATGATGGATAACTATGGAGCATAAAGGGAAATTGTCCACATATTGAACACACTAGAAAAAAAACTATGTGTAAATTTTTACCTTAATTACTTGCACACAATTTGACTTCCTTTATATGAACAAGATGAAGTTGTACAAATATTACAGTCAAGCAATTTTTTAAATCATTTTCTATTGTAAATTTTGAAAACATTCTATGAAATAAGCTCAAATTTGTCACATGCAGTATTTTAATGTTTTTTGAGACCAAGCGAATGTATCCTGTTACTTAAAAAGTTGATGTAATAGAGAAAAAATGGAAAATATTTTGAATTCAAAGTCTAAAAGTTTGTCAAAAAAAACAAGTTTCAGATCTAACTCAACAAAATGTGTGATGCCCAGTGTAATATTTTATTATTTCCCATTATATATACATTTTTAAAACCTTCCAT
>CM042161.1:45485681-45498181 GCA_023376005.1 Doryteuthis pealeii
AGTTGGTTGGTTGGTTGGTTTATTGATTTTAACGGCATATTAACCCGTCCGGGGTTATGTCATGCCTAACAGTTAGGGTGTAATACTCACCCTAGTATCATTAGTATGATTATTATTTGCGAAAATACCAACTCACTTTAAGAATAGGCCTCATTTTGTAATACCCATTGCTTTACTACTTAGCTCTACCTGACAAGGCATTAGCGTAATTTTATTAAAGCAGAAGAGCAGGTTATTAACAATATCCCAATATTCATCTGCACTCAGATATTGTCCAGGATAGCCAAATATCATCTTCATATCAATGTCACCAGAAATTCTGTTCTCTGTCCGAGATATGAATGCGAATGACAGGATAGTATCGAACTGTCATGGCTACTATTATTAAATTAACAAGAACAAGAGATTCGACGTCACTGCCAGATTTTCCATCTCGACCAATGAAAAGACACATTAAGAGTCAACAAGACAAAATTAGCCAACAGCAATTCTTCTTCTTTCCTTCTCCTTCACTAATCTTATTTTTTCTTCTTTCTTTCTTTTCTTTTCTTTTTTTTTTTTTGTCTTAAGATAAACTGTGGCTGACTCGTATTATTAAAATAGAAGATAAATTCTTTTTATTTCGTTTATTGTGAAGTTGCAATTCTTTTCATACTTTTTAATATCTCAAGTTTTTTTTGTTTTTTGCTTTTTGTTTTATTCTATTTTTTCGGGTGTTGTCTCTTTATTTTGTTCCTCAATTTTCAAGACAGTTGGACACATAAACATATTAAGTCTCTAATATTTAGTGGAGACGCTCTGGACTTTTTTTTTCTTTACTGATCGCAAGTACGATAGGCGTCTTCTTATTGTCAACTTCATTAATACAAAAAAAAAACAAAAAAAAGTTAATGTGCAATGACAAGTTTTAGTTCTGCACCAACCAAAATACATTGCTAATGGCAAATGATAAGATTCGTAATGACGATAATGATAAAATAACACCAACAATAATTAGAATAAAAAAGGATATTAACTATAATAGAAGATGAACGACAACAATAATAATGTAAAAGATATCAAAGGCATATTGTAACTTTATTACTGAAGATTAATTATATCATATCAGTACTAACATGCCGAAAAAGTTTCTATGTGTGTATCTATCAAAGGCGCGGTTTTGAAACAGTTATCTTCCTAAGAAATGAACTCGGTGAGCCAAGTTCAAATCCTGGATGTGCCTGTTTACACCCCACTTCGCTCTACTGTCCTTGGAAAAGGCATGAATCCACCACCACCCCCCCCCGCCGACTATATGTATGTATGTATATACCCAACCTTATCTGACACGGGCAGAATTCGACTCAAGATAATTTTTTTTTAGCTGAGTAAGTAAAGTAAGTAAAGTTGTCGTGGTGGCCTAAAGTCGGTATCAGCCAATCAGCGAGGGAGTCTATCCCCTTTTCATGCTAGACAAATGAGATTGTTTTTTAGCGACTGAGATAGAGCGCCACACCTACCATCAGCTCCTCACTTTACCGCACATATCCCTGTGCTACTCATACGCTGAGTTGGCGAGGACCGGTATCGAACCAGGAACCTTGTGATTCCTAGCCAAACGCTCTACCGACTGAGCTAAACCGGCCGATGTGGTGGTTTAAATTCAGAGTTTTCCTTCTCCTAGACCAGTTGCCAAACTATTTGCCGATAGCTTGTGAGAGAAGATATATATATATATATATATATATATATATATACCAACCCCTCCGCATGAGCAGGATGCGACACAAGGTCAATTTCTTAAACGGAGTTTAACAGGTTTGAATTCAGAGTTTTCCTTCTCCTAGACTGGTTACCTAGCCATGGTTAAAGAGCCCAGTCTGCCCTGCTATTTACCCATAGCTGGAGGGTGAATTGGATTCATACCTTTCCAAGGGTACTAATGCTATGTGAAATGCCAACGGCTTAATCCAAGAATTGAACTCGCGTTGACGAGTCCATTTCCTACGACTCTATCCATTAGACCACGCGTCTGTGAGAGAAGATATAGTTAATGCCTTTCCCAAAAGCATTAGCTCGAAGTGAACTGTAAAAAATCACGGGCGGGACTTTCCATGGAATAGTACAGAAAGCCCGCGAAATACCTGAAGTCACGTGGGACCTGGTTGGGTCCTCAGTTTTCAGTTGGACGTCAGGCAGTGAAGATGTCCTGCCTTAACTGGAACTCACTGCATACGCGCGCTATGTTAGTCAGATATTTAGTTACATGAAATGTTTAGTTAAGTAAATAAAAGCTTAAGAAAATAACACAGTTTTGTGGTTGGTGAATGTCTTGGTAACAAGACTGAAGATGAAGAAATGAGTTAAGTGCGACCGACCACCAAGACGAGGTCAAGAGACTAGAAGAGACGTAAGATAGAACAGATGAACCGTGGAAGAATAGAATAAAGTAATGAAAAGGGTATACAACAATTTAATCTATTTCTTAAATCAATAACCATTACACAACGCGCATCCACGGCTATGTGTGACTTGTAGACAGACTTTATTTTTGAGAATAGTATCTGGATTAGGAGACTATATGACAGTCCTGACTATATTCTTCAAATTGCTATTATGGCAAACATCCCAGACTTTTTATTATATAGGTCCTTAATTAAACATTGAATCTGAAACCGAGTCGCCTAATTGTATTTGTAATTTGGGTTTTTAGATCGAAACAAAAAATGCTAGAGAAAATTCCGTTAATGTGAAAACATCCAAGTGTAAATGGCTGTTTTCAAATTAATACGTTGGAAGGAAAACATCCGAGTATAAACGCCTGTTTACAAATTAAAAATGATAGGAAAATACTTTGGAATGAAATCATCCAAGAATAAACGGTTGTTTAGACATTACGTACATTTTTGAACGGTTAGTAAGCTGATGTTTGTGGATCGGCAGTGACGTAGATTAAAGAAAATTATTAGTTAATAAAATATATATAAAGATGAGTTCTGAGATAAAGAAAGTAATGGGAGAGGGAGACTGTCCGAGAATTGAAACGCACGAAACTGGTGAGCGGGTCAGCCAATTTGTCTGCCTTTTTTCTTTCTTAATTTATCTATTTATTCATTCATTTCTTTCTTTCTTTCTTTCTTTCTTTCTTTCTACTGGCATAAACAGTGTCACTAGCTAGGCATTATTTTGTGCTTTGATATTTTTCTTTCTCTCTTCCTCTGTTTGAACGACTCGTAAAGCGATCTACAGTGAGAGTAAATCTCATACTGGCATACGAGAAAGCGGTTGGTGTTCGACTTTATGTTACCAGGGACAACAAAGAAATAGTAGAACTAGAAGGGTTTATTAAGGGGTAACTTAACAGTAATACCACTTAGAGTGTCATCTACGGGTCAAATAGATCGGTTTGCAAGTGAATGAAAATTATTTCTACCAGTTTATTGATACACAGGAAGTTAATGAAAAATATATAATGAAAAAATTATTTCTGATAATATAAGTAAAAAGTCGACGGGGCGGCCTAAAGTCGGTATCAGCCAGTCAGCGAGGGAGTCTATCCCCTTTTCAATAGCGATAGACCAAGGAGATTGTGTTAGCATCTGAGGTAGAGCGCCACACCTACCATCAGCTCCTTACTTTACCGCACAGATCCCTGTGCTACTCATACGCTGAGTTGGCAGGGACCAGTATCGAACTAGGAACCTTGTGGTTTCTAACCGAACGCTCTACCGACTGAGCTATATTGATACACATTTAATTAAAAAAGGGAAAAAAATATATTTACTAACAAATTATTCGGTTACAAATCATTTATACCAACAAAAAACGAGATTTATCATTAAATAACTGTTGTGATGTTAATCCAACAGTAAAAAAGAAGTCAAGTCGAGGTAGGGTAAAATAAGACAAGTGTATTTACAATAATGGTACAGGAACGGCTAGCTTGCCGTTAACGGTAACAGTACAACCTTTTCACTCGGTGTCTCACTATTTATAGTGAGAACCGGTGTATATTCTCCACTGTAGGAACGGCCGGTACAACAATAATCCTACTCAGACAAGTGACCGCTAAAGAATAACAAGTACATTAAGAAAATATGAGGTCTGTATAACAGACTACGACAAACTTACTAAATGCTACTTATGATAAGTTAAACTAAAGACACCAAGAAAGCATTGTATCCTTGAGCCACATCTGCTTGTGTTAAAACTCAATTATGGAAAGCAGAGATGCAATTGTGTAACTTCGAAACATTTTTTATAGATATTTCTGCTTTTTACTCAGTTATTTATATATGTACTTATCAGCATTTTTTTTTTTATATTGTATTTTTTATTTTTTCATCAACGACAGTTTCCAAACTTACTCCCCAGCACAATAATGGTACAGGAACGGCTAGCTTGCCGTTAACGGTAACAGTACAACCTTTTCACTCGGTGTCTCACTATTTATAGTGAGAACCGGTGTATATTCTCCACTGCAGGAACGGCCGGTACAACAATAACCCACGAGGGTTTATATGCCATTTAGTTGATACGCCATTGAACAAAATAAATACATTTCCTTTCAAATGATTTTCTTCTCCCTTTCTTCTTCTCATCCTTTCTTTCATGTTTGCTCAGTTGAATTGAAAGGATTTTAGTCGACCAGTGTCCCTGCATTTTTACTTCACCAACACAACTGATGTCGCCATATCAAACGTACAGACGAGTTGAAATTCCGATCAATACGTAATTTATGATGGGTAGCATTCTATTAATATATCTGGATCTGGATCAAGGCTAGATATCTGGAGAACCAACTGAGTTTATGTACCATCTACTAAACTTAGCATAGTCGGACACAAAGTCTTGTTTATTTATTAAATGTTGATTCAAAAAGTTCTACACGTACTTTCTAAGCTTAGGTTGGAATTCAGAGTTTTCCTTATTATAGACTAGCTGCCTAACCAAAATTAAAGAGCCTAGTACGTCCTACTATTTACCCATAGCTAGAGGGAAAAACAAGATAATGCTAATAGGAGATGCTGCATTTTTTGCTAAACATAGGTTACTAAACATGGTGATATGTCCAACATATCGGACTTCCGGTTTCGACCGGGGTCCAGTGAGCTTCGGTCGCTGGACCTTACAAGTTAATAGCGTCGATCCAAGGCGGCTATCCCCCCAGGCAATACCTACCCCCTTGACCTAAAGGGGCAGGGCAGGGTTTATTGTCAAGCGCCTGAGGCGCCCCTCTTGAAGGGGAATAGCCGAAGGGATCGACGCAATTTTTGTTCTTTCCCACCCATGAGCTTCGGCTTGTGGGTGGGCCCACATTAAAACGGGCCTTGTGCCCAGCCCATACAAGTGGGGTATGAGGCAAATACATAGGTTACTTTTTGTAAGACGTGGTCCCTGCCGTCGGGCAGGGGGGGGTCCAGTGACTTCGGCCTGGATCTTACAAGCTAACGTCGTTGATCCCAGGGGACCACCACCACCACCCCAGGCAACACATGCCTTCTCGATTTAAAGAGACAGGGCTGGGTTTATTGCCCGGTGCCTAAGGCGCCACCATTGAGGGGAATGCCGACGGGATCAACGCATTTTCTCACCCGCCACCCATGAGTCTCGGCTTATGGGTGGTCCCACATTAATAGTGGCCTTGTGCTTGACACGTACACGTGTGGAACGTGGTAAATATCGCAAAGGTAACAATCTGTGAGGCAAACATGCTAACCATTACTCCAAGGCGACGTGTAGCAGTTGTTGTCATTTACTAAATTTAGCTTTGTTTGGCACCAGAATTATCAGACACCCGGTGAGAATCGAACTCGCTTGTAATGATATGAGACTTGCTAAACATTGCTCCAAGTCGAAATGCCATAGCTGGAGCACCAGCAGTAGTAGTCTTTAACTTTATTTAGCACAACGCTGTAAGTATACAACAGGTAGTGCGGATCAAACGGATACCATGAACTCTCAATATTTTGTTTCTTTTCTTCAGCAAAGGGTTAGAAATCATTTTATACATATTTTTATGTAGTTGTTTCTTAAGACTTTTTGTACATTCCTATCCAATACAAATCATTTTCAAATAAGTCTGTTTGGCCCATAGATGGGACCCTAACAGGTACTACCGCTTCGGTTCAGAGTTTACCTGCGATTAATGGCAATGAAGGAATACTCCAGACTTCCCAGGTCTTCAGAACTAGAGCCTGACCATCAAATGCAGTTTAATGGCTCCTCTTTTTGGATAGGGTAACCCTCTGCAGAGGATACAATCTAACCCTCGCCGACAGGGGGATTCTATTTTATATTTCCTAATATGTGACACAAGGGAGGTGTCCAGATAAGTTACTAAGCTTAGCTTGGTTTGGTTTTTGGTTTGTTTTGTTTTACGGCATATCAACCTCAGTGGGTCATTTAATGCCGATAAAGTTTTGAAATAAATCAATTCTTAATGGATAATACATTTTTTTATAAATACATTTTTCTATTTAACCCATAGATGGGACCTTAACAGGTACTACCACTCCGGGTCAGAGTGGACCTGGGAGCAATGGTGATGAAGGGGTGCTCCACATTCCCCAAACCTCCAAAACTGGAACCTCACCATCAGATAGAGTTTAACGTCATTCCCAGGACATGTTACCGCAGCCACCGCCTTCTGGCACCCATATGATAAAAACGGTTGGGGCTTGCCATAAGGGCAATAGGGTTGGGAAAATCATATAGGTGCTAGGGCTTGACGTAAGCTTAGCTTACATTTGCATAAGGCAATATGTATAGAGTCTCTATTGAAGAGTGTTCTCACTATAAACTATCTCTGAGACTTGCTTGTTAACCATTACACCACAAAATGGCGACTTATAAAGAAGCAGAAGCAGCAGCAGGAGCAGCAGTAGTAATAACAGTTCTGATTTTGATAATTGCCGATGCTCCAATGAAGGCGAAATAAACGACTAAAGAAAAAAGCGCGAATATCGAAAACAGAATTCCAAAGTTATGAAACGTAAATGAAGTTCCTGTTCTTACCTATAATTACAGAAACAACAGGTGGAGCAAAGCAAATGATTTCTGATTTCTGTGAGATGTAAAAATAAAAATAAAAAAAGGCTGTCTATAAATTTGGAGCATCAAAGAGAAGTACAAAAAAGAAACAAAAACAAAAAAACGTAATTCTTAGAACAGCATTTACAGTCAGGCGATTTCCTCGTTTGATATAATCATAGTGTTTGCTGTTCGAACATGAAGGTTCAGTGGAAGCACAAGAGACTGTAGATTACGTCATCTTAAGTAATCTTTTCTCGTCCAGATTACTGATGTTTAATAAAGGCTTCACTGCCATATACGACTAAAGTCGATTTTTTTTTCTTTTTTAGTACCGTGCCGTGTGTGATCATGATCGAATGTCATACAACGTTTCCTTTCACTAGTACTTATTTTTATCCGATTAAAATCGATTACTTTCTTTATTTTTTATTTTTTGATTTAGTATCGTGTCGTGTACGATGATTGTCGAATTTCAAATTACGTTCCCTTTACTGGCAGATATTTTCCATCCGATAATATTCGATTTTTTTAATACCGTGCCATGTGCGATCATAGTCGAATTTCATGCTACGTTCCCCTTTACTGTCACATATGTTTCATCCGTCAGAGTATTTTTTTTTTCAGAGTTTATTTTTGATACCAAATTCAACTATTTTTGCCATTTCATTTTTTTAAGTTCAGATAGTTAAGAAATAAACAATTTCATTTTGAATTAAATAGATTTTGGCACAAATTGTGCGAAATTCTGACCAGGAATTTATAGAAATTAGCGATTATGAATTTGATTTTGGTCCTTATATGGAGACTATGTACATTTTGATGTACATGATATTATATATATAGGAATATTATAGGAATATTATAGGAACATTATAGGAATATTATAGGAATATTATAGGAACAAAAAGGATTTTGAAATGGCCGCATATTTACTGATTTTATTCAAAAAATATTTATATGATTCATTGATTTTGATGGCATGTCAACCCATTTAGAGTTATTTCATGCCAAGGTTAGGGATTCGCATTCATTGTGCATTTATATTCTCATTTTTTGTGTAGTTATTCAAGACTTTTTACACTCAGTTATATTATATCAAGTATTCCTATAGGTGATACAACCCATGGACATAAATGGAATGCGCCGACGATTACTATAAGTACCAGGAACAATTGTGGCTTGACACGAATCAAATGCGAGTCAGCTCGTAACTGTATTGGTCGGACGCAATCCCACTTTCTTTGCTGTAAATTTCTACTCCTTTTGTTCAATACATTTGTATACATTGTTACCAGTCGTTTGTCTTATTTTGACCCTTAAAACCCCACAACACCTATCAAGTACAAATGATTTTAAACAGGTCTATTTGGAAGCCTAACAAGAACTACTTCGAATCATCAGAGTATACCTAATGGCAATAAAGGGATACTTCCCAATCCCTAAATCTCCAAAATTAGAACCTCACTATCAGATGAAATTTAGTGTTATAACAAGGATTCTTTGGGGGTGGAAAGATTTACTCTTCTGTAAGCATATTCTAAACCCCGACAACAGGGCAATTTTTGTAGTTCATATCTTATATTATATCAAGTATTCCTATCAAGTATCTAAATTGTTCTAACATCTCCTGCACAGAAAACGACGTTAATGCACGAATAGAAAAGGCATGGGCCGCTATAAATATATTATCGGTCATATGGAAATCCAATCTCACAGACAAGTTAAAAGACAGTTCTTCCAGGCTGTTGTCGTGTCAGAGCTGCTTGTATGGCTGCACCACCTGGACCCTAACGAAACGACTTGAGAATAAATTAGATGGGAGCTGCACAAGAATGCTGTGGGTGATCCTAAACAAGACGTGGAAACAACACCCACGAGAAAGCAGCTGTACGGCCACCTGCCACATATCAGCCAAGCCATCCGAGTAAGACGGACAAGACATGCGGGACACTGCTGGAGAAGCAAGGACGAACTCATAAGCAACGTCCCCCTGTGGAAGCCAGCACATGGGCACGCCAGTGTGGACCTACCAGCAAAGATGTACATATATCAGCTCTGTGCAGATGCAGGATGCTGCACAGAGGACAATGATGAGTGATAGGGACGGATGGAGAGAGATTGTCATGGATATCCGTGCCAACAGAGCGACCTGAGGATGATGATTCCTATCAAGTACAAATGATTTTAAACAGGTCTATTTGGAAGCCTAACAAGAACTACTTCGGTCAGAGTATACCTAATGGCAATGAAGGGATACTTCCCAATCCCAAATCTCCAAAACTAAACGCTCACTATCAGATGAAATTTAGTGTCCTAAACAGGATTCTTTGGGGTGGAAAGATCTTACTCTTCTGTAGGGGATACAGTAACTATATTCTAAACCCTGACAACAGGGCAATTTTTATAGTTCATTATATTAACAAAGAACGATAGAACAAACATATACCAATGAGTCGGTTACACGCGAGGCTGTTTTATCGGCAGTCTCCTGAAATACTAACTCTCGCTTAACCTGATGCTATTTATAATTGGAAGAGTTCATGCGTGCGTGGTAAATTACCATGACACATTCTGAACTGAGAATTTATACAAATGATTTTAATTAATTTCTCTCTATCTATAAATAATGTCATGTCATGGGATAGTTAAGCGGACACATTAAATGTATGCACCCCATTTTCATGGTATATAAGATCCACTAGCTTAAGACAGACCCACATTTTAATATTATAAATAAAAAAAGATATCATTTGATACATTTGTTACTGGCATTTCCTCCATGAATTTATTTTCTGTATATCACTGGCATCCTTCCGTCTACTAAAGACGATGGCGTAGTGTCCACTTTTTTCCTCCTTCTTATCTGCAACTGCGTGAGTGACTGAACCTTTTCAATCACTTCTCTCGTTCCTTGTTCCTTGTTTGACGAGGAGGCGCCAGGTTGTACGGTCTTCTGCATAAGCCTCCCATGTGTTGGGGGTATTTGTCTGATACCCCACCTGTATGGACTGGGAACAAGGCCTCGTTTTAACGTGGGCCCACACACAAGCCGAAGCTAATGGGTGGGAGAGAACAAAAATTGCGTCGATCCCTTCGGCATTCCTCCTCAAGGGGGCGCTTCGGGCGCTGGGCAATAAACCCAGCCCTGCCCCTTTAAGTCAAGGGAGCAGGTATTGCCTGGGGGTAGCCCCCTGGGGTCGACGCTATTAATTTAACACAACTCACCGGTCCAGTGGCCGAAGCACACTGGACCCCCGTCCCAAAGGACGGGTTGAGATTGCCTTTCATGTGTTGGAGTTGATGTGGCATGTCTTCATGTCTCTCTTGCAGACATCTTTAAACACAGGCGTAGTCTCCCTACCGGTCGGGTGCCTCTATTAATTCACCATAAAGTAGGTCTTTGGGGATGCGGTCTTCGTCTATCCCCTGACATGACCAAGTTAACGCAGGTGTCTCTAGCAGATGATGGCGGGCAAATATATGCATTTCTGATATTCAAAAAGAAGAATTCTTCTTCTTATATACATCAAATGTGACGGATAAATAACGCCGGTTATCTATTGTAAAATTACTGAGCTTCATTTCCTGTCGATACTGCACTACAGAAGTAAAAGATTCTAATAAGCATTTTTTAATAATTTCCTTTATTTCAAGACTAGGAATTATTTTTATGAAAATTACATTCAGCGCGAACGCCAACCCCACAAAATTATCACTCGGCTGCAAATTAAACTGAAACGTGCCTTATTCTTTAAGTTTTTAAGTTAAGTCAAATAGTGTAAACGCAGAGTCAGGCGTGGACACAGTCAGACGACCATCTGACGATTACATATACGGGAAACTGACAATCAACAAGCGCCATTGACTCTGTGTCTACATTATCTTAACTTACATTATATATATATATATATATATATATATATATATATATATATGTGCGCTCTATCACCGATATTGAGCACTCTTTATATATGAACTACATTATTATGAAGTGATCAAACAATCTGTTTGAGATGGCGATAGCCGAGAATTTTTGGGGGAGATTATGTGCTTAATTAAAGTCATACCTAATTTGAGAATTAATTAGTTATAATTAAATGAATTAGCGTGCATATCGGTTTAAATGTAAGGCATAAACAAATCAAGGAAAAGTCATCTCAGTATGTACATTTCAGCCTATTAGGCCTCATCAGCAGTTTGAAATAAACGAGAAAAACTAGAAAAAGCCAGCTAGTGTAATGGTTAGAGCCCCCGCCTGTCAGCCTGACAGGTAGGGTTCGAATCACGCACAAAGCACTGTCGTCTATAACTCTGGTGAGGCCTAATAGGCTGAAATGTACATACAGAGATGACTTTTTCTCGATTTGTTTATGCCTTACATTTAAACCAATATGCACGCCTAATTCATTTAATTATAAGTAATTAATTCTCAAATTAGGTATGACTTTTAATTAAGCACATAATCTCCCCAAAAATACATATATATGTATACATACAGGCATATATACAGACATATATATGCACATACATACAATCACATATATATATGTGTGTGCGTACACCACGATGTTTTAACCGGATATCCAGTTATTTAATTAGTTAGAGTGCTTCATTATCTGCTCTTCACTTGGTGATTGTGGCGGACTACATTGCCACGGGATTTTATTTGCTTTTCTGGCATATTTATTGGGGGCACCATACTTTGTTTTCCCTTGTTAGAGAATCAATCATACGTTTCTTTACCTCCACCAAGTTGAAAAGTCATAATGGAATACTGCCTAATTAATTAGTATATATTAATTAATTAGTACATAAATCAAGCATAAAATTGAAAAGACTGACGTAAGAAATGTTTCGCTAATTAAAGAGTTTTGAAGAAAATAGATTGAAATATCGTGATCAATTCCGTCAAACTCTGAAGCAAAAACATTTAACTCCCGCTTTAGAAAATCTCATCTGTCAGTGTGGGTTCGTAGCTTGCAGCAAGACCGGGCTAGAATCACACTCGAGAAAACACAAATAAAATGTTTCTTGATAGCATGCACAACGTGGGGAAAGGATTCATTTACTGCTGACCCTCATTTATCGTTTACGATAGGAGAATCCACTATATATATTATATATATATATATATATATATAAAAGATATGAAAACACAATATCAATGTTATAAAATGCATTTTGTATGCTGTTAAAGTGAAAACATTTTATAACATAGCTGATATTGAACAATATAACAATTTCATAACATAGCTGATATTGAACAATATTTCATTTGACTTTAGTCTCCGCTCTTAACAACACGGAGTATAAACAAGCTCTGATGATGATTTTCATGAAATCGAAATATTGTTCAATATCAGCTATGTATAAAAATGTTTTCACTTTAACAGCATTTTGTGGTGTTTTCATATCTTTTTATATATACTCATACCGTCGGATTCATTTCCTTTCTTTTAACCTATATATATATATATATATATATA
>CM042161.1:45500681-45510681 GCA_023376005.1 Doryteuthis pealeii
GGGCTCGGAATCCATGGTTTTAGTCATATCTAACCTTGCCTGGTCGTTAAGGTTCTTGCGACCCAAGCAAAATTTCTTCAACCATCTGGTTACCATCTGGTTACTGGCACTGTATTCAAATGTGCCTTCACCTTTCGCACAACAACTTTTTTTATTGTTTCCGAAGGCAATTACAATGCGTATATCGTATAAAATTCGATAATTATTGAAAATAATCATGACAAGTAAACTCGGCAAATAACGAGCGCGACTTGGAACACCGTACAGCTGTTTCAATTTTATTAAGTTTCATCAGCGATGTATACCTGTTTCAACTCTCGTTATTTGCCGAGTTTACTTGTCACGATTATTTTTAATAATTATCGAATTTTATACGATATACGGATTGTAATTGCCTTCAAAAAATATAAACAATAATATAATTTACTTAACAATGCCCCAAAAAGCAAATTTTCAAATTATATATATATATATATATATATATATATATATATAAATATATATATATATCAGTTAAAATTCTGCTTTGTAGCCAAAATTTCTTCAACCATCTGGTTACTAGCACTGTATTCACCTTTCGCACAACAACGTTTTTTATTGTTTCCGCGTCGTTAAGGTCCAGTTCGAACTCATGAAGCATAAATTCTCGAATTAGATTACGTTGCACAGCTTTCAAATCACACATAGAGTGAAGCAATGCACAACGTGTCTGCGCACCCGCTACTACGATACTACCATCTACAGATGTTACCTCCACAGCTGGAACCACTTAGGTCATATGATATACGCGCAGTAAACTAGCACATACCAAATACTGCGAAACTTTTGACTTGCCGTAGTAACAAATTAAAACAAAACAAAAAAACTATATTTTCATCCTCAGACATTAATAACAATGTCAAAATTTAGAAATTATTCTCATAGGAACTGATTTTTATACATACGGTGATATCACTGACATAAAGTTCAAAACTTTCAAATTTTAAAATATCTTAAAATAATAACCAATCTCAAATGTAGAATTTAAAATAACTAATTCTATTTCTATTAATAATGGAGATTCGCTTCCGGTTTTTGTCTGTAACAAAAGCGACGTTACTGCTTACGTCACACTACCTAAAACGTCATAACGTAGAATAAATACACTCAAAATTTGAGCATGCAATGTTAGACAGTCCTCATTGTTTTTTTTTAAGTTTTAATAAATACATATGTGGTATTATCTATATATATATATAGTTTGTTTTATTTTAATATATATTTAAAGTTATTAGAACTAAGTTTCCATTTCAATTTTTTTAATATTTTTTACTCCTTTAATAAATTTATTTTATTTTTTACTCCTTTAATAAATTTGATGATTTTACTTTACTTATGATACAAACTCTCTGATATTAAATTTTCAACTCCCATCCCCTCAGGCAATATTTATTTTACGTCGCCCAGAGGGCGTTTTTTATTTTGCTAGTAATAATAATCATTTGTTTTTCCATAATTGTCTGGTTTCAAGTTTTCATGATACAACCAATTTATACAGTTGTATGATTTCAAGTATTCCTATTTTATACTAATTATTTACATACAATTATATGGTTTCAAGTATTTCTATCTAATACAAATAATTTATACAAAATTATATGGTTTTAATTTACTATTACTATTTGCTAATAATTATTTGTTTGCAGAAATTATATGGTTTCAACTATTCCAATCTAACACCAATAATTATCAAGCAGTTATGTGGTTTCAAGTGATTAATAATAATAAACCTAAGTAAACAATTATAGTTTCAAGTAACTCTTCTTAATAGGAAAAACCTTACATATAGTTATATGGTTTTGAATTATTCGAGTCTAATTCTAATCACTTTTAAACTTATCTATTTTATCCATAAATTGTTTGTCTGTTTTGTTTTATGGCATATCAACCTCAGTGGGTCATTTGATGTCGGCAAAGTTTTGAAATGAATTTATTCCTAATGGATACTCATTTATTTATAAACACATTTTTCTATTTAACCCATATATGGGACCCTAACAGGTAATACCACTCCGGGTTAGAGTGGACCTGGAAGCAATGGTGATGAAGGGCTGCTCCACATTCCCCAAACCTCCAGAACTGGAACCTTACCATCAGAGAGTTTAACGTCATTCCTAGGACATGTAGACCCTCAGCCACCTCCTTCTAGCACCCATATGATAAAAAGGGCTAGGGATTTTCATAAGGGCAATAGGTTTGGGGCACTCATATAGTTGCTAGGGCTTGACGTGACCAGCCGATTGATCGAAGGGGGCCTCTCCGACTGCCCGTCTAGCCTAGGTCAGGGTATAAATGAAGTGTTGCAGGTCATGGACTGCTCATCCACCAAGACTCCGTCCTTAAGCATCACAGTTAGCCACCTACGGTCAATAGGTGGTCCCATTTGGGCGAGTCTTACCCCTCTCCAGCGGTGCAGTCGGTCTCTTCTAACGCCCCACCGACAGGGCGGACCCATAAATGAGACTAATACTACCACTCTGGTTCAGGAGGAACATGGGAGTAATGGCAACGAAGAAGTGATTACATACTCATACACAGTTCCAGGATATCCTATTTTTCGAAGGGGGCGGTATTTCTCTCCCTGCGTGTATTATACCCCACCCCCAGTATGGCGAGCACGTATTTGACCAGTCTCTTTGAAAGGGGTTAATCCTTATCTTCGACTATACTCATAGCCAGTAGTGAGCATGTGGGCGGTATAAAAGTTATCGTATATATTCATATGCATTGTCGTTGCATTATATATAGCAAACTCGTTTAGAGATATGGGAATTCTGTGTGAAGGAATTCTCTATGGGAAGTAACACGAGGACTTAGCGGTAAATGGAGTGTCTTGCAAAGATGCTAAGAGGAGATTAGCGATATGAGACACAGACAGGATCTAGTAGTTCTTGTTATTGTTTTATTCCCACCAGGTGGCAGGTTAAATGTTATCAAGGATTCAACACAAACAGAGAGATAGAAAATCATTTATTATGGAAGACCAATAGAAATTTAACATTCTGGCATATTGGAAGATATTTTTTTAAGACTGTAGGAAATTGTCCAGCCTATTTACCGAATTAGTTATGCACATGCAATGGGTAAAGGGGAGCATGTGTTCATCATGTGTTCATCATGTGTTTATTATGTGTTCCTCGTGTGTTCATCGTGTGTTTATCATGTGTTCATCATGTGTTTATCACGTGTTCCTCATGTGATCATCGTGTGTTTATCATGTGTCCATCATGTGTTTATTATGTGTTTATCATGTGTTCCTCATGTGTTCATCATGTGTTTATCATGTTTATCATGTGTTTATCGTGTTTATCATGTGTTCATCATGTGTTTATCGTGTTTATCATGTGTTTATAATGTGTTTATCATGTGTTCATCACGTGTTTCTTGAAGTCACACAAAAATGAAGGAGAGTCCACGGCGGGATAGTAGCTAACGAACTGTAATGCAGCATCGTGATAAGCGGGTTCGTATTATTACGTTCAATTTTGAAATAATACCCTTGGGAAAGGTATGAATCCTCTTTGTCCCCAGCTATGGATTAAATAATACCACTACTGTTCTTCTACAATGATAGATTTGGCATTAAATAACATGAATGCTGATGTGCCATTAAACAAAGAAACCAAACCAAACAGAAAGAACAGATAACATGATTTTTTTTCTTTCCCTTGGTGAAGGACAAACTTTCTGGCAGTGAATGACATTAGCCGTGATAAAAACGGGAATTTTATCGGTTCGGTTAACAGCATCTTCCCTAAAAAAAAACAGTTTGAATTAAATTTGTCACGTTTTTCAGTCTGTGATCCTTCTATTAGGGACATATGGCCTCATTGAGAATAGCTGTGCTTATGTATTCTTTAATGAAATGATCATGACCCTCACCGATGTCCAATTAGTGTGGCCTTGTGTTAGACTAAGTTAAACGTTGGGAATATCCAAATATATTCATTTACTTTCTATTTACTAAGATTTGTTCACACTTGCTCAGGGTGACTTCAGACATGAACAGAGGACTGTTCATGTTAGAAGTCACCCTGACGCAACACCATGAAGCTAAGAGGTCCAGAAGAAAAGGCAGTAACAAAGCACCGGTAAATTAACATCTTCAGGGACAGATTTCACATGCGACGTCTGTGGTCGAGAATGTTTTCCAAACATTGGACTTCACACTCAGCGGAAGCACTCTAATTTCAGGGGCAAAAAGCTATATTATAGTCTTCCAAGACTGAAATGCCAATACTAAGATTTGTTTAGACTAGGACAGGGGCCTTTCTAACAGCACCTGTTGGTACTAAAATACTGAGCTTAGTCCTAACACAAGACCGTAAGAATGGCTTATCTTGTGAGAAATTAGCTTACTATTAAGTAGTAGTAATTTATTAATCTTAGCTTAGCCAGGCACAAGGCCAGGAGTATGGGATACACAAGCGCTCTGTAAAATGCAAACAGCCTCATCCAGGATTTGAACTCGTGTCAACAAGTCCATTTCCTATAATGATAACCATTACACCACACACCACGTGTGTGAGTCTGCGTGTCAAGCTTGCAATATAAATATAAATCTTTCTTTTTCTATCTATAGAGATAGATACATATGTTTATATATTTGGGCGTTAATTTTGTTTTTATAGATTTGTGTGTGTTGGTAAGATGGAATCTAAAATTAATCTTTTAAGTTTTTGCTCTATATCAATGTGTTTATAATAAATAAATATATATATATATATATATATATATATATATATATATATATATATATATTACAAACACACATAGAAATTGATATAGATAAATGTACATATATATATATATATATATATATATATATATATATAATATATATATATATATGTTCTGCTTGGCTAGTTGGCTAACCATTGTACCAGGAAAACGTGCACCTTAACAAAATAAGCGCTATTTCTCTGAATTTCTTAGATGAGGCTTGATCATTAGTATTATTTGTATTAATCGGACTATCCATCAATGAAGAAATACCTGAAGAAGGCCGGAGGGCACATCGGCCGAAACGTTGTACAGATAACAATAAAGATGAGGGCAATAGTCCGAATAATACAAATAATACTAGAATAAGCGCTAATAGCAAAGTGAGGATTGAACGAACTCACTATTAAGTAGTAATTGATCAGCAAAACAAACTCGGTAATCATTTACTATGAATTGGTGCTCTTTAAAAAAATCAGCATTGTTTAGGTTTGTAAGAATGACGCAAACATCGATAACTACTAAATAGAAATTGATCAACAAGGCTACCTCACAACAAGGCTTAGGTTTGGCACAAGGCCTCAAGTATGGGCTACATTGTGGGGAGCGATTTTACAACTCAAAAGCAATGGGCATGTTTGTATTTACCTAACCTCCAATCCACGAGCAGTATGCAACATTAGGTCAGTTTTAAATCGGAGTACAGCTGGTTTGAATTCAGAGTTTTCCTTCTCATAGAATGGTTGTCGTACCAGCTCAATAGCCCAGTCTATTCTAATTTTTAAGAGTTAGGACCGAGGGGAAAAGATGGACCCGTGCCCTTCGCAAAAGTATAAGCTCAAACTGCGAGGCAAACATTTTCGTCCAGGATTTTAACTCGGGTCACCCTTTTTATTGGCAACGACGACAACCTTTAAGCAAAGCGCACCTCAAAGAAAATAATATATAAAAATAGGTAATTTATGAGGAAGTGCGTCCCGGTCCCCTACCTCAAAATTGCTACCCGGTGACTATTAAAATAACGACCCAGCTAAGTCTATTCAAAACTATCCAGCTTCATATCTATCTGTCTCAATTTGTTCATATTTATCTATATTACTTTAAATACTAAGATTTTTTTTATTCATGTTTGTTTAATGTCTTGTTTTTAGTTTAAATAAACAAGAATTACGACAAAAAAAGATGCTACCCCCCCCCCCCCAATACATTTACTTGTCAAAAAATATCTATCTGCATTTGTTCATATCTATCTATATTATTTTGTTTGTTTATCTATCTCAGTCTATTCCAAACTATATATCCATCTTCATATCTAAACAAGAATTACGACAAATTACGATAAATAAACAAGAATTACGACGAGCTGGAGTTGTTATTTTGATAGTCACCGGGTAGCAATTTTTGAGACAGGAGACCGGGACGCACTTCCTCATAAATTACCTAAAAATAAACACCTGAACCCGTTGTGTTCCCCTTCTAATATCGGTCCATGATTATATGGATGCTTCTATTCAAGGAGTGAGTAATTTTAATAATTATCTAATAGTTATTTCCATTACACTAAGTAATTGGATTGTCACAAATATCGTTCAAAGCCGAAATACAGATCCCACAAAATTATCATTCAGTTGCAAATTAGAGGACTATTACCATTATGCCACGAGCGCCTCCCCTACGTATTAACCCAATACCTCCATCAGGGACTGGATGTGACACAGGGTCAATTTCAAGTGGAGTACAGCTGGTTTGTATTCAGGGTTTTTCCTTCTCTTAGAATATATATATATATATATATATATATATATATATATATATATATATAGACTAAAGAATCCAGTTTGTTCTACTAGCTTCGTCCAGGATTTGAACTCTGGTCACCGATTCCATTTCCTATAACTATAACCGTTACGCTAGATACACTCAGAATTGTCCTTCTACTAAGCCAGATTTGTTTATGTTTGTATTTACTCAACCCCTCTACCATGTGTTACAATCTTATGGGTCATCCTGTAGGCTTTAAGCAAGAGTGCTTGTCCAGTGGAAATCCTCGATAAAATATCCCTTGGTTCTTCTTAGTATCGTAAGTTCCTCCTCAATGATTGCAAGTGAACTGTGACAAGTATCAGTGTTTAAGTAGTGAATCAGCCACGCATTATTGCTGTTGGTTGGGCGGAGGAATAAACCACGTGACCTCGGCTAGTCTACAAATTCAGGTGGGGAAATATAGCACACCTTATATACAAAAATATTGGTGAATATTGGGAAGTGCGTGGTGTAATGGTTAAAGTCATGGGAAATGGACTCGTCGCCCCGAGTTCAAATCCTGGATGTGGTAATTGCATTTCACTTAGCGCTAATACCTTTGGGAAAGGTATGAATCCTACTCTCCCTCCAGCTATGGATAAATAGTAGGGCAGACTGGGCTCTTTAACCTTGGTTAGGTAACCGGTCTAGGAGAAGGAAAACTCTGTGAACTCTGCTTAAGAAATTGACATTGTGTCACATCCTGCTCGTGCAGAGGCGTTGGTAAATACATATATACAAAAATATTCCAATACCATGGACAGAATGTGACTCCTTACCAATTTCTAAGCAGAGTAAAGTTGGTTCTGTTTCAGATTTTTCCTTCTCCTTGATTGATTGCTGTACCAGGGCAAAAGGATCCAGTCTGCCCTAATATTTACTTATAGTAATGTATATATGAGACTAGCTAACCGTTACACTCGACAATGTAGCCGTGTTCATGTGTTTCTTATTATTAAATTTCAATATATAATTCAAGTCTTTGTCTCTTCAACGAGAATCAAGTGAATAATGAGTTGTCAGCTCTTATAAAATATTCACGTAACCGTGTTTATTTATATAAGCACCTGACTCGCCATTAGTTATTAAGTTTGTCTAGGGTGCAGGATCTCTTATACGTTCGTATTTATGACATTTTAAGTTGATAGTTAATGAATATTTTACTACTAACGTCAATGTATTCACAGGTTATATGAAAATGTATTTAATGCCTTTCCCTGGCTTGTCTTAAGATGGCAAAATGTGTGAGAATGATTATTACTTATCAAACGAGAAAGACAATCAAGTGTTTGGGATCGGCAAGTCAATAAAGCCGGAATGAAGCAAAACAGATTGGAAGGTTGTTAGGCACCAAAGTATCTACGCCCGGGAGAAGCTATCTTTTTTTTCTGTTGTTGTTTTTTATTTATTTTATTTTTTGTTTTTTGGGGGTTTACTCACCCTTTATATTTCTTTAGTCTTTCCCTCTCCAAATCACTTCGATCGATTGGTGTAACAAATTATCATAATGGTTAAAGAGCATTAGTATTATGTTAGGTATTTCACTATTATAAAAGAATAATAACATGTGAGCTGGGTATACAACGTGTTTTATTACATAGTCATCTTCCAATAAGCGATATGTCTCCTTCGTCGGATGTTATATACTGGGGTTTTCACCGTACCAAATCTATATAACGTTATATACCTTTCTTTACTTCTTTACTTCTTCTATATCTTGGTCATCTATTCTTCTGACCGGCTTTGCTATTCTGATCGTCTATCATCTATCTTGGTCTGGTTTAGCGTCTGGTGTTGACTTTCTTGGGGACGTCGGGTCTGGTTTCTGTTGGGATTTCTCGTTATCAGAAGCCCTGTGTCATTGTTAGTTTTTAGGTAATAAACACAAGACTTCGATTTACGTTGATGTTACTTTATTTGTAAATCCCCAAACCAGACAATCTGCGCAGATCCTTACATCTTGCTAGCTCGGCTTCTAACTTCTAACTGACTTAAACTTACTATATCCCTAAACCGGAAGAGGACCTTCTATTTACGATCCCCGAAAGCAAGGTGAGAGTGAGGTCAAGCGCTGTCACTCACTCTCAAGGCCATCAGCTGCACTAATCGCCATTATGATTCTACACTACCTTAAAAAACTATTAGGGATCCAATAATTATGTAACACGGAGAGCTACCAAAATAGGGTGCCCAAAAAACATAAACTTGGATTTAAGTAAAAAATGGCCTCTTTTTTATTCTAAGCTTTTCAATCCCTCAGATTTTGGTTGAGGCTTCTTAATTTTATTAAATCTTAGCAATTTTAAGAAAACGTATTCAATTTAGCTTATATACGTAACATCTCATGCCAAAGGTTGTTTTTTGAAATAACATCTTTCATTATGTAATTGTTTTGGAAAATAAAATAAATAAATGACTGAAATTTACTTTTATCTGTATCAAAGTCACCCTAACCAATGCAGAGTGTTTCAAAAGGACAAATGAAATGTAAGTATGCAATAAAAGTGCAATCTCATTGCAAGTAACTTCTTTATTCTAATTTCATGTTGTGAGTTAGAATATGGTGATGAAATGCAGAATATTAGTTAAAAATGAATTGTGGAAATACTTCATATTAGAATTTAAAAAAACTAATACTGCAAAAGAAAAATAGAGAGGAGAGAGGAGAGAGAGAGAGAGAGAGAGAGAGAGAGAGAGAGAGAGAGAGAGAGAGAGAGAGAAAATGGAGCATGTTGGTAAGAGAGAGAGTGAGAGAGAGAGAGAGAAGTTATATAGTTATGAGATTGTTAGTAATACCCTTGGGAAAGTTATGCATCCAACTACTCTCCCTCCAGCTATGGGTAAACAGTAGGGCTGACTAGGCTCTTTAATCATGGCTAGGTAACCTGTCTAGGAGAAGGAAAAGCTGGTAAATATATATATATATATATATATATATATATATATATGTATATATATATATATAAATTTTAAAATGGACTCTCTCGTCGATTTTCGACGCATGAGTATGTGTAAATAGTGGGAGAGGTTAGGTTCTTTAGCCTTGGTACGGCAACTGACCGAAAAGGAAAACTCTAAAATCAAACCAGCTGCACTCCGCTAAAAAGAAAATTGACCTTGCGTCGCATCCTACCCATGCCGATGGTGAATAACAAATACCCTGACTGTATCCCACATATGGGTAATAACCCCACCCACCCCCAATAAAAGGGAGTAATGGGTATGACCACTAAGTTGTATCTGATGGTGAGCCACCAATTCTGGAGATCTGGGGTATGGAGTACCCTACATTGACATTACTCCCAGGTCCACTCTGACCCAGAGTGGTAGTATTTATTAGGGTTCCATCCATGGGCCAAATAGATATGTTTAAAAATCATTCGAATTCGATAGAACTGTGTGCAAAAATGAACTCTCAAGAAACAACTGCACAACT
>CM042161.1:45515681-45523181 GCA_023376005.1 Doryteuthis pealeii
ATATAGACATGAATAATGAGAATTCTCAGTTTGTGACTATTCTATATAATATTTACAGATTTGTTTACTGATGCTGGGTTTCGCACCTACGCAAGACATAGTGACGCGTATTCAGACAATTGAACGTGTTAATCGGCGACACAGGAATTCTCATCAGCTTTATATATATATAATATATATATATATGGTGTTGTGTGTGTGTGTGTGTGTGTGTGTGTGTGTGTATATATATATATATATATATATATATATATATATTATATATATATATATAATATAACCACCCAACCTACGTAACATCTCACTGCATCAAGGAAAAATTTACATAACACGTACGGAAAGGTAATAAACGATGCAACAAGCCCAGATGCCAAATTTGAGCACACAATACATACGGAAACCGAAATAAAAATACCCTACACAAACATACATCTATCCGCCATCTAACATGCGATAGCGCTAACCATATACTATATATACTGCACACAATGCAGAAATAGCGATATGTGGGAGAACATCAACACCCTTTAGACTAAGACTAAATAACCACAAATCCACTATAAATCTCAAATCCCGTTAGTACAATAGCACTTCATTTTAATACCTTATCACACAACCTTACAACACCTCAAATGCATTTTATTAGAACACGCATTTCCAACAACGCAATCTAGAAAACAATCAGAACTAAATGGATTCTAAAATTACAAACACACTGAAGGATTGAACGCAGACATCGGTTTAAAAATCATTCGAATTCGATAGAACTGTGTGCAAAAATGAACTCTCCAAGAAACAACTGCACAACTCCAATTCTCTAAACTCTAGACAGAAGATGGGTTGACATGCATATTTACCACGTACCCCAAGTGTACGGGTTAAGCACAATGCCCTATTAATGTGGGACACCCACGAGCCGAGACGGTTGGGTATCAAAAAATGCGTTGATCCCATCAGCATTCCCCCTCAAGGTGGCGCCTCAGGCACTGGAAAATAAACCAGCCCTGCCCCTTAAAATCGAGGGGGCAGATGTTGCCTGGGGGATGGCGTCCTAGGACAACATGTTACCTTGCAAGGTCCAGGGGCCGAAGCCACTGGACCCCCTAGAAGATGGGTTGACATGTCGTTCAAGATTAATTGATTAATCAATCAGTGTTTTATATGGGTTTTCTTTATGGATTATTCCATAATTTATATATACAACACATATACAGAGATGCGATAGGTACACGTCCTGCGTCCCTGACACACAAAAATTTAAAAAGGACGCAGTAAATCTAAAAAGCTATGAGAACTGTTCTTAACCTAACTACCTTATCACTAGGCCATGTGTCCAATTGTCGAGTCCGAGAAAATTCCCGAGTCCGACAAGAAATACCTGATGAAGGCGGAGGGTATATCGGCCGAAAACGTTGTACAAATAACAATGAAGATGGGGACAATAGTCTGAATTAACGCAGATAACACATTTCCTCTATTCTCTCTCTTACTCCTGTTTGTCTTTCTCACCACTCTCTGGTGTTCCTAATTTTGCTTTTTAGTTTGTTTTTTTTTCTTTTTCCGTAAGATCTTTGGAATGCCCAGGAAATACAACCCACTTCATGGATCCTTTGTTGTATTCATGACCTTCAACGAAATGTAAATTATCGTAGCGTATTCAGTGATTTAAAATTTGAATTAACTGGCGAGATGACTACATCAAGACACTTAACGTGAATCAGACGTGAAATTTAATGGTGAGAGAGTGATGTGAAATGTTTTACGAGAAGGTAGGATGTGATTAAGGTTCTCTTTTAGTTTAGCTTCAGGTAATCTCTGCCTTGGGCTAGTAATGGCTTTGTCTATCTGGTTTTCATTAACATATGGACTGCTATTGACAGGTTATCAACTATATGGAAATTGATCTCTGATAAAATAAAACAGGAATTTTTTCACACTGTAGCCGTGTCATACTATGTATGTTTCCACGATTTGAACTCTAATAAACTGTTTGTGAGAAGTTAGTCTCACAGTCCACTATTACTGAATTGCTAGTGGATCATCGCTGGATGCCTCATTAAAAGACCTTGCTTGATCCGGCCTGGCGAGGCGTCAGAAAAAGAAAAAAATGCACAGAGACTCTGAAAAGAAAAAGCAGTGTCTTCCTATTTAAAAATATTTTTAAAAAAAGGAAAAAATCCATGCTTTACTATTTAAGATTTTAAGTTTTAATTATCTTCACGATATAAATCAAATCTTCTATTTTTGCTTAAAAACAAGATCTGATAATAGTGATATGTATAATTATTTACTTTGTCATTAAGTGTTGTATTTTCATAGCTTCTCCGGCATACATACACACCAACTTCCCTTTATACATATATTGGAGAAAAACTTGATTAAACTACACAGGATGCTGTATACCATCTTAACAAATCCCGGAAGCAGCAACCCATTGAAAAGCACTTCTACGGCTATTTTCCGCCATCTCGCGAATCATTCAAGCTGTGACGTTCAAGATAGACTGAGCACTGTGTAGAAGTAAGGAAGAACTCAAGGAGTTCTGTCATTCTCCTACATTATAGACCACACCAGTATGGCCAACCAGCAGAAACTTACATTCATCAGTATATAGTAGACAGTCTCTCTCTCTCTCTCTCTCTCTCTATATATATATATATATATATATATAATATATAATATATGTGTGTGTGCTGTGTGTGTGTGTGTGTATTTAGCAGCTTTTTTCTTTTTCTTTTTTTAGGCATATATTGTTTAAATAATGCTTACTATAAAATATATAAAATATTATTGTTAAATAATGCTTACTATAAAATTATAATAGCAAAGTAGTAATAATAATGACACTAATAATAATAACAACAACAATAATAAACACAACCTATATAAATGGAAAATTGGAATAGCCCATTGTTGTACGGTTTCAAAATACCTTGAAGATGTAACATCAGCCAATTTAGCCAGATATTACAAAAATAATCCGGCAATACGAAAAAACAAGGACAAAACTTGCAGACAGAAAATGGCTGCATTATTCAGCATATATATATATATATATATATATTATATATATATAATATATATAATATATATATATATAGGGGGTGAAAAAGATAAATAAAATAAAACAGTAAAAGAGTAAAATGTTGATTTCTTTCACTCTAATGAAGCCGTTATTCTTTGTATGCTAGATATTTAATAATTTCATATTATTATTAATTTTATTTTATATTTAAAATATAATAAAATAGAATAGATGATGTACAATTGAACAAACTCCTGGCCGAAACAACGTGTTAGTAAACATATTAAATTAATTTTATCCTCTTTAACATTTTCTTTCCTTATTTATTTATCCTTTCAATATATCGTCGGATTCATTTCCATTTTAACTTATATATATATATATAATATATATATATATATATATATAATATGTGTGTGTGTGTGTGTGTGTGTGTTGTGTGGTGTTGTGTTTTTAGTGATTCTATTTTATTTAGTTAAAAAATTGAATGGTAAAAAGAATGAATAGATGAAATAAAAATGAATGAAATGAGGAGGATAAACCAAAAAATCCTTTCCAAGGCACCCTTCTCAAAACGTATTAAAACACTTTTTGAGAGTCGGGGTCCCTTGATAGAAAGTTTTTTCTCACTATTATTAGACTCCTTTGAAGCATCAAGTACTAATAGATATTTATTTAATATAAATATAAATCTCTCTCTCTCTCTCTCTCTCTTCTATATATATATATATAATATTAATATATATATATAATATATGTATTGTGTGTGTGTGTGTGTGGTGTGTGTGTGTGTGTGTGTGTAATTGGTAAAGAAAAAGCGGCATTTTGCGGTTATTAGATTACTTCTACCCACAGTATCAGTGAAGTTATACCTATGAGTTTCATCAGACCGCTAACTTTATTGAAACAGAAAAATTCATGGCGGCTTTATATACCAATTTTCTGGGAAATCCTGAAAAGGTTTCGGTTTCAGTTCTTACTATAATTATATATATATATATATATATATAACATTATATATATATTAATGTGTGATACTGAGGTTTTCACAGTACCTAAATGATATATGTTGTATACTTTTCTTACTTTTACTTCTAGTCGTTTTTTGCGCTTTGGTTTCTATCTTCTAACATCTTGGTCTGGGTCTAGCGTCTCGGTGTTGACTTGGGGATTCCGGTCTGGTCTTCTATGGGGATTCTCCTTATAGAAGCCCTGTGTCATTGTTAGTTTTTAGTAAACACAAGACTTCGATTTTCTTTTAATGTTACTTTATTCGGTAAATCCCCAACCAGACAATCTGCGCAGTGAGACTACATCTTACAAGCTCGGCTTCTAACTTCTAACTGACTGAGTTACTTCGATCCTTAAACCGGAACAGGGTCTTCTATGCCTTCCGGTTCTCACGATTTATCCCCGGAAGGCAAGGTGAGAGTGAGGTCAAGCGTTGTCCCTCATCCTTCAAGGCCGTGGGCTGCACTAATCGCCATTATGTTTCTATAATACCTTATATAAGTATTAGGGATCCAATAATTATGTAACAGTTTTTCCCTCTCTTCTTTATATTTCTTTAGTCTTTCCCTCTCCAAATCACTTCGATCAATTGGTGTAACAAATTATCATAAAGGTTAAAGAGCATTAGTATTATGTTAGGTATTTCACTATTATAAAAGAATAATAACATGTGAGCTGGGTATACAACGTGTTTTATTACATAGTCATCTTCCAATAAGCGATATGTCTCCTTCGTCGGATGTTATATACTGGGGTTTTCACCGTACCAAATCTATATAACGTTATATACCTTTCTTTACTTCTTTACTTCTTCTATATCTTGGTCATCTATTCTTCTGACCGGCATTGATATTCTGATCGTCTATCATCTATCTTGGTCTGGTCTAGCGTCTGGTGTTGACTTTCTTGGGGACTTCGGGTCTGGTTTCTGTTGGGATTTCTCGTTATCAGAAGCCCTGTGTCATTGTTAGTTTTTAGGTAATAAACACAAGACTTCGATTTACGTTGATGTTACTTTATTTGTAAATCCCCAAACCAGACAATCTGCGCAGATCCTTACATCTTGCTAGCTCGGCTTCTAACTTCTAACTGACTTAAACTTACTATATCCCTAAACCGGAAGAGGACCTTCTATGGGTTCCGGTTCTCACGATTTATCCCCGGAAAGCAAGGTGAGAGTGAGGTCAAGCGCTGTCACTCACTCTCAAGGCAATCAGCTGCACTAATCGCCATTATGATTCTACACTACCTTAAAAAACTATTAGGGATCCAATAATTATGTAACACGGAGAGCTACCAAAATAGGGTGCCCAAAAAACATAAACTTGGATTTAAGTAAAAAATGGCCTCTTTTTTATTCTAAGCTTTTCACTCCCTCAGATTTTGGTTGAGGCTTCTTAATGTTATTAAATCTTAGCAATTTTAAGAAAACGTATTCAATTTAGCTTATATAAGTAACATCTCATGCCAAAGGTTTTGTTTTTTTGTAGAGGAAATAACATCTATCATTATATAATTGTTTTGGAAAAGAAAATAAGTAAATGACTGAAATTTACTTTTATCTGTATCAAAGTCACCCTAACCAATGCAGAGTGTTTCAAAAGAGACAAATGAAATGTAAGTATGCAATAAAAGTGCAATCTCATTGCAAGTAACTTCTTTATTCTAATTTCATGTTGTGAGTTAGAATATGGTGATGAAATGCAGAATATTAGTTAAAAATGAATTGTGGAAATACTTCATATTAGAATTTTAAAAAACTTATACTGCAAAAGAAAAATAGAGCAGGGGGAAGAGAGAGAGAGAGAGAGACAGAGACACAGAGAGAGAGGGAGAGAGAGAGAACCAGTGAGAGAAAAAATGGAGCATGTTGGTAAGAGAGAGAGAGAGAGAGTGAGAGAGAAAGAGAGAGAAGTTATATAGTTATGAGATTGTTAGTATACCCTTGGGAAAGTTATGCATCCAACTACTCTCCCTCCAGCTATGGGTAAACAGTAGGGCTGACTAGGCTCTTTAATCATGACTAGGTAACCTGTCTAGGAGAAGGAAAAGCTGGTAAATATATATATATATATATATATATATATATATATATATAATATTATAAAATTTTAAAATGGACTCTCGTCGATTTTCGACGCATGAGTATGTGTAAATAGTGGGAGAGGTAGGTTCTTTAGCCTTGGTACGGCAACTGACCGAAAAGGAAAACTCTAAAATCAAACCAGCTGCACTCCGCTAAAAAAAATTGACCTTGCGTCGCATCCTATCCATGCCGATGGTGAATAACAAATACCCTTACTGTATCCCACACAGATGGGTAATAACCCCACCCACCCCCAATAAAAGGGAGTAATGGGTATGACCACTAAGTTGTATCTGATGGTGAGCCACCAATTCTGGAGATCTGGGGTGTATGGAGTACCCTACATTGACATTACTCCCAGGTCCACTCTGACCCAGAATGGTAGTATTTATTAGGGTTCCATCCATGGGCCAAATAGATATGTTTAAAAATCATTCGAATTCGATAGAACTGTGTGCAAAAATGAACTCTCAAGAAACAACTGCACAACTCCAATTCTCTAAACTCTAGACATGAAGATGGGTTGACATGATATTTACCACGTACCCCAAGTGTACGGGTTAAGCACAATGCCCTATTAATGTGGGACCACCCACAAGCCGAGACGGTGGCGGGTTCAAAAAATGCGTTGATCCCATCAGCATTCCCCCTCAAGGTGGCGCCTCAGGCACTGGAAATAAACCCAGCCTGCCCCTTAAAATCGAGGGGCAGATGTTGCCTGGGGGGATGGCGTCCTAGGATCAACGATGTTACCTTGCAAGGTCAGGGCCGAAGCCACTGGACCCCTAGAAGATGGGTTGACATGTCGTTCAAATTAATTGATTAATCAATCAGTGTTTTTTATTGGGTTTTTTTTTGGATTATTCCATAATTTATATATACACACACATATACAGAGATGCTGATAGGTACACGTCCTGCGTCCTGACACACAAAATTTAAAAAGGACGCAGTAAATCAAAAAAGCTATGAGAACTGTTAACCTAACTACTTATCCACTAGGCCATGTGTCCAATTGTCGAGTCGAGAAAATTCCCGAGTCCGACAAGAATACCTGATGAAGGCCGGAGGTATATCGGCCGAACGTTGTACAAATAACAATGAAGATGGGGACAATAGTCTGAATAACGCAGATAACACATTTTCCTCTTATTCTCTCTCTTACTCCTGTTTTGTCTTTCTCACTCACTCTCTGGTGTTCCTAATTTTGCTTTTTAGTTGTTTTTTTTTTCTTTTCCGTAAGATCTTTGGAATGCCCGAGGGAAATACAACCACTTCATGTGATCCTTTGTTGTATTCATGACCTTCCAACGAAATGTAAATTATCGTAGCGATGATTCAGTGATTTAAAATTTGAATTAACTGGCGAGATGACTAC
>CM042161.1:45528181-45553587 GCA_023376005.1 Doryteuthis pealeii
ATCTATAATGAATAGAGAATAAATGAGAAAAGTATAGGCGTGAAAAGGTGTTCAATGCTAATAAAGCAGAGCAGATTTATAATCAATAGTAATATTATGGATTTGGACTCATAACTTAAAGTTTAATGGTTATGCAATCCTCAGATGAGTCAAACGGTTGAGATCTTAAGATCTTGAAAACGCTTCAGGTTTATTTAAACGCTAAAAAACTACTAGTTTTTAAAATCTCAACCATTTGACTCATCTGAGGATTGCATAACCATGAAACTTTAAGTTATGGGTCCAAATCCATAATAATATATATATATATTATATATATATATATATATATATATATATATCAGATCTTAGCCCTGAAGAGCATTAAGCGAAACTAATAGTAAGTTCGTCTGACTCATTAGATTTATCTTTATAATTTGCTCTACTTAGGTATTGAGCACTTTTTACTTATTAGCTATTCTCCTAGCGGTTATATGAATATATATATATATCTTATATACATATATATACATATAAATTGTTTTTTCTTTTGGCCAAATACTGTATCATTAGATTATTTTTTGTTGGTACGACTATCTTGATCTTTTCTTTTTTTCAAAATTTTTTTTCTCCCCGGCTGATGTTTGGTAGTATATTTTTACAATCAAACTATTTGCTGGGTTTTTTTCTCACCGCGAGGATTTACCAACACGCTTGGTATATTAAATTATATATATATATATATATATATATATATATATATATATATATATATATTATATATGTAATAGACGATGACCTCGTTACACGCATGTACTACGTGTTCAAAATCTCCTAAACATGCAGTCATCTGCTTGAACGCCCACACTGTGGCACTCACAACAAACGAAAACATCGCATGTGTACACACGCATAAACGAAGTCACACAATCCCAACATTAGCAACGCGCGCGCAGATACTTGAAAGAGACGCGCATGCGCATACACATCCTGTTTCCATCGTTGGAGCCGGAGGCGTCTCACCGCCCATAACGTACAATAAATAGCCGTGGAATTCTTCGGGGGACCCACCCTCCGCCGATCTCAGAAATTATGACGAGGAATTCATTACATCTCGAACAAATTTCCGTCTAAAGAGGTTGAAACAGCGGGAATCGGTCCAGTTACTCTCTGGGCCCTGAATACGTTAGGGGCGGGATATCAGACAGGGGAAGATTTGCATCCTAAAGTGGGAGGAAGTTGAACGCCGGTCACAGTGGCGGTCTCTGGGAAACACGGATGTCCCGATGTTGCGAGGGAGGGACAGGGCGGTGAAAGTGAATTGTAGAAAGGAGAAAGAAAGTAAAAGGGATGGTTTTGTCCAATGGTGGTAAGTGTCTGACTGAGGTTGCATTTCAGTTTGGTGGCCGACACATCGAAATATAGAAAAACGAATACTAAATAAAAAGAAAAGAAAAATGTGACGATGCAAATAGGACACAACAAAAAGCATGTTAGGAAATTGAATAGTGCAATTCTTACTTTGTTAGCGATATTCCTATAAACAATCTATCTATCTATCTATCTATCTATCTATCTATATATATATATATATATATATATATATATATACATATATATATATATTGGTGTAACTAAAACCATATATATCTAAGTGTCCACTATATATATATATATATATATATATATATATATATATATACACACACACACACACACACACCACATATATATATATATATATATATTATATATATATATATATATATATATATATATATATTTAAAGATACCATATTGCGGACACTTAGATATATATGGTTGGTCTGTCACCGATATTGAGCGTTCCATATTAATAAATATACCAAATGAGATTATCAACATTAATATTACACACACACGGACACACACACACACACACACACACACACACACACAGTTCAACTGTAAGCTTCAAATATATATATATATATATATATATAATATATATATATGCATTGACCATATTAATCGGTGTCTCGATTAATTCAGTGGATTTAACCATGAAGATCTTATGGTGAAACTCGAGTAGGTTATCTCTTGTACCCATTTTAATAATATATATATATATATATTATATATATATATATATATATAGTTTGCTATATTTACAAATAGTGCTCAATATAGTGGTACCGCATATATCTAAGTTAGGATAGCGTCGACATAAAGTCCACGGTACTCAGTAACTATATATATATATATATATATATATATATATATATATAGAGAGAGAGAGAGAGAGAGAGAGAGAGAGAGAGAGAGAGAGAGTAGAGAGGCGAGAAACTAGCCGTTACTAAGCGCCGTTGACTTCATGTCTACTCTACCCTAACTTAGATATATGCTCTACCGCTGATATATATATATATATATATATATATATATATATATATATATATATATATACGTGCATCTACACACACGAAATGAGTTCAAAAAGTATCGGAACTGAATCTTTAAACCTTTTTACATAAAGCTTCAAATCTAACTGAAAGTATCAACGCAGCTGAGCAATATTCATAATGATGTGATGATGTCTAGATGTCTAGACTGGTGTCTAGACTGACGCCTAAACGAAGTAGAGACAAGTCCTTGCCAATTAGAAGAAAAATATGTCACCATTTCTGATAAATATTGAACAGCAGTTGTTTTTTTAGCAAAACACAGGTTTGTGAAAGTGCATCAATATGCATAGTCAACAGAACACTCTTCAGCATTACTTCTTATTTACTAAACTGAAAATTAATCTCGTGTATAATAATTGAGGATGTGAATGACATTAAAGGGAATACAACAGCGTAAAGAGATGAGTTTCAGATGCGCTTCGACCAATGGGAAACTCGCTGGAGTAATCCATGGAAGGAAAGGAAGAAAGAAAGAAAGAAATAACTTGAGCGTTAAAAAGATCAGAAAAAGAAAGAAGACAAGTAAACAAAAAGAAAGAAAGAATAAAGAAAGAAAGAATAAAGAAAGAAAGGAAGGAAGATAAATAATTTACATGTTAAAAAGATAGGTAAAAAGAACGATCTTAAAGAAAGAAAGAAAGAAAGAAAGAAAGAAAGAACTTAGGCGTTAAAAAATCAGAAAGAAAGAAGACAAGTAAAAAAAGAAAGAAAGAAAAAAAAAAAGAAAGAAAGACTAAAGAAAGAAAGGAAGGAAGTAAGAGAAATAATTTACACGTTAAAAAGATTGGTAAAAAGAACGATCTTAAGTAAAGAAAGAAAGAAAGAAAGAAAAAGAAAGAAAAATAATTTAGATGTTAATAAGATAGGAAAGAAAAAAGAAGTTAAGCAAATAAATGTAAGAAAGAAAGAAAGTAATTTTGAAGAAAAATAAAAGGGAAGGAAGGGGGAAAGAGAGAAGGAAGAAGAAATTTACCATAAAAAAGAAGAAAAGACGGAAAGAAATATGAATTTTTGTTCTTGCTTTTTTTTTTTTACTTGATAGAAGACAAACAAAATAAAGGAGTAACAGTTTTTTCATTAAAAAAAAAGAAAATGAAGGAAATTGAACTGTAATCAGAAAGAAAAGAAATGGAAAAATAATATAATGAAAGAAAAAAGAGAGAGAGAGAGAGAGAATGAACATGTAAACAAAGAATGTTGATGAAAAAATAACGAAAGAAATTGAAAGATATCACCAAAGAAAATAATTTGAAAAAGCGAGAAAAAAACGAGAAGTTTTTAGATTTATAATCTTCTTCTTCCTCTACTCCTCCCCTCTTTCTTCTCCTCCTCCTCTACTACCACGTATAAAGAGGCGAAGAAAGAGAAAGAGATGCATTTCGAAAAGAGAAGAACGAACGGAACCGCTCGGAAAACAAGAAAACGTGGTGAGAAAAATGAATAACAAGCAAGGAAAAGGGAGGCAACTCTTTTTTCTTTTTTGTATCCAGCGTGCGACAAGCCTCCAATGCCAGTTTCCTTTCTTAGCAAGCAGGTGATTAACAACACACTTGGGTTACCACCATGCCGCTTACATCCGGGCTTTCTGGAGTGGGTGGGGGTTGGGGGTTGGGGGGCGTTGGAAACATAGTCAATGGGGAGGGCTACTAAGACTGAATCACAGCATCGCATGAAGGGGCTTATTCGTCTGACCGGGAAATAGTGACACGCGCTATTTAGATTCTCGTTCTTCGTACATGTAGACATACTAAAGTCATTATCCAAGGTCAACGGATGCTGCCCACCCTGGGGCCAGCTGAGCTGGCAGGGCGTCGACATGGGCTCGAACGCTTGATTACTAATGCTTTTTATCTGCTTTGGAGAGTCCTCGAGTTTTGCGGTATGCAACTGAGAGTAGATGGTGAAACGAAAAAGAAAAAGAAAAACACTAGAGGAATAAAGACTGGAAGGGTGTAAGAAGAGAGGGGGATAAAGAAATTATATAAAAAAGCGGCCATAGAATGAAAATTTTGAATAAAGAAAAAAAAAGAAAGATAAAAAAGGAAGAAAGATTTTATAAAATGGCGATTGAAGAATAAATAACAAAGAATGAAAATTTTCAAGAAAGAAAGATTGAAAGAATAAAATTTTGAAAAGTTGGTTAAAGAAAGAAAGTGTAAAAAATGTGGGTAAAAATAGAAAGTATAAAATATTGAAAGAGAGTGGCAAATGTAAAAAGAAAGATGGAAAGAAAAAAGAAAAAAAAAAGAAAGAAAGAAAACAAAGAAAGAAAGAAAGAAATTATTAAAAGGCGGTCAAAGAAAGAAAATATGAAAATTATGGTAAAAGAAAAAGATGTCGAAAAAAGAAAGAAAGAAAGAAAGAAAGAAAGAAATTTTGAAAGAGACAAAGAAATAAAAGTGTAAAAAAAAAAGGCGAATTAAGAAAGAAAAAAGAAAATATAAAAAAAGTCTGGTTAAAGAAAGAAGAAAAGTCGAAGAAAGAAAGAAGAAAGAAAAAAGAAGAAAAGAAAGAAGAAAGAAAGAATTTGAAAGAGACAAAGAAATAAAGTGTGAAAAAGGTCGAATTAAAAAAGAAAAAAGAAAATATAAAAAGTCTCGGTTAAAGAAAGAAAGAAAATTCGAAAAAAAGAAAGAAAGAAGAAAGAAAGAAAGAAAGAAAGAAAGAAGAAGAAAGAAAGAAAGAAAGAAACTATAAAAATTTTGTCGAAGAAAGAAAGAAAAAATTTTGAACAAAAAGACTGACAAAGAAAGAAAATATAAAAAGATGAAAAAAGAACGAAATGAATGCTGGGTAATATAAAGGGGGAAACTATTGGAAACAGAGGGACAAGAAAATGTCGAGTTTATAATGTAGACGAGTAAGACAAAAAAAATAGAATGATGAGTGTATGTTTAGGAGAAACAGTAGAAAGCAAATTAAATATGAGGATGGGAGGTTAGCAAAAAATAGGGTGGAGTTGGACTGGCAATAAACAACAAAAGTCAATAAGGACAGAGAAAAAGGCGCAAAGAGGTTTTCATTCTCATGTTATAATCGACCGAATGGAACAGTCGCCATTACTTGAGAAAGCGCGAAAAATTCTCCGAGAGAGAATAATGCAATAGACATGCGTCTAATATAGAACAAGTCACTGCCTATTTGCTTCTGCGCATACGACCATGAATCGTCTTCGGGGTGGTCTAAGGTCGGTATCAACCAGACAGCGAGGGAGTCTATCCCTTTTTACTTGCGCTAGATCTAGGAGATTGTTTTTTAGTGTCTTAGGTGGAGCGCCACATCCACCATCAGCTCTGTTCTTACATCTCACCTGGACACCTGAGAATGAAGGGGGTGCCGACAAATGGTCAGTTTTCTTGTGGACGATTCTTACAGGTTACAGACTGTCCTTTATGGAACGGCTGAAGTACCCAGGCAGAAGAAAGTTGCTAAACGAGGAATTATGTCAAGAAGTGTGAAGACACCATTCTCAGTCTTGCATATTCCAAATCTTGCTAATCTGAAGACCAATGGCACCACGGAGAAAGAAACGGTTCGCAGGATGTCAGACGGGCTCTGGCAGGGCGTCGACATGGGCTCGAACGCTTGATTAGCTTTTTATCTGCTTTGGAAACGACGGGCTCTAGACTTCCAAGTCTAAATTCAATCGTCGTCGGGGTGGCCTAAGGTCGGTATCAACCAGACAGCGAGGGAGTCTATCCCGTTTTTACTTGCGCTAGATCAAGGAGATTGTTTTTTAGTGTCTTAAGTGGAGCGCCACACCCACCATCAGCTCTTCACTTTACCGCACACATCCCTGTGCTACTCATCCGCTGAGTTGGCGAGGGCTGGTATCGAACCAAGGACCTTGCGATTCCCTAGTCAAGTACTCTACCGATTGAGCTAAACTGACCCTAAAAATATGGAAATATGGAAGCAATCAAGTACTGACCTTCTAAACATAGAGGCAAATATTTTCGATTTGTGATTTTAAAAAAAAGGATCGATACTCAATTGTTTAAATTTCATTTAATTTTAAAACTTAATATTTGAAAGTTAAATGCGTATAAAGGACGGAACACGTGCATAACTGAACAGCTTACATATAGAGATATCATTACTTTATTAAGTAATGATATCTCTCTACATCTAGGCAGCAGTTTAGACAAAGTCTAGACGAGCCAGTGCCAATTCCCGATCATTTTCACCGGCAGTTCCAATAAATTTGGAAGAGCATTTTTTGGTGAAACTAAACATTGTGCAAGGGCAGCACTCTATATATTCACCAGACATATTCATATGTGCAATCTTCTTCTGGTTATTTCCTATAACTCCAACCTAAAAAAGGGGAACCACTCTGAACGAATTTTATAAATTATTTATTTATTTATTGATCTACTAGAAAAAAAAGAAGACGGGGTTAGGTTTAGGTTTAGGGTTAGGGTTTAGGGTTAGTTTAATAGGAAAATAATGGGTAGATTAATTAACTGATCAAATTCATTTAGAGTGGTTCCCATTTTTTTAGGTTGGAGTTATAGGAAATAACCCTTTTTCTTGTTTCCTAAATGAAAAATTCATCTGAAGAGTAAGATTTAAGGCTATCGAGGATACTGAAAGATATACAATGACACATCTCTCTCACACGATATCAAAAAAGGTTTTAAAGTTGCACCATCCAATGGAAAACTGTCCGTTAATAATTTTTCTTGGATTACTTTGTATATAAGGTGTGCTACAATACACCACTTAAATTTATAGACTAAGCGAGGTCACGTGGTTTAAACCTCAGTCAATCAACAGCCCGAATGCGTGTCTGGTTGACTACTTAATCATTGATACTGAGAGGGGTCCATTTGCTATCATTGACGAAGGACTTGCAATACTGAGGAGCACCAAGGAACAACCAAAGCCTAAAGCCTAAAGGATGGCCCACAAAATCGTAACACATTTTTGAATGAAAAGGAGACTAATTTGATGAAAATCAACATTTCATTTATTATTTCTCTGTTGATAAATGCAGCTTTAGTCGCGATATGTTTTGAACAAATATCGTATATCTGGGCGTTCATACTAGGTTTTAGCTAACTAGGTAGCGTAATATCGCAATAGAAAATTCTTTGCAAGAACTTTGCGATCACAGCAAATGTCTTCTATTTGCTAGACTTATTTTTTTTTATTAAATAAAGTTTATCATAATGATAAAACGTAGGTGTGTAACCAACCCGTTCTTGATAGATAGACAAACATTGAATGGAAGATTTACTAGTATAAATACATTTTTTACAATAGTTCTCAAGGTTGAAGATGATGGCGGCAGTGAAGAAGAAGAAGAAGAAGAAGAAGAAGAAGAAGAAGAAGAAGAAGAAGAAGGAGGAGGAGGAAGGGAAAAAGAAGGAGGAGGAGGGGGAAGAAGAAGAAGAAGAAGAAGAAGAAGAAGAATTGTATGTATGAGCTTAAAGTAAGAAGAACAGTATAATATGTAAGAAAGAATGAAAGAAAGAAAGAAAGAACATACCACAAGAAGAAGAAGAAGAAGAAGAAGAAGAAGAAGAAGAAGAAGAAGAATTTTGTTTACGTAGCTCTTTTAATTTAGCATTTTCTATCTGATCAGAGACCAAGCATATGCTGGCACCCTAAAGAGAAGAAACTTTACAAGCACACAGACAGACACAGACAGACAGACAGACACACACACCACACACACACATATATATATATATATATATATATATATATATATCGTCCAATTACTAACCCTGATATGATCTCGATCACAGCTCATTTTTGCCCACCGGATTCCTTCCTGACTCAAAAGAACTACTGACAAACACAAGTGTCATTTCGGCCGGAGCAAAATAATCATTTGATTTTGTTTTGTTAGATATTATAACACTCTCCCACTCCACCCCCTTCCCTACCCTACCCCCATACTCTCTCCTCTCTCTCTCTCTCTCTCTCTCTCTCTCTCTCTCTCTCTCTCTCTCTTAATTACATTCTCTTTTCTCTTTCGACAGCCCCTTTATGTCTCCTTTTTATTCTATCTTTACTAGGATTCCAACTTGAACTGTCTTCTTCTGCCTTAACCCTTTCATGAAGTTCAAAGCTTGGTTTCATCTTTTCTCAGTTTTTTTTTTTTTATTTTTATCTTTCTATCTCTCCCCTCTCATTACTTATTTCCCTCTTCGTCTATGTAACTCTCTTTGTTTTCTTGTCTGTTAAACGCCTAATAGACAAACGGGTTCGAGCCCTCCCTGCTTCTCTGTGTGAACTCAACGTCAGTATGAGGGTCAAGCTAAAGGTCAAGTTAAGACATAAATTACAAGAAGGATATCACCCCCTAATGTACGCTACACACTCTTCCTAACCACGGGAAATCACAATTTACACTTGGTTATAAAATGCCTACACAATATGCTAACTAAGCTCTGGTTCGTTTGGCAGAAGGTTAAATAGTAACGCTCTCCTACTGGGAATCCTGACCATCACGGATATATAATTTATATATTGGTTTTAATGGCATATTAACCCGTCTAGCGCTATTTTATTCCTCGATTTTAGGGAATCGCCTTCAATGTACATTAATATTTACGTTTTCGGGTTTTTTTTAAGATATAATTACTTGAAACCATGATTATTAGTATTAGATAAATTATAGTCATTATTAACAAGGATATATGCAAATCTAGCTCAGTCGGTAGAGCGTTCGGCTAGAAACCACAAGGTTCCTAGTTCGATATCGGCCCTCGCACATCTCAGCGTTATGAGTAGCACAGGGATCTGTGCGGTAAAGTAAGGAGCTGATGGTAGGTGTGGTGCTCCACCTCAGATGCTAAAATAATCTCCTTGGTCTAGCGATAGTGAAAAGGGGATAGACTCCCTCGCTGTCTGACTGATACCGACATTAGGCCGCCGCGACGTCTTTACTTTTATATATATATATATATATATATATATATATATATATATGTGTGTGTGTGTGTGTGTGTGTGTGTGTGTGTGTAAAGGGAATGACTTACCGTTAGAAATATTGGGTTGGTCTCAATATTTGGTTGGTAAGTGTTACTCGGATAAGTCAGAGTTATAACAAATATAAAGTGTTCAATACGTAAGTAGAGCGGATTTAGTATTATAATGTGTACAGAAATAACCTACTTGAGGTTCACCATAAGGATCTTCAGGGTTAAATCCACTGAATTAATCAAGATATTGATTCAGAGGATTTAACCTGAAGATCCTCATGGTGAAACTCAAATTTAATTAAATTAATCAAGATATTGATTAATTACAGTTAATTCGGGAGTTCATATTGTAATTATGACCGTTGAAAATAGTTTCGCAATTAATGAACGCTGTTGCGTCATTTTGAAAAGTTGAATGACGGACGTGATGTTGATATGTCCTAACTGTAGTTGTTAATACGGAATATTTAAAAATATTTATATATATATATATTTTTTTTTTTTTCAAAACATAAAATTTAACATTTTCAAAAATCCTCTTTAAAAAAAATTTTTTTCAAATGGAAAATCTGGAAAAAAAATAATAATAATTTTTAAAGAGGATGAACATTAACTGCTGACATGTGTGGGGCTGTAGCACGAGATGATTGTGCTCGGGTTGCCATTCCTGGTTGTTGTTTTTTTTGTTGTTGTTGTTTTTTTTGTCTTTTTTTTAGGTGTTTAGTTATTTTAAAGCACAAGAGCTTAGAAGCATACCTACACCTCCTATTGAGGTTTTGACAAAGTGTTGCCATGCAGATGCCGACACAACAGTCCATCTAATACTGGTTTAATGATATTTTAGCTAATACCACACACACACATGTTTTTTGTTTTTGTTTTTTTTTGGGGGGGGCTTGTATCGCAGCTACAAGATAGATAGACTCGCATAGACAGAGCCGCATGAACAGAAACACAGATCAATTATCATAGATATATAGACAGACTTGTATAGGTATGTCATTGACAGACCAATTAGTACAGCTAGCTGGCACGAGATATAGATAGATATACAGACAGATTAGCATAGACATTATAACAGGCCACTTACTATAGAGATACTGACATATGTATGTATATAGCCCAATGATACGATATGATATAGAGAGATATTTGGGTTAGTTAAAATTTCTAAAATATTTTGGTACATGTTAGTGTGGTATACCACATGGACGAAACAGTTTATACACACTGGAGGTACTCGCTGTGATTGGTAGTATTCTCGTAGATAGTTCGGTGGAGGTATCCGCTGGATGGTGCGCTAGGAGGTACCTGATGTGATTGATAGTATCCTGGTATTTGGTGCGCAGACACGTTGTGCATTGATTCACTGTGTAGGATTTGAAAGCCACATAGACCAAGGAGATGGTTTTGGCGTTTGAGGTGAAGCGCCACACATACCATCAGCTCCTTACTTTACCGCACTGTTCCTTGTGCTATTCTGAGTTGACGAGAGCCTGTATCGAACACGGAACCTTGTGATTCTTTGGCGGACGCTTTTCCGATGCTAAACCGACCCTAATAATTATTAGGGTCGGTAATAATAATAATAATAATAATAATAATAATAATAATAATCTATTAATAATGGAGATTTACTTCCGGTTTTTGTCTGTAACAAAAACGACGTCACTGATTACGTCACACTACTTAAAACGTCATAACGTACAATAAAAACACTCAAAATTTGAGCATGCAATGTTAGACAGTCCTCATTGGTTTTTTAAACAAGTTTTAATAAATACATACCTGGTATTATCTATCTATATATAGTTTGTTTTATTCTAATATATATTTAAAGCTATCAAAACTAAGTTTCCATTTCAATTTTTTAAATATTTTTTACTCCTTTAATAAATTTATTTCATTTTTTACTCCTTTAATAAATTTGATGATTTTACTTTACTTATGATACAAACTCTCTGATATTAAATTTTCAACTCCCATCCCCCCACTCAGGCAATATTTATTTTACGTCGCCCAGAGGGCGTTTTTTTATTTTGCTAGTAATAATAATAATAATAATAATGATAGTTGCAACCGTTATTTTCATAATCCTTTCTACACTCTGTTATTCCCTTCTTGTGTTTATTTCTGTGACGTATTTCGATTCTAACAAACTTTCTTTTTTTGTTATTTGGACTCGCTTTGGATTCACAAACTGAACATCCTGCTGTGTTGTCCGATACCCCTAAACTGAAATTCCGGTCTGCATCGAAAAATCGTCCTTCATCACCCGGTGCGGGACCTGTGCCGTGCCGACTTAGTTGAAATCCCCAAGGCCAATAATCGGGTGGAAACATCAAATGAGGGTCAACGGAATATGCGGGTACTGATAACTTTGGGCTAGGGAAGGAAAAGGGGTCCGTACAAACACCGCGGAATACCCTAAGCATTCTCTCTCTCTCTCTCTCTCTCTCTCTCTCTCTCTCTCTCTCTCTCTCTCTCTCTTTCTCTCTCTCCTCTGTCTCCCTCTGCCTCCATTTCTCTCACTCTCTCTGTCTCTGTCTCTGTCTCCCCTCTATCTCTATCTCTCATCTATCATCTACACTATCCTTCATCTCCCTCTCTCTCTCTCTCTCTCTCTCTCTCTCTCTCTCTCTCTCTCTCTCTCTCTCTCTCTCTCTCTAACACACGCACATCTCACTCTCTCTCTCTCTCTCTCTCTCTCTCTCTCTCTCTCTCTCTCTCTCTCTCTCTCTCTCTCTCTCTCGTATTAGAATGTAAGTGAAAACATAATAAATCTACGGTAAGAATGATTTTCAGATCATCTCTATGTTTGCATTAATCTTTGGGTACGAAAAAAAACAATATTAGACGTGCGGAAAATATGAGGTGAAAAACAAATTCGACGGAGTACTTATTTATATATTTATTTATTTATCTATAAAACTAGCAGCGGCTAACCGGCATCGTCTGGGTAGAGGGGTGGGGGCTAAAGTTAGTCCCGCAGATCTATTATTACTGAATCGTGAGTTGAATCCTCGTGGGATGCCCCATTCCTATGTAAAAAAAATAGACCTCGCATTGATCCAGCTACTCTGAAAAGAAATGTTAATGTCTACTATCTAAAATAAAATGAAAAAAAAATCCATGCTGTTATCATTTAAATTTTATTTTTTAATTATCTTCACGAATATAAATCAAATCTCTATTATTTTTGCTCAAAAACCAAACCCTGGTGATATTTAATGTGTATATATATTTACTTTGTCGTTAATTGTTTTATTTTCGAAGTTTCCTCCGGAGTACATATACACACAACTGCCTTTTACATATGTATAGATAATTTGAGTAGGGAATACTGAGATACGTTAAAACCGTAAGTGTCATGGTTACGTAATTAAGAACAGAAATCGTTATGAAACTTTAAAATCTGGTAGGAGAAAAATGATTGAAGTTCTGTGTATTTTAGATTTTCGGAAAAAATACTGAAATACAACAAATCTGTCTATTTTGTTGTAATAGCAGTGTAATTAGGAACGCCAATTGTTATGAAGCTTTAAAATGTGGTAAAAGAAAATTATTCGAAGTTGTGCTTATAGCTATGAATTAATGGATTTGATAGTGTCACTGCTGTGTGTAACGTAAAATATCCTTAGTATTAAGTCATAGAAAGACAATAAAATGTGTTGATGACTGAATAATAATTCTATGATATTATATGAATAAAAGTCCACAGCACCAAAAAAAAATTCTGGAAATTGTTGTATCCAACCTAATATGATGAAATTCACAATTTACATGAAAGATGGACTTGACTGGCCTTAAGAAGATAGAGACCTGAAGACATGCCGCATCGACATAGACACGTGGGAGGCTTGTGCAGAAGACCGTGCAACCTGGCGCCTCCTCGTCAAACAAGGAACAAAAAGAAGTGAAAAAGAGAGGAAAAAAGCTGCCACAGAAAAGAGAGCTAAAAGAAAGGAAAAACAGCAGCACCCCCAACACCTACAGAAAGCATCACCTTTTGTTTGCAGCCACTGCACCAGAGACTGCCATTCGAGGATCGATCTGTTCAGCCACTCACGTTGCTGTAAGTGAGAGAGAGAGAGAAGAAAAAAAATACACCATCGTCTAAAATAGACTGAAGGTTGCCAACCTGAAAGATGATGTAATATGAATGTAATATAAAATTATCTTAATTCTTCGGGAAATATGGCAATTGAAACTTTTGCTATTTGGAAATATTCGAGTATATATATTCACCAACCCCTCCGCACGAACAGGATGTGACACAAGGTCAATTTATTAAGCGGAATTTTAACAGGTTTGAATTCAGAGTTTTCCTTCTTCTAGACTGGTTACCTAGCCATGGATTAAAGAGCCCCTCTACCCTGCTATTTTCCCATAACTGGATGGAGAATTGGATTCATACCTTTCCCAAGGGTATTAGCGCCATGTGAAGTGCAAACAGCTTCGCCCAGGAATTGAACTCGCGTCGACAAGTCCATTTCCTATGACTCTAACCATTAGACCACGCGCCTCCATAAATATTCGAGTATAAGAGGTTGGTTATTTGCCTCATACCCCACTTGTATGGGCTAGGCACAAGGCCTCATTTTAATGTGGGCCCACCCACAAGCCGAAGCTCATTGGTGGGAAAGAACAAAAAATATTCGAGTATAAGAGGTTGATCAGAAAGTATCCAGCATTTTGGGATATAATCTTTTATTTAAAGGAATTCATAGCATCATTATTCAGTTATGAAAATATTTTCATTGATTTTCAATAATCATTATTTTTATCAGTTTTATCCTTCATTATATTGTAATTGTGAGAATTTTAGAAACGTAATTTTATGAATGGTTTGAACATTTTTTTTTTAAAGTCTTGAACTGCAGGATTTAAATTATGACCAAGATTAAATGATAATTTAGAATAACCGTAAACTTCGCCCAAATCATACTAACTTTAATCTAGACCATATTGAGAAATATATCAGGGGGTGTAATATAGTGAAAAATTAAAAAAATTACTAGTTCATAAAACGAGTGATGTTTATTTCGCCCACGCTGCAGTGTTTCGATCTAATAGATCTTCATCAGGGTTTTTGTTAATTTGAGGAAAAATAAATTTATCACAGTCTTCTTATTCTCTGTGATGAATTTATTTTTCCTCAAATTAACAAAAGCCCTGATGAAGATCTATTGAAACAGATCGAAACACTGCAGTATAGGCGAAATAAACATCACTCGTTTTATGAACTTGTATTTTTTCAATTTTTCACTTTAATTTAGTTTGGACTAGCACACCTATAAAATGTATTTCTCCTCACAACTAGCCACCACTTTGATTCTTATCCTAAATATAAACGATTTCCCTCATCGCGAGTATATACAAAGGAGAACCTAAACAAATACAAAATATAGACATACATAGACTTAAACATACTAGAAACAACAATAACAACAACAACAACAACAATACACACACACAGACACACACACACACACACAACACACACACGAACACAACACATCTATGTACTCGAAAAGAAAAGAAGGTAAGAAAGCAGATCAAAGGAATAAACACAGACTCCAAGACTGGACATCAAATTAACTGGAATTAATCTATATGATTTATTAACCCCACTTAAGCTCTTTAGCCTAAATCTTTCAACATGCATGAGCCCCAAAACAGTCCGAAACATATATTGCCTACCGAAATAAAATAGATATTTACTTTCTTCTCAGTAGATCTACAACAATATTTATCACTTTTCTTCGGTAAAGGGAGGATGCAGTCTTTCGTCCATTTCTCTCTTGTGTTTTGTTTGTACACAACATTGTATAATTGTCAAATTTCCTTGTCTTCCATACTTCTGGAGGAATTTCACTCAAGCTTTTAATTATTTTTTACAATTTTCATATATATATATGTGGTGTGTGTGTGTGTGTGTGTGTGTGTGTGTGTTGAAAGGAAAAATAAACAAAGGAACGAAAATGCTGAATGGGTAAAATAGATTTATTTTATTTTATTTTACTAACACGTGTTTCGGCCGGGAGTTTGTTCAGGTACACATGTATTCTATTTATTATTATTTTAAATATAAAAATGAAATAATAACTTTATCCCAAATATTTTTTCTAACCGTCTTCTTTCTTTTCAAAGTCCGTCACAGACGACGATCACATCAACATCACTATTCCCTATTGCTGTGGAACGTTTCTCAAACAATTTCAAAAGAAATTATTTTTTCGAACACTTCAAAATTCTCCGTATTTTGACCGCTTTAATTTCAAACACCAAACATTTTACTCTGACGAAGGCCGTTATTCTTTGCATACTTAAAGATTTTGTAGTTTTCTATTATTATTATTTTATACTAGTACAAAATAAAAAAACACCCTTCGGGCGATGTAAATATAGATTTTTGAAACATATTGCCTGAGGGGTGGGAGTAAAAAATTCAATGTCAGCGAGTTTGTACCCTAAGTAAGTAAAATCATCTAATTCAATAAAGGATTAAAAAATAAAACAATTTGAAATGTAAACTTTAAATATTTATTAAAATAAAACAAACTATATATAGATATATAATACCAGTCATGTATTTATTAAAACTTGTTTTAAAAAACAATGAGGACTGTCTTATGTTGCATGTTCAAATTTTGAGTGTATTTTATGTTATGACGATTTTGGGTAATGTGACGTAAGCAGTGATGTAATTTTTGTTACAGACAAAAACCGGAAGCGAATCTCCATTATTAATATATATATATATATATTATATATGTGTGTGTGTGTGTGTGTGTGTAACATATAATGAGAATTTTTGTAATATATAAATAGTTTAACGGTGATAAGCAAAGTTTTGTGGTAGTGTTGGTGGTAAATATGATAATTTTTATTCGTGAAAGAAGTTATTTTTTCCGCGTTCGTAATGATAATAACGGGATTAAAATCTTTCTCTACCCGTGGGGGCAGAGCTTTTAAAAGTGATTTGTTGTTGTTGTTGTTGTTGTTGTTGTTGTTGTTTATGGTGGTGATGGTGCTGGTGGTGATGGTAGGAGTTATAATCCATCGTTTTATGTTTGTTTGTTATGTAAAAGGTGTTGATGCTGGTGATTGTGAGGAGGTTGTGTGTGTAGTGGGAGGTGTTGGATGCGTCTAAATGCCCAGCATAAGGGCTTGTTGTTTTTGCCGCCTTCACATTTTAACATTCTGTCACGCTGTGCGAGGCAGAGACGATACGCCTGCGCGTTTGGAACACCGGAAGTCCGAAAAAGCACTAGGTTCGAGACAAGGAGACAAAAAAATGGACGGGTAACTATGAAACGGATGAGGGAAAGAGATGCAAAAACACGTTGCTTAAAAAAAATAACCTAAAAAAAAAAAGAAGAAAAGTAGAAAAAGAAATAAGCATTCTCGAAAAGAGGCACGGTTATCGTTGATTAACCCTACAGATCGGCTGGTAAACGAGAAAAACCGAGATATAAATGAACATCTTTGGTTCCATTTTTTTTCTTACTCTCATTTTTGTCTCTTACTCTATCTAGTCTGCAAATTACTTTTATGTCTGTCTGTCCTGTCCTGTCTCTCTCTCTCTCTCTCGCTCTCTCTCGGTCTCTCTCTCTCTCTATATATATATATATATATATATATATATATATATATGTGTGTGTGTGTGGTGTGTGTGTGTGTGTGTGTGGTGAAGAGAGGAAGTAAATCCGACGGTAATGTATATATCAAGAAAAATGAAAAACACAGGTTTAAATGGGTTTACGTGGTGAGTTTATTGGCCGACAGCTGTTAGTGTTTCGATTCTATTAATTAGATCATCTTCAGGGCATAAGAATAAGGAATTTTTATCACAAGAATAATGAGAAAAGCGAGTGGTAATTGCCTTTCATTCAGTCTGTTTAAAAATTTCTAAGTTTTTGAAAATATGACATCAAAATATTCTATTTTAGGTGGTGAGTATGTAGCGCTGTTAAGTGTGGTGTAATTGAATATTCAATATATATATATTATATATATATATATATATATAATATATAAATTATATGTACACAAACACACACACACATATATATATATGTATTATTATATATTATGTTAATATATATATATATTATATATATATATATTATATATTATTATACATATATATTATATAATATATTATATATTAATATTATATTATATATAATAGTATTATATATATATTATATTATATATTTATTATATATATATATTATATAATATATATTATATACATATATTATATATGATTTATATATATATATATATTATATATATATTATAATATATTTATATTATAGTATTATAATATAATATATATTTATATAATATATATATATTAATATTATATATATATAATATTATATAATATATATTATATATTATTATAATAATATTATATATATATATTATATATACTAGCAAATATATGCAGCCCTCCGGTGCAAGTATTTAAGTTTAAATGTAATAAAATATCGTATTAAATTAGAAAGTTAATTGAAACTAAATAATAATTCAGATAAAAAGATTTGAAACGGAGGGGGTATAATCGAGAAATAGAACAACTAAACTTATTCTTTCATCACTTCCGTTTTTCAATGCTAAATTTTTCCATAATTTTAACTATTTGTTAAAATAGGAAGTAAGAATAAAATTACCAGTTATTTTCTTCTTGTTAATGAATTTCTTTTAGGATTTATTGAGAGATTTCTACTCATATTCATTAAAGATTAAAACCAAACAAAATTAGAAATCAAGTAATACGAAGCACATTTTTTATTAAAAATCAGTTTTTTTAATATCAATATGCAAATTAGCTTTACGTTTACACCTGAAAACTGGTGATTTTGGTTGTATATATAAATCAATTGCTGATCATTAGTATTTAGGTAAGGCCAACAGTATTAATAATGTCAACAGTTTTATTATTAATTGAAGGTTTGAAATAGAACATGAGATCATGGGAGAAATGTGTCGTTAATAACTAAGGAAATTGTGACGTTGGTAGTAATTAGTTTCGGTTACAGACAGAAAAACACTAAATCTCGCATTTATAATAAGAATATTATAGTATAATATTATATATTATATATATATGTATTATATATATATATATATTATATATATTTTACATATAATTATTTATATTTATAATATAATGTATTATATTTTTTATATATTATTATATTATATATATATATATATATATATATAGATGATAGATAGATAGATAGTTAATCTTTTGTTATTATTATGGAGAAATTGAATTATAAAAGTGCTCAGGTAAAACAGCTTTAACTAATATATACAACTGATAATGAATGGATAAAGAGGTAATTGTCTTTGAGCAGTAAGCACACGTACCATTTCAGTTGCCATCATGCATGGAATGGGAAAAACATCATGTGTTTTGTGATTGAAATATGTTATAAGTAGTTCATCATTTCAACATAGCATGTTATTTTAGTAAGCATCTTAGAGTAGATCTATCCTTTCTGAATATTCCTCCAGGAAGAACTGGAAGGCTCAAGTCTTTAAACTATAAAAAAAACTCAACGAATTGAATGATTTGTTATAAGATCAACAGTAATAGCTAGAGGCAGTGACTTGTCATGTGATGCAGAACTTCAGGATGAGGTTTCAGTAGTGTTAGTGATGGAAAATTTTATTTTGGATAATAGAATCTTAAAACAAACCTGATGACATAACAAATAAAATGCAATATTGTTGTTTATATACTAATAATTAGATTTTGAATAGATCGATGTTGCTTTTTATTTAAGCTCGCTAACCGAGATTACAGTTTAATGACACTGCATACACACACATAACACACGCGCATATGCGCGATATATATATATATATATATATATATATATATATATAATATATATATATATATATAAAATGTTGTTCTGGTTCAACGGGAGAAAATTCAATATTTTTAAAAAAAAAAAAGAAGGTCCGAAAATGTATTATGTTTTTAGAAAAATTTATCTTTTATCTACATATGCAACACGTGTTTGAGCATCTTGCTGGTATCTTCTTCAGGCTTTGAATCCATAATATGAAAAATATTATATTATATATATATAATATATATAATATATTATATATATATATATATATATTAGTCGAGGCGGTCTAAAGTCGGTATGAGCCATACAGCTAGGGAGTCTATCCCTTTTCACTATCGCTAGACTAAGGAGATTATTTTAGCATCTGAGGTGAAGCGCCACACCTACATCATCTCCCGGCTTTACCGCACAGATCCCTGTGCTACTCATACGCTGAGTTGGCGTGGGCCAGTATCAATCAAGAATGTGTGTGTGTTCTTCGCTCGCTTAATCTAATTCTTCTCTCCATGTCTGGGTGGTCAGTGAGGGTTAGCCAAGTGACATTAATAAAACTGTAATAGAAACATGAGTCTCGAAAAAGCCAGGAAACTAAAAGGGGGGGGGGTTAAATGAAAAAAGAAAGAAATGAAGGGGCTGAGGAATAATAAAAATGTGCATTTATAGTGGTGAGTTGGTAGGTGGTGGTTGAGTTGGGGGGGTGAGGTTGGGGGGTTGGGGTGGGAGTTGGTGGATTGAGTTGAGCGGAAAGCTTGATGCCCAAAAACTCCACATGAAGAAGATCGGAACTGCACTGTTGTCCTAAGATCCAATTGTTCACAACCTTTTATGATTTTTCTATTGGTCGATTTCGTCCGTATTTTTCCATTTCTTTTTCTTATTTTTGTTGTTTTGACCATTTTTTTTTTTTCATTGTCTCTTTTTAATTCTTTGTTAATTTCTTTTTCGCTTTTTTTTTCTCTCTCTCTCTCTTCTTTCTTTAACTTTATATTTTCTCTTTTTTTTTCTTCTCCTTCCTTTTCGCTTTTGCGTTTTTTTCTTTTTGTTGTTGTTGGGTTTTTTTTTTTTGGGGGGGGCATGTTTAGGGGGATTGCTTTTTGTTTTGTTTTGTTTTGTTTTTTTGTTTGTTTTTGTTTTTTTGCTTTTTTGTTTTTTGTTTGGTTTTATTTGTTTTTGTTTTATTTTTCTTTATTTTCGGGTTTTGCTTCATTTCAGTTGTATTTTCCAATTTTCTTTCTTTCGCATGTTCATTTTTATATCTTATTTGTGTATATATATATATATTATATATATAATATATATATATATATATTATATATATATATATAATATATATAATGCCGTACCACACATTTGTTGAGTTATTTATATTTAACAGAATCAATTACGTGTGTTTGTTTAAAAAAACATTTAAAACTCTATCGTTTTTTTGGAACACAACGTTTAAATACTACAACGTGTTGTCCATCGTATCCGATGATGACACCACGCAAATCATTTTCCTCCAATTTATTCCGTTGGTTGCGTCTTGCCAACTGCCTATGGGAATGTTCAAGTCCTTCAGGTTTCTTTTGATGTTGTCTTTTGTAACTGAGCTTTGGACTAACCGATTCCACGTGACCCCTCTCTCTTCTCTCTCTCCTCTCTCTCTCTCTCTTCTCTCTCTCTCTCTCTCTCTCTCTCTCTCTCTCTCTCTCTGTTGAGAGTACAGAATCTGCTTTGGTAGTCTGTCATCCCAAAGTCTGTTTGAGTGGTCAGCCATCTCAGGTTTGCGTTGGACAAGTACGCCGTGCATGCTAGGTAATCCAGTTCTCTTCAGGATGGTCCTGTTTGAAACATGCTGCCACCACTTGACATTTAATATACTGTGCAAGTGACGCATGTAAAAGACAACTTTTAAATAAAGAAACGTAAAGAAATTTTTTTTTTTTAATTAATATTTACCAACATTCTTAGAAATGACATTGAACTAATTGTTGATTTGTTTGTTGCTTGTTGTTGTGACGTCATCTCTCTGGGTCGGTTTAACCGGCTCCATCTAACGAATTAACCGTATCCCAAATGAACGAGATAGTTAGTGAATTCACGAAAAGAGTAACTAGAGAACAGGAAAATCACAAACCCCCACATGCATATCCCAGTCAGGGAAAGGTGATGCACTTGTTTGCAGACGCAGTGACAAGTACGCCAAAAGCCGTTTTGATTCCTCACAGTAATGTAGACGCCCTTTGGATTTTCACCAGAGCCCCTTTAACGGATCGTAGCCACTAATACCACTGGGTGACAGATCAATCCTCCCTTGAGAAGCCCAACCAGGAACATTTTTCCCCACCTTACCACGGTGAGGGGGATTCGACTTTAAGGTGAATTAATTGTATAATATCATCATCATCAAGTCGCGCAATTAGCACGGATATCCATGACAATCTCTCGTCAACCTTCTCTATCGTTCATTGTCCCCAGAGGTCCACTGCACAGCATCCAGTATCTGCACAGAGCTGGTCAATATTGGTCCTTGCTGGGCGGCCCACATTAGCATGTCCATGTGCTGGTTTCCACAGGAAAATGTAGGGTGTAAGGCCTTGTGTATCATCAATTTCATTATCTACAGGCATGAGCTTAGGTTAAATCCTATTTAACGGACATAAATTCTACCATCGTATGTCACCCCGCCGAACGAAAAAAAAATACTAAAAATCAATGAATTAACCGAATTTAATGAAATTTTCAGTGTTGATATATTAATGAATAAACAATATAATGCATCAGTTATTTTATTTGAAAACTCTTACATTTTTCCAGGTCAGTTAACTTTGAAGCACGTATCTTTGAGGCGTAACACAGATTTACAAACATACGTGGTTCAAAGTTAATTGACCTGAAAAAATGTAAGAGTTTTTAAATAAAATAACTAGTGCATTATATATTTTATTCATTAATGTATCAACACTGAACATTTCATTAAATTCAGTTTTTTTCTTTCTGCGGGGTGACATACGATGGTGGAATTTATGTCCGTTAAGTAGGATTTAATATATATATATATATATATATATATATATATATATATATAATATATATTTTCGCCTCGGTATGTACACGAAGCTTCGCCAGTGAATTTATTTGAGACAAATATATAATACATTAATACTGTCGTGGCATCAAACTTCATTTGCTGCTCAACTCTTGTGACTCTGTGCCTTACAAGTCTACACTAAGTAATATAAATAGTTTGTTATGTATATTATGCAAATGCAATGTACAGAATTGGTTTTTCAACACCAAAAATGAAGAGATATGGTGACAAGTCTTTCCCTTAGTGGTCACTCGCCGAAACTCGCCACTGTATAGAAAGTATCTAAAATGCTTTTATAAATAAAGGGTGTTTCCAAAAACTTAATATCATTTGAAACGTAAAAGAAGGTTTAGAATAAAATTTATATTCCATTCAAATGATCTCAAAGTTTAGGAGCAACATGTAGAAACAACACAAAATTCTATGTTTAATATTCTATACAAGGTTCCTAGTTCAATACCGGTCCTCGCCAACTCAGCGTATGAGTAGCACAGGGATCTGTGTGGTAAAGTAAGGAGTTGATGGTAGGTGTGACACTCAACCTCAGATGCTAAAAACAATCTCCTTGGTCTAGCGCTATTGAAAAGGGGATAGACTCCCTCGCTGACTGGCTGATACCGACTTTAGGTCGCCCCATCGACTTGCATCTCAAATGATCTCATTTTTTCTGTATATTGGCAGAAATATTTATTTTTATTTAAGTTTAGTAACTTGGATATTTGTGCGTGTCATTTTTCATTGAAACCGAAAAGAAAACATATAGCGAACCAGCAAAAAAAAAAAAAAATGGCGTCATTTTCATTTGCATGTCATCTAGATAATTTTTTGTCATCTGGAACTTCTCCTTTTTTCTATATAGTTTTTTTTTCTTTTTTCTTTTTTGATAAATTTTAAACTGTCCATGATCTCTCACGTTTATTGAGTGAATAGCAAAAGAGAAAAAAAAACTAAAGTTTGCTATAAGACCGTGTCTCATATTTAACAGCAATAAAACTCATTTATTGCTTGTAAAATTTAATACTAAAATGCATTACACGCTCTCATATATTATTTATGTTGCAATGAAAATGTTGTTCAATATAGTAATATAAAAAGTAAAGTCGACGGGGCGGCCTAAAGTCGGTATCAGCAAGTCAGCGAGGGAGTCTATCCCCTTTTCAATAGCGCTAGACCAAGGAGAGTGTTTTTTAGCATCTGAGGTGGGGCGCCACACCTTCCATCAGCTCCTTACTTTACCGCACAGATCCCTGTGCTACTCATACGCTGAGTTGGCGAGGACCGGTATCGAACTAGGAACCTTGTGGTTTCTGGCCGAACGCTCTACCTACTGAGCTAACCCGGCCCCTTGTAATATATTTCACTTTAATTTTAGCAATGAACAGACACACAGACAAATTCAGACACATACATAGCAATAGCATTGTTACAGGTGATATACCTTATAGACTAATGGAATGCGCCGACGGTTACTATAAGTAACAGGGACAATTATGGCTTGAAGAGTAAGCCAATGCGAGTCAGCTCATAACTCTATTTGTCGGACGTAATTCCCACTTCTCTGTACTGTAATTGCCAACTCTTTTGTTAATACATTTTCCTACATTTATAACCCATCGTTCTGTTCTTATTTGACCCCTTAAAACCCCACAACAAGCATAATCATTACTAATCATTGCCGTCCTTCACAATCCTATAATTCCACCACCAGAACATTTCCTCTCATGGGCCCTCAAATGACTCATCAAAGATCCACGAAGTTTGATGCAAATATGACATAGGAAGGACGTCCTTCCCGTTGTATCAGATAGATCAGATGATAAAATGTGATGCTTATGCATCACCATATGTCTCTTAAAAGCAGAATCTGACTTACAGACTTTGTTACAGATTGTACAAGACACATTGTTTGTTCCTGGGAATCACACATATACATACATACATGCATATACACCTCTGCTAGGATACGATCAGCATATTTTAAGCTGACGGGCCTATGGGTACAGAATGTACATGCTATCGTCATATATATCCAAGAAATGAATTTGAATAATTGGATTAATACCTTTCCCAACGGTATTAGCGCAATGTGAAATGCAAACACCTTCGTCCAGGAATAGAACCCGGGTCGACGATTCCATTTCATATGACTCTAATCATTACACCACTGGCGCCTCTCCTATATATATATTTACCAACCCCTCCGCACGAGTAGGATGTGACACAAGGTCAATTTCTTAAGCGGAGTTCAACAGGTTTGAATTCAGAGTTTTCCTTCTCCTAGACCGGTTGCCTAACCAAGGTTAAAGAGCCCAGTCTGCCCTATTATTTACCCATAGGTGGGGGGGAGTAGACGTCATACCTTTCCCAAGGATATTAGCGCTAAATGAAATGCAATTACCACGCCTCTCCTATATGATTTATGTTGTAATGAAATTGTTCTTCAATATAGTAATATATTTAACTTTAATTTTAGCAATGCACACACACACACACCAACACACACACACACACACACACACACACACACACATACATACCTTCATACATACAGCATGCATACACACTTCTGCTAGGATACAATCAGAATATTTTAAGCCGACGAGCCTATGGGTACAGTATGTACATGCTATCGTCATATATAACCAAGAAATGAATTTGAATAATTCATTTTACTAAAAGCTTGTATTTCATGTTATAATTTTTCTTTGAAACAATTTTATACTACTTACCAAATGTTTTTACAACAATCCTGCAAATTGAGAAAAAGAAAAGAGAATAAAATCTAATATAACAAAAAAAAACGAATTTTCCTCACGAAATCTCTAGGCATCTCTTCTCTTTTTAATTTTTATTTTCTCTATCTCTTAGATTTCCCCTGACGGAAAAAAAAAAAAAAAAAATATCATTTTTTTTTTTGTTTTTTTTAATTAAACTAAACTGAATTCTCTCGTTTTAAAAAAAGGTTTTACCCATTTCTTTCTCTTCTTCGTTTATAAAAAAAAAATGTTTTTTATTATTTTATTTTTTTTAATTTATTATTTTTTTATTTTTTTTAATATTAATTTTGGCCTTTTAGTCTTTGATAATT
>CM042161.1:45553687-45563687 GCA_023376005.1 Doryteuthis pealeii
GGCAGCAAGAGGCCGCCTTATTAAGTTCAAAGATGAAAAAAAGAATGAAAACAAAAGTATATTTTATGCATTTAAGAGATTGAAAACAAGAACACATCTATGAACATATGAAATTGAGAATTATTGTCATGAAAACAAAGTTATTTTACTGAAAGAGAAAGAAGAAAGATAAGAAAGAAAAACAAGGAAGAAAGAAAGAAAGATAGAAAGAAAGAAAGACAAGAAAGAAAAAGAAAGGAAGAAGAAAGAAGGCTAAACCACTACCATCAAAAACAAGAAAGAAGAAAGGAAAACATTATTTTTTGAAGACATAATAAATAAATATATAAAAGATAGAGGAAATGGAAGAAGGAGCAGAAGCCTAATTTTAAAGGAATGGAAAAGAAATGGAAACAAAGATATTTTTATTGTGAAAGAAAGAAGAAGAAAGAAAGAAAGAAAGAAAAAGAAACATGAACGAAGAAAGAAAGGGTGTTGGAAAAAAGTAATTTTAAACCTCGAAGAAGAAAAAGAAAAGGCGCGGGAGGGAAGGGGGGCAAATGAAAAAAGTAATGTGGAAAATAAAAAGAAAGAGGAATATCATGAACAGGAAAGAAAGAAAGAACAGAAAGGAAAAAAAAAAAAAAAAAAAAAAAAAAAAAAAAAAAAAAGAGGAAAACAGGAAAGAAAGGAAAAAGAAAGGAAATAACACACGAACGACGAATGAAAGAAAGAAAGAAAAGAAAGACTAAGAAAAGAAAGAAAGAAAGCGGATATCATGAGAAAGAAAGAACGCGAAAAAAAGAAAGAAAGAGAGAAAAAAAGAGGAGAGAAAAAAGAAATGAAAGAGAGGAGAAAGGAAAGAAAGAAATTAAGGAAAGAAAGAGGAATATCATGAAAGAAATAACGAAGAAAAGAACAGAAAGAAAGAGAAAGAAAGAGAGAAGAAAGAAAGAAGAAAAGAGGAATATCATGAAGAAAGAACGAAAAAAAGAAAGAAAGAAAGAGAAAGAAAGAAGAAAGAAGAAGAAAGAGGAATATCATGAAAGAAGAACGAAAGAAAGAAAGAAAGAAAGGAAAGAGCGAAAGAAAAGAACGAAAGAAAGAAAAGAGAAAGAAAGAACGAAAGAAAAGAAAGGAGAAAGAAAGAACGAAAGAGAAAGAAAGAAAGAAAGAGAAAGAAAGAAACAAAGAGAAAGAAAGAAAGAAAGAGGAATATCATGAAAGAAAGAACGAAAGAAAGAAAGAAAAAGAAAGAAAGAGATGCAAGTATAATGGTAAACTAAACCATTACTTTCTATCCGTCCAATTAGTTAAAACAAAATTTATATATTTTTAAACTTGATAGCAGAAATTTTTCCATTCAGCATAAATACAAGTTATGACCTTTTTACTATCATTTTTTCGGGTCACCGAAAAATCAAGATGTTAAAAAATAAAAATAAACAAATGTGTTGTGTTTCCATTTGTAGTTTATTGATGGCCTCCAGGGGGCGATGAATGTTCATTCTTCTTACCGTAAATCTTCGAGTATAGTCCGCATTTTTTCCCAAAATTTAAAGGTCAAAATCCCTAGTGCGTACTATATACAAGGTTAAAAAATAAAAAATATTTTCTAAGCAATGTCCGAATCTCTATTTGCTGTCTCGTGCAACAATTATCGTCGAGGGAATTAAATCGGCGACCTGAGTTTAAATCCAGTACGAGGCTGTTTGCACTTCACGCTAATGCCATTGATAAAGGCATGAATCCATCTCTCCCCTACCCCAGCTAGTAAGGCAGACTGGGTTTTTTAGAGTTTGCGAGGAAACCAGTCTAGGAGAAACAAAACTCAGAATTCAATCCTGGTTTAATCCACTTAAAATTGACCTTGAGTCACATCAAGTCCACAGTGGAGGGGTTGGGTAAATGCATTCTATATTTATTAATGCAATTCTATTAATATGTTGTTTTCTCATAAGTATTTTCGTTTTTATGTTTATTAAACATTGACTCATCCCATAATTTGCTAAAAAGAATCCCTACATAAACGGAAAAGTAGGGTTAATTTCACTGGAATTTTCTTTGTTTCATTTTCCCCGTTCTTCTTCTTCTTCTTCTTCTTCTTCTTCTTTCTTCTTCTTCTTCTTCTTCTTCATTCATTCATTCATTCATTCGTTTGTTCGTTTGTTCATTCTTTCATTCATTCATTCTCCGAATATTCATACATTTGGAAATTTATAAATTGTTGAAGAAAAAATTTAAAAAAAAAAAAATAAGAGAATCTTCCTTGAATCGTTTCGATGACTTTTGGGTTAAATCGATTTCATCAACTGAGAACATTCATTCTTTCTTTCTTTTCTTTCTTTTTTATAAGATTACTGATCCATTTATTTATTTTCTTTATTCATTTATTTATACGGTTTGGTTTATCAAATGAATTCCCCTTTATCGCTGTTTTATAAAAGCTTTCTGAATCTAATTGTTGTTAAAAACCAAAGAAAGAAAATATTATAGAAAGAAAGAAAGAAACAAGAAGGAAACAAAGAAGGACAATTTTATAAAAAGAAATAAAAGTTGATGAAAGATAGAAAGAAAGAGAAATATCATGAAAGAAAGAAAGAAAGAGAAAGAAAGAAAGAAAGAACGAACGAACGAACGAAAGAAAGAAAGAGGAATATCATGAAAGAAAGAAAGAAAGCACAAACGAAAGAAAGAAAGAAAGAAAGAAGAAAAAAAAGAAAGAGGAATATCATGAAAGAAAGAAAGAAGAAGAAAGAAAAAGAGAAAGAAAGAAAAGAAAAGAACAAACGAACGAAAGAAAGAAAGAAAGAAAGAAGGAAAGAAGAAAGAGAAAGAAAAGAAAAAGAAAGAAAGAAAGAAAGAGAAAAAGAAGAAAGAAAAGAACAAACGAACGAAACAAAGAAAGAAAGAACGAAACAAAGAAAGAGGAATATCATGAAAGAAGAACGAACGAAAGAAAGAAAGAAGAGAAAGAAAGAAAGAACAAACGAACGAAAGAAAGAAAAAAGAGAAAGAAAGAAAGAAAGAAAGAAAGAACAAACGAACGAACGAAAGAAAGAAAGAAAGAAAGAAAGAAAGAAAGAAAGAAAGAAACAAAAATTTGACAAAAAAAAAGAAATGAATAGAATTACGTGGGACTTTGAGATTCGCACAGATTACCTAATCTTGGTCAAAAGATGAGAGTTCGCATTAATTTACAATAAAATGACTTATCGTTTTATACATTCTGCCGTTCCAGATGAATGAAACAAAGGGATATAAGAATACTTGGAGCTTGCTAGAGATCTCAGAAATCTGTGGAACATGAAGGTGACGCCCTGAAAAGCCGTGGAACATTATGGGGATGCCTTTGGAACGGTCACCAAAGACCTGGAAAAGAAACCAGAGGAGTTGAAAATCAAAGGAAGAATTGAGACCATCCAGCTCTGTTAACATTAGCTAGATTACTTACAAGAGTCCTGGAGACCTGGGGAAACTTGTAACTCAGACTACAATAAAAGATCATCAACTAACGCTGGTGTGAAAAACTCGCAAGGAATAATAATAATAATAATAATAATAATAATAATAATAATATGCAATATGTAGACTGTGCAGTGACAGAGATGAGACTGTAAACCATGTATTAAGTGAATGTAGAAAACTAGCACAACGGGAATACAAAGCTAGGCACGACTGGGTAGGGAAGGTGACCCACTGGGAATTATGCAAAAATTAACCATTTTGACCATACAATACAATGGTATATGCATAAACCAGAATCTGTTCTTGAGAATGAAACGCATAACATTCTCTGGAACTTTGAGATAAAAACGGATTACCCTATCCCAGCCAGGAGACCAGACCTAGTGTTGATTAACAAAAAAGATAACGTGTCAACTGGTGGACTTTGCGGTTCGAGCATATCACAGGGTGGAGCTGAAGGAAAATAAAAAGATGGATAAATACTTGGACCTTGCCAGAGAATTAGAAAAAGTTGTGGAATATGAGAGTGAAAGTAATACTAATTGTAGTTGGAGCACGTGGAACAGTCCCAATAAACTTGTAAAAAATCCTGGAGGATCTGGAAATCAGAGGAAGAATTGAGACCAACTAGACTAATGCACTGCTGCAATCGGCTAGAATACTCAGAAGAGTCCTGGAAACCTGTGGAGACTTGTTGTCACCCAGCCTCCATTGAAATACCACCAGCTAACGCTAATGGGAAAAACTCAAAAGGAGTGAAAATAATAACTGAAGAAGTTATGGAATATGAATGTCAAAGTTATACCAATTGTAGTTGGTGCACTTGGAACGGTCTCAAAAGGATTGGAAAAGGGTTTGGAAAGTTAGGAAATCAAAGGAAGGATTGAAACCATTCAGAACACTGCACTGCTGCAATCTGCCAGAATACTCAGAAGAGTCCTGGAGACCTGAGGAGACTTGCTGTCACTCAGACTTCAGTGAAAGACCATCAGCTAACACTGATGTGAAAACTCAAAAGGAGTAAATAATAATAATAATAATAATAATAATAATAATAATAATCTCCTTTATTTCATCAGTAAATCCCTATTTCTTTCCTATTATTAATATGAATGGTTTAATAACAGGACAATCGTTTTGTCTGTCCTTTTCATTGCAATCGCCCATTCTCCTTTATGTTTACTTATATTTCTTTGCTTTTTAAATCTTTCTACAGATTGTTTTGCATTCATTATTTTACCTTGTTTATATTTTTCTTGAACTTCCTGTGATTATCACCTTAGAAAAGGACTTCATCTTAATTTTTTGAGTGTGTGTTTTTTTATTATAATTATTATCCACCTTATGCTTTCGATCCTCGATATAATCGTGTCCCTCCTGTTTATGACTTATGCTAAACGAACGTGATGATAAAATGTCGTTTCGGTTTTTTTCTTCTTCTTCCTGAGATCCATAGCCTCAGGCCAATTTGAAATAAGCAAGCAACCGAAGCCATTGGTGTAGGACACACCATCTACTCAAGGGAGACCACCTGTCAACAAATGCCGCCAAATCTCTCTAACAATTTTTTTTACGTTTTTAACAACACTAAAATAAACTCTCAAAAAAGAAAAGCAAATAAAAGGTTTTTTTTCGGATATTGAAAGGGTCCTATATTCTATTTGTTGTGTGTTTTATTCATTTCTTCTTTAAATTAAAAAAAAAAATATTTGCTGATCCATTTTCTCTTTCCATGGATTTCTTTCCCGGCAATTGAGAAGCGGGAAAATGCCCCGGGGTTGTTTGAGGTTGTTTGTGAAATTGTGCTATGGATATACATTTCGATTCCAAACTGCAAATGACGGCTTTAAAATTGCGCGATATCGTTTCGATAATCATTTGATATACTTGTAAAAAGCTATTATCTACACACACACACACGCACGCAGATATATATATATATATATATATATATATATATATATATCATTATCATCATCATCATCATTATCATTATCATCATCTCACATTCTCTTTATATATATATATATATATATATATATATATATATATATATATATATATATATATATATAAAGAGAATGTGAGATGATGATAATGATAATATATATATATATATATATATATACATATATATATATAAAGAGAGGGAGAGTGAGATGATGATGATGATGATGATGATGATGTGCCAAATGTATAAGTGGAATAGGATATAAGCTTCATTGTTCATTCCATGGTGTAGCCGGGTTCTGTATATGACAATAAATTTTATCTGATAGTTGGGCTCCATTTCTGCAGATCTGAGGAGAATGGGGTACTCCTTCATGGCTATTACTCCCAGATCCACTCTGATCCTTAGAGGTGGTCCCTGATAGGGTTCCATCTATATGTCAAATAGATTTGTTTAAGAATTATTTGTATTTTATAGGACAGTGTTAAAAAAAATCTTAAACAACTACACAAAAGATGGAAATATGAACGTACAATAAGCGCGATTCCCAAGTCTCTAGGCATGAAATATATGAACCCCCACTCTACTACATGTCAATTTTCATAAAGTAATATTCATAGAAAATATATGAACCCCCATTCTACTACATGTCAATTTTCATAAAGTAGTATTCATAGAAAATATATGAACCCCCATTCTACTACATGTCAATTTTCATAAAGTAGTATTCATAGAAAATATATGAACCCCCACTCTACTACATGTCAATTTTCATAAAGTAGTATTCATAGAAAAGATATGAACCCCCACTCTACTACATGTCAATTTTCATAAAGTAATATTCATAGAAAAGATATGAACCCCCACTCTACTACATGTCAGTTTTCATAAAGTAATATTCATAGAAAAGATATGAACCCCCACTCTACTACATGTCAATTTTCATAAAGTAATATTCATAGAAAAGATATGAACCCCCACTCTACTACATGTCAATTTTCATAAAGTAATATTCATATGAAGTATTTGAACCCCCACTCTACTACATGTCACCACATATTTATGCTGACCAATTGCTCTAAATAGCTTATTTGATAGAGCAGCTGGTGTGCTTTAACAAGATTTCTCCAAAGCAACGAGATGTGAGTTAGACTCTCACTGAGTGTTTATAATTTATTGTTTCCAATATGTCCTTTTCCCTGAGGTCATAGAATGATAACTTGAATGATTTTAAAACCAAAAAAATAAAAATACCAATAAAAATTAATAATAATGATTACAAAATATAATGATTAAAATACAAAAAAAGCAGCCAATGAGAATCAAGCAAAAGCAACAAAATACAGAGGAAAGAAATTTGATTGGATAATTAAAACTTTACTACCTCTATTCCATAATAGTTTTATTTAACATGTAAGCATTATATGCAAATGTAACAACTATTATCAGACAGAGTTAATAAATAAATAAATAAAGATAAATAATAAATAAATAAATAAAAATCATTTAGCAAAATGCTGTTAAAATCAATCAATCATCTTAGACTAGACGAATAATTTTCAGTATATCTTCCTACTTATTATCATATAACACTTTTTAATTCACTTTTGTAAAAATTATTAATTATTCTATTTTATTTATTTTTATTCATTTATTTATTCATTTATTTTATTATCATAAACTAGTTTCGCATTTATGTCATCATTAGGAGAGAATTATTTGCGAAGAAAATTTTAATTTTTTGATTTAAACAAAATACTTTTTAAAAGAAAGGATATGCGACAAAAGAAGCAACGAAAAATGAACTGATAACGTAACATATACAGTTATTAAATTAATATTCTTGTGAGTTTTTCACACCAGTGGTTTTTCAATGAAGTCTGAGTGATAGTAATCGCCTCATGTCTTCAGGATTCTTCAAAATATCTTAGAATAGATAGATAGATAGATAGATAGATAGATAGATAGATAGATAGATAGATGAAAGAAAGTAAAAATGGCATAGATAGATAGATAGATAGATAGATAAAGAAAGTCAATTATCAAGTAGAGGAATAGATAGATAGATAGATAGATAGATAGATAGATAGAGTCAAAATGTCAGATTGAGAAAGATAGATAGATCGATAGAAAGATAGATAGAGTCAAAATGTCGGATAGATGGATAGATAGATAGATAGATAGAGTCAAAACGTCAGACAGATAGATAGATAGATAGATAGAGTCAAATGTTAGATAGATAGATAGATAGATAGATAGATAGATAGATAGATAGATAGATAGATAGATAGAGTAAAACGTTGGATAGAAAGAAAGATAGATAGATAGAAAGATAGAGTCAAAATATCAGATAGAAAGATAGATAGATAGAGTCAAAATTTCAGATAAATAGATAGATAGATAGATAGAGTGAAAATGTCAGATAGATAGATAGATAGATAGATAGATAGATAGAGTCAAAATGTCAGATAGATAGATAGATAGATAGATAGAGTCAAAATGTCAGATAGATAGATAGATAGATAGATAGATAGATAGATAGATAGATAGAGTCAAAATGTCAGATAGATAGATAGATACATAGATAGATAGAGTCAGAAAATTAGATAGATAGATAAAGTCAAAATGTCAGATAGAAAGATTGAAAGATAGATAGATATATAGATTCAAAATGTCAGATAGAATAGATAGATAGATAGATAGATAGATAGATAGATAGATAGAGTCACAATGTCAGATAGATAGATAGATAGATAGATAGATTCAAAATGTCAGATAGATAGATAGATAGATAGATAGATAGATAGAGTCAAAATGTCAGATAGATAGATAGATAGATAGAACGATAGATGGATAGATGGATAAGGAAAGTGATAATGAATAAACTGGCCACCACAAGCAGATAGATAGATACATAGATAGATACATAGATACATAAATAGATGAAAACAGAAATGGAAAGATATATCTTAAATGATAATATCAGAGTGAGATGGTTGCATGAAAAATATATTTAAAGGAAAATACCAAAGACCCCACAAAGGAAAGTAGATAATTGGTGGACACTTAAAATAAATTTTAAATGAATTCTAATCTCTTGGAAGCTATCGCTCTTTTTTTTTCCAAACCAGCTGAGTCCGGTCCTGTTGATAACATTATCCGTAAACTGATACGCAATATTCCATATCAGCGACACATCGGACAATATCTTTTTTTTTTTTTGCCTCATTCATGCGTTTTTTTTACTCATTTGCCGGCCATTTTGAACTGTATTCCCTTGGCTATTTTCTCGGAAAAATATATCATACTTCAGCATTTCTTATGTTGAATTCGGGTTTAGTTCAAGACCAAAAAAGTTATCAATTTTTTACGACGAGTAACACAACCAGCAACTGATGCCACTAGCAACTTTCTTTTTAACTGGTGACAAGACACGAGCCTGGCGCCCTTATTCTAAGGTCCATCAAATGTGCTACATGGGGCAGGTGTTTTGATACAGCATGTAAAAAATAAGTAGATAAGTTAATACTTAACTACTTGCTCACCGAGATACTAAGAATTAGTTAAATAGGGAAGTCAGTTTTAAGTATGGAAAAATTGACCCATACCAAAACTGTAAAAAATGTAAAAAAGCGTCAGATTTATCTGGTTTGGTTCAACGGGGAGATACAGTCTCATACTTAGAATACCCAAGAGTCAGAATTCACAAGGTTTAATAGATATCTTCTAGAATTATAGTATCTTATTGAAAATAAACATCAGAGAAGAAAATACTTTTTAAATATAACAAAACACAGGATGTTATGATCAGGAAACAATTTTTAGTGTCAATACTTAAGCATTTCGGTATATTGTACCATCTTCAGGACACTGTTAAGTACTGTTTATGTGAGGGACAAAATGAGAGATGTTAAGTGTATAGTGATTGTGTGAATATGATGCTATTAACTGTTAATTTTTATATGCGCGTTTGTTTACGAAAAGCCAATAACGGGATCAATTCTTGTGTAAAAATGGAAGGTGAAAATCATATATTAACGCATGCATTAACGTGAATATTAACATTATATATATATATATATATATATATATATATATATTATAATGGAGATTGTGTGTTTTTCTGTCTGTAACCGAAACTATATTACGACTCAGGTCACAATTCCCTTAGTTATTGACATCACATTCTCAATGATTTTATTTTTATCTAAACCTCAATTATTAATAAAATTGTTTTACATTATTAATACTGTTAACCATATCGACATACTAATAACATGCAATTGTATTTATATATACAACAAAATTGCGGTTTACAGTGTGAACGGGAAGGCTAATTTGCATATTGATATTAAAAATGTGATTTTAATAAATATCTGCTTAGTATTATTGATTTCTAATCGTTTGGTTTTATTTTAATGAATATAAGCAAAAATCTCTTCAATGAATCTTAAATGAAATCCATTAACAAGAAAAGATAATTGTCATTTTATTCTTTACTTCCTCTTTTAACTAAATACTTAAATTAGAAAAAATAACAATGAAAGATGAGAGTGATGGAAGAGTAAGTTTCAGTTGTTCTATTTTTCGATTATACCCCCC
>CM042161.1:45568687-45578888 GCA_023376005.1 Doryteuthis pealeii
TGAAAGAAAGAAAATCAAAGAAGGAAGTAAAGAAAGAATGAAATAAGAATTGAACTAAAAGAAAAAATATTAAAAGAAAAAAGTGGGAAAGAAGAGAGAGAAACTAAAAAGCCAGAAAGATAAAGACAAAAAAGGAGAGAGAGAGAGAGAGAGAGGTGGGAGGAGAAAAAGAGAGGAAATCTTAAAAGGAGAGAGAGACGGGGGTGAGAGGGAGAACTTAAAAATAGGATTCTTTTACGTCAATTTTCTCAAAGCTGAAACGCTTTTCAATACAAAAAGTAACAAGCAGCAAATATATATATATATATATATATATATATATATATATATATATATATATATATATACAAACGTATACATTTATTGGCCAATGGGAAAGAAAGATTTTCTTTTTTCTTTTCCGTCTCTCCCTCTCCGTATACAGTCGCACCTATTTCTTTTGTTATATTGTATTCTGGTAACATTCAATGTTTTCAGTGCATTTCTCTCCCCCACCAACAAAACCTCACCCCTACATCAATCCTCCGATTATGATGTGATAAGCCATCATCACCAATATCTTGATCATTTTTAAGAGGGAGAAAGAGACCACCCCCAATCCCCTAAACACCACACCATCATACCACCATACAGTCCATTGTTGGTGGCAGCACGCACCTCTATTGTCATGAATTCCGACGTTTTACCAAGTTGCTTCAATATAACTTCGTTTTGTATAGGAAAGGAGGAATGTTCCGAAAGCTTTCACCTTCCACCTTTTGTGGTGCCCATGTTGTTGGCTATTCGTTGTCTAACAAGCATAATTCAAATGATAAATGCTTCGGTTGTAGAAATTAGTGACGAAAACTGATATATATATATATATATATATATATATATATATATATACTAGCAAATATATGCACCCTCCGGGTGCAAGTATTTATTTTAATGTAATAAAATATCGTATTAAATTAGAAAAGCTAATGAAACTAAATAAGAATGCAAATAAAAATATTTAAAACAGAGGGGAGTATAATTGAAAAATAGAATTACTGAAACTTACTCTTCCATCACTCTCGTTTTTCTTTGTTATTTTTTCTAATTTAAGTCTTTAGTTAAAAGAGGAAGTAAAGAATAAAATGACAGTTATTTTTCTTGTTAATGGATTTCATTTAAGATTCATTGAAGAGATTTTTGCTTATATTCATTAACATAAAACCAAACAGTTAGAAATCAATAACACTGAGCACATATTTATTAAATTCGATTTTTTAATATTAATATGCAAATTAGCCTTCCCGTTCACACTGTAAACCGCTATTTTGTTGTATATATAAATATAATTGCATGTTGTCAGTATGTAGGTATGGTTATATTTATTAATAATTGAGTTTAGAATAAAAATCCAATCATTGAGAATGTGATGTCAATAACTAAGGGTGACTTGAGTAGTAATATAGTTTCGGTTACAGACAGAAAAACACAATCTCCATTATAATAAGATATATATATATTTCTCCGTTTTTAGTTTGGTTTGTTTTCTTGAAAACTGATAAGATTCTATAGACATCGTGTTAATGGCTCTCCCAACACCACCCTCCCAAGTCCTAGACCGTCAGCCCAGCCGTAAGTCTGGGTGTTTTGATGAAGAGAAAAGGGCCCAAATCTGCCCATGATTTAATAGATGACCAAAAACTAAATTAAGAATCTTAAAATTTGGTTTTTAGATAAGAGAGGAAACAGGACTGCATTTGGGGGTCTTAATTACTTTATTAGCCCCCTCAGAAAGGTGATCAATTGACTGATTGATTTGTTTTGACGTCACGGCAACCCGTCCAGGGTTACTCTATGCCTAGAATTTAAGAGATTGCGTACATTATACGTTTATATTTAAATTTGTGTATTTTCTTAAGATAATTGCCGCGTAGTTATATGATATCAAGTATTCCTATCTAAGTAAAGTAAAGTCGCCGGGGCGGCCTAAAGTCGGTATCAGCCAGTCAGCGAGGGAGTCTATCCCCTTTTCAATAGCGCTAGACCAAGGAGATTGTTTTTAGCATCTGAGGTGGAGCGCCACACCTACCATAAGCTCCTTACTTTACCACACAGAACCCTGTGCTACTCATACGCTGAGTTGGCGAGGACCGGTATCGAACTAGGAACCGTGGTTTCTAGCCGAACGCTCTACCGACTGAGGTAACCCGGCCCTTTAATATGAATAATTCTTTAGTAAATTTATTTGACCCATAGAGGGAACTCTAACAGATATTCCTAATCAGGGTCTGAGAAGGACCTGGGACTAATGGCAATGGAGAGGTATTCCACATTGCCCAAAGCTCCAGAACAGGAGCCTCACCACTGGCATTAAACAGCATCCAGTAATAAGGTTCGAGTTCTTGAGTTCTGGAAAGTGGTGAGTCACTTCTTCATTTTCATTACACTCAGGTCTACTGCGAACGGAGTGTCAGTGCCTGTTAGGGTTACATCTTTGGATCAAATAAATACGGTTAAAAATCATTCGTATTTTATAAGAATACTTTATGCCGTATAACTAAATTATTTGTATCAATTATAGTTAGTTGAAGCTATAATTATTTATTAGGGATTATTATTAGTTACTTGAAGCCATATAACTGTCTAGAAACAAATTACTGTTATAAAATAGAAATAATTACTTAAAACCATATAATTATTAGTATTAGATAGGAATTATTAGTATTAGAAATAGAAAGCCACATAAACGCCGCATGGGCCGGGAAAATGCAAAAGTAGAAAATTCGCCAGCAAATACAAAAACAACTTCACTAGTAAAAACAGCACCCTTCCAAGATTTTACCATCTAATAAAAACTCACAAAATCAGTTCTACTCCACAAATTAGACCAATAGTCTCCAGCGTGAAGGGCCATTATATAAAATATCGTGGCTCCTTTCAAAAAATACTGAAGCCAATCTTGGCGACCCTCCCAGGACATGTCAGCAGCTCTGACAAAGTCATTCAGAAACTACAACAAACACAACCAAGTAAACTTGAAAACAACAAATATGCATTTAGCTTGGACGTTATTTCTTTGTACACATCAGCCAGCTCAACTAGCGGCCAACCTATTGACTGAACGCATAATCTCATCCGGCCTGTACTGCTACAACCTCACCTCTTCTGATATACACCAACTTCTATCCATCATCGTAAACAACACGCACTTCACGTTTCACGAATGAACATACAAACAGATAAAGGGCCTGCCGATGGGATCTAGCCTATCGGGCTTGCTGGCTATCATCTACATGGACAGGCTTGAGCGCCAAGCACTTAACTATTGCCGCTCTTGCGCCTTCTTCACCAGATATATATATGATATACTCATCCTCAAATCTTCCCATGAAGAAGCCAACAAAATCGCAACAACATTCAACAACATAGACAAAAACATACATTTCACCATAGAATACCCTGACTGCACAGGAGCGTTATTACTGCTGGATTTCCGGCTTAAAATACTAGACAAGGGTGAAATCCACACCGAATTCTACAAAAAACCGTCTAGCAGGGACTTGTTCGTCCACCACAAATCGGCACTCCCCCTTGGTGCAAAGACCGGATACATAAGGAACGAACTTACCCGTATCCGGGGCAAATGCAGCAGGAGGCAGGACCAGATCACACACACCACATGTCCATACTGAAAGCCAATGGTTACCCCACTTCAGTCACAAAGTGACTGAAGCAAACAGAAGGCCCAAAAGGCCATGTCACTTCTAATACCTGCTTTCTAAGGTTATCACACTTCAACGAGAGTATAACCGCAGCAATACGCAAGGCGATCCGGAAGGAGGGCCTAGACATACAACTTGCCCATTACGAACCTTCACTTCGGAGACAACTCTCCAAAAACCAACATAAGAACACCAATAATTGCACACTAGCGAACTGCCCTATCCGCGGCACAGGTATGTGCCATGAATTGAATGTAGTATACCGCACACAATGCGAAAAATGCAACCATTTCTACATAGGCAGCACCACCAGACCACTACCAAAGAACACTTACACACACAAGCATCCACATTCCGCAAACACTTAATTAAATGTAACAACACGGAGAGAAGCATTACAGTCAAAATAGAGGCCAGAGAAAGAAATCTGGGTGCCCTCCGATTTAAAGGCATTACTAATAGCTAAACTGCGCCCAGGGATCAATAGCAGAACCGAACTCAGCGCAGAGTTCATAATACAATAAACCCACAACCAACGCGCACACGTACATGGTTATGCACACACACCCGCAACATACACCCACATATACAATAGATAATTTATAATGCAAGGAATCTACAATGAGAATAAAAATGCAAAACACGCACCCACACCTACAGACCAGTATACACACACTCGAGCCAATGCACTAGTTGTTAACAAATAGGATTTACTCTGATTATTGATAAATTTGACTAAATAATTGACCTTACATTAAAGAATAAGAATTCCCAAGCTAATCTCTTAATAATTAATTCATGTGACCAAGCTGTGGGTAAAACGTATATATGAAATATGTATGATAATAATAATAATTATTATTATTATTATTATTATTAAAAAAATCACAATATTAACCTACCTCTTACCTAACCCCTAAAAACGAATCAACAGAATCTAGAATCATAGTTCTTGATAGATGTTAGTTTCATTCTGATCTTCTAAAATCCAACACATACACACACTGGATATACATTGACATGATCAAGGCAAATAAGAAATTTATTAAAAAATAAATGAATAAATAAAATATAAAAAAATAAATAAATAAAATAAAATAAGATAAATGTAATATTAAAAAACAAAACAAAGTAGAATCTAGCAGGCTCTATAATCACAATTTTTAATAAGATTAACTTCATTCTAAGCTCCTAAATACAACACACACATACACACATATTAACGTATATGAACAAGCCACACACACAAACAGGACACACACAATATTAACCTACCTTTAACCTTAACCGCTAAAACAAATCAGCAGAATATATAACCATAGTTCTTGATAGATATTAGTTTTATTCTAACCTTTTAAAATCCAACACACACACTGGATATACATTGACATGAGCAAAGCAAATAAAAAATTGAATTTTAAAAAATAAAATAATAAATAAAATAAAATAAAATAAGATAAATGTAATACTGAAAAACAAAACAAAATAGAATCTAGCAGACTCTATAATCACAATTTTTAATAAAATTAATTTCATTCTAAGCTCTTAAATCCAACACACACATACACACATATTAATATACATGAACAAGGCACGCACGCAAGCAGAACACACAGCCTACAAATAACACACACACGCGCGCACGCACATGGTGTTGGGACTTAGCAAATACACCGCACACACACACAACAGGATAACAGGTCACCTGATAGACAGTAAATTTACACACCCGCACCCATAAACAATCAAACAATATCTGGAATGTTAATCTCAGACACATATTAATAAAAAAGAGATCAGATGGTCCTGTTAGTAAACAAAACAAAAAACATACTTAGAGGGCGAACCAAATCTGGAATAATGATTAAAATAAAATAAAAGGAAATATCATGTATTATGCATGAATCGTATATGTGTAAGGATCTTAGAAAAAGCTCTTTAAAAGGGACGAACGAAAAATAAAATTATTCCAACAAGTTTAGAGACGTTTATTCTTCACCTTAAAATGTCACCTTTGACAAACCAAACAATTCATGTGCGCATTTACGAAGTTCACACACGCTACACATGCGGCATGTTTTATTTGAATGAACTGTGAATATTTCTTATGTCATCCTTTTACGTTTCTCTACAATTCCCTTTTCAGTCTATCCTATGCTTTGAATATTTCCCTCTTATCACTTCAATCCGAACGCTTTATGTTTCACCAGACTTTACAGCGACCTTGATAGACAGTAAATTTACACACCCGCACCCATAAACAATCAAACAATATCTGGAATGTTAATCTCAGACACATATTAATAAAAAAGAGATCAGATGGTTCTGTTAGTAAACAAAACAAAAAACATACTTAGAGGGCGAACCAAATCTGGAATAATGATTAAAATAAAATAAAAGGAAATGATCAGACACACAGATATAAGCACGTACGCACACACACACACACACACACACACTTTACACACACAAGCACGCACACACACACACACACTTACACACACAAACGCACACATAAGCAAGCACCCCCCACTCACACTAACACAGAATTTGGAAGACATGAGACAGAACAAATTGAGCAGCTACTAGCACCACTTCAGTTCTAGTGATCTTCTGATGAGGGGATTTTTATCCCGAAATATTAAGAATAAAGTGACAGGTTAACAAACAACATCATAGTTACCTTCTTTTTTCTTTACACTTGCATTGTGACAGCCTTCAAAACCAACCAACAAACCAATATAAACACAATGCTTCAAGCAAATTACAAATCCCTTTTAGATAGGAATACTTTAACCATACAACTCTATACAAATTATTTGTATCAAGAATAGCTACATGAATCTATAATTATATACTAAGTATTATTATTTTCAGTTACTTTAAATCATTATTGCTTGCAATTCATTAGTGTATGATAGGACTTCTTGAAACCATATAAATGTGTGCAGACAAATTATGATTAAATAGAAATCGTGGAAGCAGCACCCAACCATGAAACAGCTTTATGGCCACCTGCTCCCCATCTCACAAACCATTCGGGTGAGACGGACAAGGCATGCCGGGCACTGCTGGAGAAGCAAAGACGAGTTCATAAGCGACGTTCTCCTGTATAAGCCAACACACGGACATGCTAGTGTGGGCCGCCTATCAACGACCTACATTGACCAGCTATGAAAAGATGCTGGATGCTGCGCAGAGGACCTCCCTGGGGAAATGAATGATAGGGAAGGTTGGCGAGAGATTCTTATGGATATCCGTGCTAATTGCGCGACATGATGATTATGATGATGTGAAACCATATAATTGTGTATAGATTATTAGTACTAGATAAAAATACTAGAAACGATACAACTGCGTGTAAATTAATTCTATAAGATAAGGATACTTTAAACCATAAAAATAACTCTCTCTCTCTCTCCTCTCTCTCTCTCTCTCTATATATATATATATATATTATATATATATATATATATATTTATCTAATTCTACACTTCTTCCCTATTTTTTGCAACTTCCTTCCTTTTCATTATTTTCTTCCTCCCTCCCTTATAACTTCCTCTCATCTATTAATCCTTCATTCTATCTATATATCTATCTATCTATCTATATATATATATATATATATATATATATAATATATATATATATATGTTTCAATCTATCTATCTATCTCAGTCTGTTCCAATCTATCTATCTATCTATCTATCTATCTATCTATCTGAATCTGTTCATATCTATCTATCTATCTATCTATCTATCTATAATTATTTGCCATACACAAAAAATATAATGGAACATTGAAATTATTTTTATGATTACAATGAAAAGTTTAGAAATGAATCAAAGTTTGGTATTGAATAACACACATTTCAAAGTTAATTTGACTGCAGAGTCTATCGTAATTTAAGAGTTCCTTTAACACGGTATTTAATATATATATATATATATATATATATATATATATATATATATATATATATATATATATGTAGTATACCAATCGTGTTGGTAGATCCTTGCGGAGAGAAAAAAACCAGCAGAAAGTTTGATTGTAAAAATATACTACCAAACATCAACCAGGAAGAAAAAATTTTTTGAAAAAAAGAAAGGACCAAGATATTCGTACCAACAAAAAATAATATATTGGTAGAGTATTTGGCCAAAAGAAAAAACAATTTATATGTATATATATGTATATAAGATATATATATATTCATATAACCGCTAGGAGAAAGCTAATAAGTAAAAGTGCTCGATACCTAAGTAGAGCCAATAATAAAGATAATCTAATGAGTCAGACGAACCTACTATTAGTTTCGCATAAAGCTCTTCAGGGCTAAAATCTGACTGAGTCAGATTTTAGCCCTGAATAGCTTTATGCGAAACTAATAGTAGGTTCGTCTGACTCATTAGATTATTTATATATATATATATATATATATATATATATATATATATATATATATATATATATATATATTATATATATATATATATATATATATATATATATATATATACATATACAAACTGTATCCATCCACCAAAACTTTCAAAATTTTTATAACGGTCTCTGCGTTCCAAAAATGATTAAAAAATATTCTTTTTTCGAACATTTCTAAAATTCTGTTTTATCTCCAACGGAATTTTCTCTACTCAAAATATAAAAATTCACTCTGATGAAGGTCGCAAAAAATCTCTCTGTGTACGGAATATATTTTTAAATTTTTCCTATTATAATTATTATCATTATTTCAATTTTATCTGATTATTTTAATAATAATAATAATAGCGTAACCCGTATACATTTTGATAAACTGACCGAAACACATGTGTAAGTGATATCGATTAAAGGGATATCGATTAAATTTCATTTTATCCATCTACAGTTCTTTTCTTTACTCATGTTTCCTCATATATATATATATATATATATATAGAGAGAGAGAGAGAGAGAGAGAGAGTGAGAGAGAGAGGGGGAAAGAGAAAGAGGAAAAGTGAAAGAGACGCACACTCACAAAGATATGGTGACACATAGACGGAAAGAGAAAGAAAGAAAGAAAGAAAGAAAGAAAGAAAGAAAGAATATTTTCTACCCGACCCCACCCCTCAAAAAATAAACGAATTCAATATACTTGCTAAATATCTTTTCCGCAGAAGCACATTACCCCCTGAATCCAGACGAGAGTACGTGAATTATACAAGTATTGATGCCCAAGGTTTCGCTTTTAGGCAGCACCTCCTCATTGCCATAGGAGGGGTAGAGAATGTAATGAACTAGAAAGCGAGGCAATTTCTGGATAACACAACATATGATTTTGTGACGTATGGAAGTATCCAACAATATCAAAATAAATATAAATAAAAATTAAACTAGGCCACAATTTCGCCAGTGGATGATATATATATATATATATATATATATATATATATATATATATATATATATAATATATATATATTATATATATATACAGAGACATGCTTCGAGAACAAATAATTCAAATGTTGACGTTTGTTAATTATACGTTTTGTAAGAGATATTTTAACTGCTATTAAAATGAAGAAAAAATTCATTATAATATATATATATATATAATATATATATATATATATATATATATATATATATATATATATATCCTTCCATTCCTTTCCTCCTTTTAGTCTTCCATCCATTATCATTGTGTTGATCGCTATGATAACATTTAACATATTATATAAATTTGCCTGTACCAAAAATTTATTTAAATATATATATATATATATATATATATATATATATATATATCAGAAAAAATGGATATTAATTTTATACTTACACCCAAACACACACATATTATATATATATCATTTTGTTTCTCAATTTCTTTCTCAATTTATGAATTTTGGTAATCTTTAAAGCAATCATATATATATGCGTTGCTTAAGGGTTTAGAGTTGTTAGTGAATCTCCCAAATTAGGTGCTGAGTATAGGGAGAAATATTTGTCATAAAACATGGCAAATGAGTGTTAATATTTTCAGCCTTCGGACACTTTTTCTTTATTTCTTTATGCGGATTATTTCTTTTAAGCATATTTCTCAGAAAACCAAGACAAATGGTAAATTTGTTAACCAGCCAAATGATATGTAAAACAGACAAGTTGTTCTGATTGATATTTTGTATCGACGAACATATTATATCATGCAATCGATTTTTCTGATAAAAAGATGAGATAGATCAATAGGTTGGAGGTAGCCTGCAAATGTCTAGCCACACTTAAGAGACGTGATACGTCGAAACACGGTGTCTGTGGATGAATATATATACAGAATATATATATATATATATATATATATATATATATATATATATATATATATATAGAGAGAGAGAGAGAGAGAGTGAAGGAGAGAGAGAGAGTGGGAGAAGAGAGAGAGAGGGGACTTATCTTCCGAGTAGTTGTCATTGATAGGATACATCTTCTTCTCTTCATCTTCTCGGATATAAAATTTATA
>CM042161.1:45578988-45588988 GCA_023376005.1 Doryteuthis pealeii
AAAAAAGAAGAGAGATAACACAACCAAGGTGACATTGAAAACAACAAATATGCATTAAGCTTGGACGTTATTTCTTTGTACACATCAGTGCCAGCTCAACTAGCGGCCAACCTATTGACTGAACGCATAATCTCATCCGGCCTGTACTGCTATAATCTCACCTCTTCTGATATACACCAACTTCTATCCATCATCGTAAACAACACGCACTTCACGTTTCACGAATGAACATACAAACAGATAAAGGGCCTGCCGATGGGATCTAGCCTATCGGGCTTGCTGGCTATCATCTACATGGACAGGCTTGAGCGCCAAGCACTTAACTATTGCCACTCTTGCGCCTTCTTCACCAGATATATAGATGATATACTCATCCTCACATTTTCCCATGAAGAAGCCAACAAAATCACAACATTCAAAAACATAGACAAAAACATACATTTCACCATGGAACACCCTGACTGCACAGGAGCGTTATCAATGCTGGATTTCCGGCTTAAAATACTAGACAAGGGTGAAATCCACACCGAACTCTACAAAAAACCGGCCAGCAGGGACTTGTTCGTCCTCCATAAATCGGCACTCCTCCTTGGTGTAAAGACCGGATACATAAGGAATGAACTTACCCGTATCCGGGGCAAATGCAACAGGAGGCAGGACCAGATCACACACACCACACACTTTATGTCCATACACTTACACACACAAGCATACACATTCTGCAAACACTTAATTAAATGCAACACGGAGAGAAGCATTACAGTCAAAATAGAGGCCAGAGAAAGAAATATGGGTAACCTCTGAATTAAAGAGGCATTACTAATAGCTAAACTTCGCCCAGGGATCAATAGCAGAACCGAACTCAGCGCAGAGTTCATAATACAATAAACCCACAACCAACACGCACACGTACATATATATGCACATACACACGCAACATACACCCACGTATACAATAGAGAATTTATAACGCAACGAATCTACAATGAGAAGACAAATGCAAAACACGCACCCACATCCACAGACCAGCGCCAATGCACTAGTTGTTAACAAATAGGATTTACTCTGATTATTGATAAATTTGACTAAATAATTGACCTTACATTAAAGAATATGAATTCCCTTGCTAATCTCTTAATAATTAATTCGTGTGACCAGGCTGTGGTTAAAACGTATATATGAAATATGTATAATAATAATAATAATAATTATAAAAAAAAGAATATTAATTTATCTCTTACCTAACCCCTAAAATCAAATCAACAGAATCTATAATCATAGTTTTTGATAGATGTTAGTTTCATTCTAACCTTCTAAAATCCAACACACACACACACTGGATATACATCGACATGATCAAGGCAAATAAGAAATTTATAAAAAATAAATAAATAAAATATAAAAGAATAAATAAATAAAATAAAATAAGATAAATGTAATATTAAAAAACAAAACAAAATAGAATCTAGCAGACTCTATAATCACAATTTTTAATAAAATTAATTTCATTCTAAGCTCTTAAATTCAACACACACATACACATATATTAATGTACATGAACAAGGCACGTACATAAGCAGAACACACACCCTACAAATAACACACACACACACACACACACACACACACATGGTGTTGGGACTTAGCAAATACACCGCACACACAGCAGGATAACAGGCGACCTTGATAGACAGTAAATTTACACACCCGCACCCATAAACAATCAAACAATATCTGGAATGTTAATCTCAGACACATATTAATAAAAAAGAGATCAGATGATCCTGTTAGTAAACAAAAAAAAACATACTTAGAGGGCGAACCAAATCTGGAATTATAATTAAAATAAAATAAAAGGAAATGATCAGACACACAGACATAAGTACGCATGCACACACACACACACACACAACACACACACACTTTACACACACAAGCACGCACACACACACACACTTACACACACAAACAAACACATAAGCAAGCACTACCACAGAATTTGGAAGACATGAGACAGAACAAATTGAGCAGCTACTAGCACCACTTCAGTTCTAGTGATCTTCTGATGAGGGGATTTTTTATCCCGAAATATTAAGAATAAAATGACAGGTTAACAAACAACATAGTTACCTTCTTTTTTCTTTACATTACACTTTCATTGTGACAACCTTCAAAACCAACCAATATAAACAAAATGCTCCAAGCAAATTACAAAACCCTTTTAGATAGGAATACTTTAGTTACTTTAAATCATTATTGCTAACAATTTATTAGTGTATGATAGGAATTCTTGGAACCATATAAATGTGTGCCGACAAATTATGATTGAATAGAAATCGTGGAAGCAGCACCTTACCAGGAAACAGCTTTATGGCCACATGCCTCCCATCTTACAAACCATTCGGGTGAGACGGACAAGGCATACCGGGCACTGCTGGAGAAGCAAGTACGTGCTCATAAGCGACTTTCTCCTGTGGAAGCCAACACACGGACATGCTAGTGTGGGCAGCCTATCAACGACCTACATTGACCAGCTATGCAAAGATGCTGGATGCTGCGCAGAGGACCTTCCTGGGAAAATGAATGATAGGGAAGGTTGGTGAGAGATTGTTATGGATATCCGTGCTAATTGTGCGATATGATGATGATGATGATGATGATGATGATGATGATTTGAAACCATATAATTGTGTATAAATTATTAGTACTAGATAAAAATACTAGAAACGATACAACTGCGTGTAAATTAATTCTATTATATAAGGATACTTTAAAGCATAAAAAATAATTCTCTCTCTCTCTCTCTCTCTCTTCTCTCTCTCTCTCTCTCTCTCTCTCTCTCTATCTATCTATCTATCTATCTATCTCTATCTATCTAATTCTACACTTCTTCCCTATTGTTTTGCAACTTCCTTCCTTTTCACTATTTTCTTCTCCCTCTCTTATAACTTCCACTCATCTATTAATCCCTCATTCTATCTATCTATCTATCTATCTATCTATATATATATATATATATATATATATATATATATGTGTGTGTGTTTCAATCTATCTATCTCAGTCTGTTCTAATATATCTATCTATCTATCTATCTCAATCTGTTCATATCTATCTATCTATGTATCTATCTATCTATAATTATTTGCCATACACAAAAAATATAATGGAACATTGAAATTATTTTTATGATTACAATGAAAAGTTTAGAAATGAATCAAAGTTTGGTATTGAACAACACACATTACAAAGTTAATTTGACTGCAGAGTCTATCGTAATTTAAGAGTTCCTTTAACACGGTATTTAATATATATATATATATATATATATATATATATATATATATATATATATATATATATATATATATACATAGTATACCAATCGTGTTGGTAGATCCTTGCGGAGAGAAAAAAACCAGCAGAAAGTTTGATTGTAAAAATATACTACCAAACATCAACCAGGAAGAAAAAGATTTTTGAAAAAAAGAAAGGACCAAGATATTCGTACCAACAAAAAATAATCTATTAGTACAGTATTTGGCCAAAAGAAAAAACAATTTATATGTATATATATGTATATAAGATATATATATATTCATATAACCGCTAGGAGAAAGCTAATAAGTAAAAAGTGCTCGATACCTAAGTAGAGCCAAATAATAAAGATAATCTAATGAGTCAGACGAACCTACTATGAGTTTCGCATAAAGCTCTTCAGGGCTAAAATCTGACTCTGAGTCAGATTTTAGCCCTGAATAGCTTCATGCGAAACTAATAGTAGGTTCGTCTGACTCATTAGATTATCTTTATATATATATATATATATATATATATATATATATATATATATATATACAAACTGTATCCATCCACCAAAACTTTCAAAATTTTTATAACGGTCTCTCCGTTCCAAAAATGATTAAAAAATATTCTTTTTTCGAACATTTTTAAAATTCTGTTTTATCTCCAACGGAATTTTCTCTACTCTAAATATAAAAATTCACTCTGATGAAGGTCGCAAAAAATCTCTCTGTGTACGGAATATATTTTTACATTTTTCCTATTATAATTATTATCATTATTTCAATTTCATCTGATTATTTTAATAATAATAATAGCGTAACCCGTATACATTTTGATAAACTGACCGAAACACATGTGTAAGTGATATCGATTAAAGGGATATCGATTAAATTTCATTTTATCCATCTACAGTTCTTTTCTTTACTCATTTTTCCTCATATATATATATATATATATATATATATATATATATATAGAGAGAGAGAGAGAGAGAGAGAGAGAGAGAGAGAGAGAGAGAGAGGGGGAAGAGAAAGAGGAAAAGTGAGAGAGACGTACACTCACAAAGATATGGTGACACATAGAAAGAAAGAAAGAAAGAAAGAAAGAAAGAAAGAAAGAAAGAAAGAATATTTTCTACCCGACCCCACCCCTCAAAAAATAAACGAATTCAATATACTTGCTAAATATCTTTTCCGCAGAAGCACATTACCCTCCTGAATCCAGACGAGAGTACGTGAATTATACAAGTATTGATGCCCGAGGTTTCGCTCTTTAGGCAGCACCTCCTCATTGCCATAGGAGGGGTAGAGAATGTAATGAACTAGAAAGCCAGGAAATTTCTGGATAACACAACATATGATTTTGTGACGTATCCAACAATATCAAAATAAATATAAATATAAATAAAAATTAAACTAGGCCACAATTTCGCCAGTGGATGATATATGTATATGTATATATATATATATATATATATATATATATATATATATATATATATATATATATATATACATATACAGAGACATGCTTCGGGAACAAATAATTCAAATGTTGACGTTTGTTAATTATACGTTTTGTAAGAGATATTTTAACTGCTATTAAAATGAAGAAATCAATACAATATATATATATATATATATATATATATATATATATATATATATATATATATATCCTTCCATTCCTTTCCTCCTTTTAGTCTTCCATCCATTATCATTGTGTTGATCGCTATGATAACATTTAACATATTATATAAATTTGCCTGTACCAAAATTTATTTAAATATATATATATATATATATATATATATATATAATATATATATATATATATATATATCAGAAAAAATGGATATTAATTTTATACTTACACCCAAACACACACATATTATATATATATCATTTTGTTTCTCAATTTCTTTCTCAATTTATGAATTTTGGTAATCTTTAAAGCAATCATATATATATGTGTTGCTTAAGGGTTTAGAGTTGTTAGTGAATCTCCCAAATTAGGTGCTGAGTATAGGGAGAAATATTTGTCATAAAACATGGCAAATGAGTGTTAATATTTTCAGCCTTCGGACACTTTTTCTTTATTTCTTTATGCGGATTATTTCTTTTAAGCATATTTCTCAGAAAACCAAGACAAATGGTATATTTGCTAACCAGCCAAATGATATGTAAAACAGACAAGTAGTTTTGATTGATATTTTGGATCGACGAACATATTATATCATGCAATCGATTTTTCTGATAAAAAGATGAGATAGATCAATAGGTTTGAGGTAGCCTGCAAATGTCTAGCCACACTTAAGAGACGCGATACGTCGAAACACGGTGTCTGTGGATGAATATATATACAGAATATATATATATATATATATATATATATAGAGAGAGAGAGAGAGAGAGAGAGTGAGAGAGAGAGAGAGAGTGGGAGAGAGAGAGAGAGGGGACTTATCTTCCGAGTAGTTGTCATTGATACGGATACATCTCTCTCTCTCTCTCTCTCTCTGGGATATACAAATTTATAAGTACTAGTCCTCGCCGACCCAGAACATGCGTACCACTGGTTAAGGATGTTAAACTGATCTTTGCAATAAAGCAGGGAGCTGTTGACAACCACTTTAGAAAAATCTCTCTATCTATCTATCGATCTATGTTTGCTCATATCTGTCTATCTATCTATCTATCTATCTATGTCTGCTCAAATCTATCTATCTATGTTTGCTCATATCTGTCTATCTATCTATCTATCTATCTATCTATGTCTGCTCAAATCTATCTATCTATGTTTGCTCATCTATCTATCTATCTCTATCTATCTATCTATCTATGTCTGCTCAAATCTATCTATCTATGTTTGCTCATATCTGTCTATCTATCTATCTATCTATCTATGTTTGCTCATATCTGTCTATCTATCTATCTATCTATCTATGTTTGCTCATATCTGTCTATCTATCTATCTATCTATCTATGTCTGCTCAAATCTATCTATCTATGTTTGCTCATATCTGTCTATCTATCTATCTATCTATGTCTGTCTATCTATCTATCTATGTCTGCTCAAATCTATCTATCTATGTTTGCTCATATCTATCTATCTATCTATCTATCTATCTCTGTTTGCACTAGCAAAAAGAGTATTGACTCCGCTGAAATCGATCATAGGCCACTTCGCCGACTTTTCTACAACTTCTACTTTAAAAGAAAGTACCGAGAATGGATCTATCAAAGCAATTTTGTTTAAAATGTCTAACATATAAACAAATGGACAGACAGACAGGCAGGCAGGCAGGCAGATAGATAGATAGATAAATAAATAGATAGATAGATAAATAGATAGATAGATAGATAGATAGATAGATAGATAGATAGATGAGAACCAATTGAGATAGATGGATTGATAGATGAGAACAGTGCCCTCTGTTCATCTAGCTTTCCAGCTGTCCAATCAAAATGGACATTATTAGATGATATTTATTACCAAACTCTACGGCATTGAAACTCTGTAACCAAAAATATAAATATGCAGCAGTTCATAAGTACTATCTAATAATACCGTTTTGATTGTATATAGTGTTTTATTAGAAATGATAAAATCCTGATATCTTTGGTCTGGTTTGATTTGGTTTGTTTTGTTTTACGGCATATCAACCTCAGTGGGTCATTTAATGCCGATAAAGTTTTGAAATAAACCAATTCTTAATGGATAATACATTTTTTTTATAAATACATTTTTCTATTTAACCCATACTCTAACAGGTACTATCACACTGGGTCAGAGTGGACCAGGGAGCAATGGTGATGAAGGGGTACTCCACATTCCCCAAACCTCCAAAACTGGAACCTCACCATCAGATAGAGTTTAACGTCATTCCCAGGACACGTAGACCCGCAGCCACCGCCTTCTAGCACCCATATGATAAAAAGGGGTTGGGGCTTGCCATAAGGGCAATAGGGTTGGGAAAATCATATAGGTGCTAGGGCTTGACGTGACCAGCCAATTGATCGGAGGGGGCATCTCCGACCGCCCGTCTAGCCCAAGATAGGGCCAAAGTGGAGTATTGCATGTCATGAACTGCTCATCCACCTGGGCTCTATCCTTAAGCATCACGGGTCGCCACCCACGGCCAACAGGTGGCCCCATTGGGGGAGTCTTACCCCTCTGCAGAGGTGCAGTCGGTGCATTCTAATGCCCCAGCCGACAGGGCGGCTTTGGTTTAAAAGAAATTAAACTTAAATTCAAAAAGCGGGGTGTGTACTTATTCTTCGGGTAATATGTAGGTAGATAAATCGATATATATGATTGATCGATTGATTGATTGATTGATTGATTTTAATGGCATGTGAACTGTTGGAATTTTTGTGGATATAAGGTGTGTACTAAATGGTCACTTCTAAATATAGACTCGCTGACTACCACGTGACCAGGGAAGGCAACCCCTTGTCCAATCACTGGCAGTGCTGCTGCTGCTGCTGTTGTTGTATTTATACTGGCCTGATTCTAATCTTAGCTCATTGCCACTTGGATCTTCTTGGACATCGGAACGTAGTATTATATCGCGGGACTTATTCACTTACTAAAGGAAACAATACCACAGGACTTATTGACTTACTTGACTTATTTACTTTAAGTTCTTTTACAACTGGCCAAGGATGGCGGCCAGATACTTAACATGAACCCGTTTTGTTTTATTTCAAACCTCGATTTTAAGGAATCGCCTTAATTATATATACATTTTTTGTGTAGTAGCTTCTTAACAGTTTTTTTAACACGGTTCTATCAAATACGAATAATTTCTAAGTAAATCTATTTGATCCATGGATGGGATCCTAATAGCTACCACCATCCGGATCAGTGGATCAGGGAGTAACGATAATAACGATGTACTCCACAATTTCCAGATTTCTAGAATTTCTGAGTAGTCGGTAGAGTGTTCGGCTAGAAACCGCAAGGTTCCTAGTTCGATACCGGCCCTCGCCAACTCAGTGTATGAGTAGCACAGGGATCTGTGCGGTAAAGTAAGGAGCTGATGGTAGGTTTGGCGCTGCACCTCAGACGCAAAAACAATCTCCTTCGTCTAGTGCTTGTGAAAAGGGGATAGACTCCCTCGCTGTCTGGCTGATACCGACTTTAAGCCGCCCCGATGACTTTTTACTTTTTACATCTCTTGTATCAAATAAAACAATCCACTATGTTTGATTTGATACACATACACTCAAAACTGTAGATGAGATTCATAAAACACCAAATACAGAGCAAGTCATCCGAACCCAATGGTTATTCATGCAAAGATCTTCAAATCAGTCATATTGCTATCCCTAGTTTCATAGCAACTGATGCATAGGTAGAGATATATACAGACATAAAAACAACAACAAAAATGTATGGAACTCAATACGCCTTAATTAGAGAATACACTAGATGGGAGCTGCACAAGAATGCTGCGAGTGATCATGAACAAGACGTGGAAACAGCACCCTACGAGAAAACAGCTGTACGGCCACCTACCACATATCACCCAAACCATCCGAGTAAGACGGACAATACACGCGGGACACTGCTGGAGAAGCAAGACGACGCCTCCTCTGTGGAAGCCAGCACATGGACAAGCCAGTGTGGGCCGACCAGCAAAAACGTACGTTGATCAGCTCTGTGCGGATGCGGGATGCTGCATAGAAGACCTCCCGAGAATGATGAGCGATAGGGACGGATGAGAGAGATTGTCATGGATATCCGCGCTGAAAGCGCGACATGATGATGATGAAATATACATATACTACTAATATTGGAGTCTCACCATCAGATGCAGTTTAGTGTTATACCCAGGACACCCGTTTTATTAGGTGATGGTCTTACCCCTCTGTAGGTGATACGTATCGTAAGCTAAGCTGACATGACAGATAGATAGATATATCGATAGATAGATAGATAGATGTTTTCTATTATCCTGAGTAATCGAAAACGCTGATTTCAAATGGTAACTGATATATCATCATCATCATCATGTCGCGCAATTAGCACGGATATCCATGACAATCTCTCGCCAACCTTCCCTATCATTCATTTTCCAAGGAAGTCTCTGCGCAGCATCCAGCATCTTTGCATAGCTGGTCAATGTAGGTCGTTGATGGGCGGTCCACACTAGCATGTCCGTGTGTTGGCTTCCACAGGAAAACGTCGCTTATGAGCTCGTCCTTGCTTCTCCAGCCGTGCCCGGCATGCCTTGTCCGTCTCACTCGAATGGTTTTGAGATGGGGGACAGGTGGCCATAAAGCTGTTTCCTCGTGGGTGCTGCTTCCACGATTTGTTCAAGACTGCATGCAGCATTCTTGTGCAGCTCCCATCTAGCTTATTCTCAAGGCGCCTCGTTAGGGTCCAATTGGTGCAGCCATACAGCAGACTGATATAAACACAACCTGGAAGAATTGTCGCTTTAACTTGTCAGTGAGATCGGATTTCCATACGACTGATAATTTGTTTGTGGCCAACCATGCCTTTCCAATTTGTGTATTAATATCGCTCTCTGTGGATGTGATATTACTACCTAGGTATTACATACTGATATATACTACCTAGATATTACATACTGATATAAAACCTAGATATTACATACTGATATTACTACCTAGATATTACATAATAAATATAGATAATAAATTTATTTCGACCAAAATTGGGGCCT
>CM042161.1:45591488-45596488 GCA_023376005.1 Doryteuthis pealeii
GAGGGAAATGTATAGACAAGAGAAATGTATAGACAAGAGAAATGGAGGAAATGACAAGAGAAATGTATAGACAAGAGAAATGGAGGGAAATGTAATAGACAAGAGAAATGTATAGACAAGAGAAATGGGAGGAAATGTATAGACAAGAGAAAATGGGAGGGAAATGAATAACACAGGAGAAATGTATAGACAAGAAAATAAATGTATAGACAAGAGAAATGCGAGGGAAAAATGTATAGTCAAAAGAAAATGCAAGGTAAAAACATCGACAAGAGAAATGAGAAGGAAAATGTATAGACAAGAGAAATGCGAGTGAAAATGTATAAGACAAGAGAAATGCCAAGGGAAATGTATAGTCAAAAGAAATGCAAGGTAAAATACATCGACAAGAGAAATGAGAAGGAAACGTTAGACAAGAGAAATGCGAGTGAAAATGTATAGACATAGAATGCCAAGGGAAATAGTCAAAAGAAATGCAAGGTAAAATACATGACAGAAAATGAGAAGGAAAATGTATAGACAAGAGAAAGCGAGTGAAAATGTATAGACAATAGAAATGCAAGGGCAAATGTATAGTCAAAAGAAATGCAAGGTAAAATACATCGACAAAAGAGAAATGAGAAGGAAACTGTATAGACAGAGAAGAATGCGATAGTGAAATGTATAGACAATAGAAATGCGAGGGAATGTATAGTCAAAAGAAATGCAAGGTAAAATACATCGACAAGAGAAATGAGAAGGAAACGCTATATAACCAGAGAAACGAGCAGACAATAGAAATGCGAATGATAGTCAAAAGAAAATGTAAAATACATCGACAAGAGAAATGAGAAAGAAACTGTATAGCGAGAGTGAAAATGTATAGACAATAGAATGCAAGGGAATGTATTAAAAGAAATGCAAGGTAAAAAATACATCGACAAGAGAAATGAGAAGGAAACTGTATAGACCAGGAGAAATGCGAGTGAAAATGTATAGACAAATAGAAATGCAAGGAAATGTATAGTCAAAAGAAATGCAAGGGAAAATGCATAGACTAATGAGAGGAGAAATGTATAGACAAGAGAAATGTGAGGGAAATATGGTTTCAAGTATTCTTATCTCATACAAATAATTTGCACTCAGTTATCGGTTTTCGAAAAACTTGCGTAAAGCAAGTGAATTTAACAGACTGTTTATTTTTAGAAGGTGAGTTTTTTTTTTTAAATCATCGAAGCGATAACAAATGTCGGACATAGTTTCAAGTATTCCTATCCAACACAAATGATATTAAAAATATCTATTTGACCTATAGATAGAAACCTTACTATCGGATGCAGATGGTCTTACTGCTCTGCAGTGTATATATACGGTATATTCTATGTCCGGCCAACAAAGCTGATGTATGGATGTATGCCATCCTATTCATTTCTATCTAAACTACCTATCTATCTTCTTTTGTGTCAATATTATTGTTCTTAGACTTGTAAACTCTATACACTGTCATATTGAGGAAGCGCGTGGTGTAATGGTTAAAGTCATGGGAAATGGACTCGTCGCCCCGAGTTCAAATCCTGGACTTGATAATTGCATTTCACTTAGCGCTAATATCCTTGGGAAAGGTATGAATCCTACTCTACCTCCAGCTATGGTAAAGATAGCCTAGGGCCCAGACTGGGCTCTCATTAACCATGGTCTAGGCACCGGATCACTCTAGGAGAAAGGAACCAAGACTGCTGGATTCACAAACTCTACTGTAAACACCGCTGTAATGAAATTTGACCTTGTGTCGGCATCCTGCCTCTTGCGGAGGGGTTGTTAAATATAATATTACACTGTCATATTTATCTAATATATCTACTGTATCTACTCTATGTTCACTATATCACATCGTTTCAGCCGTCGAGCGAACTCATTTACAATTATGGACTGTGTCCTCTGGTTACTAGAGGGTTGATCACAATGAAAATACCCCACCCCGACAAAAAAAAACAGACAACAAGAACCAGCAAAATAACACTTAGCGAGCTCTCTTACGTCGTGGCTCCCTCTTCTCCTCTACTCTCTCTTTCTGCTCATCTCACCTCTCTTCTTCTCTCCTCTCTCTCTCTCTCTTCTCTCCCTCCTACAAACCTAACAGTTTTCATCCTCTCTTTACTTTCTTCTTTCTAGCTCACTTTCTGTTTGCCCTTCGTGTTTAATTGCCAAAAGGAGACAATTCCGTTTTTCGGTGCAAACCCCACAACCCACATAACCCAACAATCAAGAAATTTTCATTTTTTTTTCTTTTATTATAAGCCTTCATATCCGCAAGATCACAAACTATTCACCTTGCAATAAAACAAACATTTATTTTTACCTAAATTCCTCTGACTCTCATGTACACCGATGTCTAACAATAACCAAAAACACAACACACATTCAGTAGATTTCTTATATGAAAACATCCATCCCACATTCTATTTTTACAATCCAGGAATGAAATTTCGACACTTTTATCATGATATTTTTTTTATCCTTAGTGATATCTCACCGTGATCTTTGAATCCCACGAATATCTTGCATATGCAAGATACCGCTCAGCCCAGAAATATCGGGCTTTACAGGTGATCTAACAAGCTTCTAAAAGTGACCATATATTGGAATATGTTGCTATAGCGTTGCCCTTAATAGACGTAGAATAGATTAGATAGATAGAATAGATATGGACCAGACTAAATATATCGATAGACTAGATAGATAGAATAGCAATAGATACTGAACCAACTGAATATAGATAGATATGATAAAATCAGATAAGATAGAATAGACATGAACAGACTTGAATATAGATAGATACGATAGATAGAATAGATATGGAACAGACATTGAATTATATTGATAGAATTAGATCAAGATAGATAGCATATGATCTACCCCGATATATTGATTATGTGAACCAGAACTAGAAGATGAAACAACCCTTAAGAATCATAATGAAGACACAGTCCCATTAACAATACCTGCAGATCAAGGGACAAGCGAAACGAACAAGAAAGAGAAAAGCAAACAACGAAAAGTAAAGAGGACGAAAAGAACGAAACCGGATAATATAATTATACGTATAAACTGAATAGAAGATTACCGTTTTTCTACCATATTCTCCTCGTTTCAAACAGACTTAAAAGTTAGCCTTCTGTTAATTCAGTGTGTAGTAGATCAATAGACGACGACGGGGTAGATAGTGAAAGAGGGGCAAACAAGCAAAGAAGCGGGGGAAAAAACTTAATCTGTTGGATACACTAATGTTCATCGGTCCTTAAAAAGAAGAAACAAAATTGATATTTAAAACAAGACGTAATACGGCAAAATAACAGAATTTTAGTGCATTTTTTTTTAAAGCAACAAGCTGTGACACTAAAAAAAGGAAAGAGAAGAAAAAGGTGTTGAAAAGGAGATCCGCGATCTTGCAACATCTGATAACAAGAGAACGGAAAAGACCAAACATTGGCAAAGAAAAGAGAAACATCTTTCCCGAACGTGAAGATAGATAGATAGATTCTAGATATGAAAGGTAGGATAGATACGATTAGACCATGGAACAGACTTTGAACTATACAGATTAAGATAGACATCGAACAGACTTGAAAGATAAGTACCGGATAGATAGATAGATAATAGATAGATAGAAAGATATATAGATAGATAGATAGATAGACAATGAACAGACTTGAATAATACAGATAGATAGACATGAACAGACTTTGAAGCATACGATAGATAGGAAGAAGTATAGATAGAAGATAGATATGAAACAGACTTGATATAGATAGATAGACCATGAACAGATGAAGGATAGATAGATAGATAGAAGGGAAGAATGAACAGACTTGATATAGATAATAGGACATGAACACCGAGTTTGAAAGTAGATAGAGATAGATAGATAGATAGATAGATAGATAGACAAAAAGAGACAGAAACAGACTTGATAGAAAGAATGATAGACCAATGAACAGGATTTGAAGATAGACCTAATAATAATAGAAGATAGACATTGAACAGATGAAAATAGATAGATAGACATGAACAGACTTGTAAGATTTTAAGATGATAGATCAGATAGACTAGCCAGGTAGATCATGAAATCACTGAAAATATAGATAGGAAACGATAGACCCATGAACAGCATTTGCAAGACAAGAATAAGATAGATAGCAATAGAAGATCGAAATGAAAATAGACGGATTAGATAAAGACTATGAACGACATTGAAGAAAGAAAAAAGATATGATACAAGATCTTTGAGAATATAGAAGAAAGATAGAGTATGAACAGTGAAAAATAGATGAAAGAGTTAATAGTAGATAGATAGACATGGAACAGACTTGAATTATAGATAGATAGAACATGAAACAAGATTTGAAGATTAGATAGATCAGATAGATAGACATGAACAGACTTGTAATATAGTTTTGAGATAGACATGAACAGAAACTTGAAGTAGATATGATAGATAGAAAGATAGATAATTTCATGTACAGAGCTGTAATATTAGATAGATAGAGATAATACTATAATATATTAGAATAGTGAAACGACCAGAATATCGCAACATAGATCACATGAAGACCACACGCGTATTAACAAACCGAGAAAGAAAGAAAAAGTAAAAAAGGAAAGGCTCCTCCAAGGTTGTGACACTTAAAAAAGAAAGATTGAAAGATAAAAAGTTAGAAAAGGAGAAATCGCGAATTGCAAACGATTAAATGAGAACGAAAGAAAAAACCTTTTCGCCAAGAAAGACCCAATCTTCCCAAAACAGTGAAAAGATAGATAGATAGATAGATAGATAGATAGATAGATAATCAATAATAAGAAGAAATTAAGACAAGAAAGCGACTGATTGATAGAAAGATGAAATATATAGATAGATAGATAGATAGATAGAATATGAACAGACTTGAATATACAGATAAGTAGACATGAACAGACTTGAAATGATAGATAGATAGATTATAATAGATAGATCATGAAAGACT
>CM042161.1:45598988-45603988 GCA_023376005.1 Doryteuthis pealeii
TAATGCCGATTAAGTTTTGAAATAAATCAATTCTTAATGGATAATACAATTTTTTATAAATACATTTTTCTATTTAACCCATAGATGGGACCCTAACAGGTACTACCACTCCGGGTCAGAGTAGACCAGGGGCAATGGCGATGAATGGGGTGCTCCACATTCCCCAAACATCCAAAACTGGAACCTCACCATCAGATAGAGTTTAACGTCATTCCTAGGACATGTAGACCCGCAGCCACCGCCTTTCTAGCACCCATATGATAAAAGGGGTTGTGGCTTGCCATAAGGGCAATAGGGTTGGGGAAATCATATAGGTGCTAGGGCTTGACGAGACCAGCCGATTGATCGGAGGGGGCCTCTCCCGTCTAGCCCAAGATAGGGCCAAAGTGGGTACGCACACCTTAGACTTTTATGTTAGTATGTTGGTAGTGAGAAAGTAAGTTTGTTGTTGTTTTTTTTAAAGAGAGCGGTGCGTTAGATAGTGTAGGTCTAAAGGCATACGTTTTAATGGTTTCTCTTCCTTTTTCTTTCATCATTTTATAATTCATTTGATAATGACGATTTCGCATGATATTGTTGTTTTTTTTTGGTTTGTTTTTTTTTTGTTATTTTGAATTTCAAAGAATGAATATACTTAACTTTACGAAAATGCAGCGTTATACTTTCTTTCTACTAAATGTGATTTCAATTTCACTCTTTCCTTATTCCCACGCAAATATCATTTCATGAATTGTTGTTTACTCTATAAATACAGAAAAGCGAGAAATGCTTTTCAAAGAAAGAAAGAAAAAAATGTCGCGATTGAAAAACATTTTCAATTTTTGTTCAGGAATGCATTCATATGCAATTCATGCGACGTCCGCACCGTTTCTTCCATTGTGCCTCTCCGTGGGTAAATATAATTGTATGTATGCATATATGTATGTATTTATGTATGCATGAACGACGCACTTAAGTGCATCTGCATATATTTTATACATACTTATGTATACGCGAATATATGTGTATGTGAATGTATCTATAAGCGTGTGTATGTGTATGAATATATTATACATGCGTGAACCTGTGTATATGTATGTTTCTATGTTGAATAACTGCGTATGAGTGAGAGCTTATAGATCAAATTTAGGAGAGCTTAGACCAAAGGTTAACGGGGTTTGATGACAACTAGATTCTTGCTAATGGGATCATCAGACCAAACCCCATTAATTCTATGTCTGCGCTATCGTAAATTATATTATTATTATTATTTCTCTGAATGTTTGAGATGAGGCTTGTATTATTAGCGTTATTTGGACTATTGACCCATCTTCATTGTTATTTGTACAACGTTTCGGCCGATATACCCTCCGGCTATCTTCAGGTTTTTAACGCAACTCCTACCCCAGCTATGGTTAGCGAAATGAGAACAGGATACCCCCGTGGAATAAATAAAGGGTTAGGTTCAAAGTTCCGTGATGGCTCCCGATTACGACAAGAAAGTTCCCGAGTTCGAAAAGAAGGTTCCCGAGTTCGAAAAGAAGGTTCCCGAGTCCGACAAGAAATACCTGAAGAAGGCCGGAGGGTATATCGACCGAAACGTTGTACAAATAACAATGAAGATGGGGACAACAGTCCGAATAACGCTAATAATACTAATTATTATTATTATTGGCATTTCAGTCCATAATAAAGTTTTTGTACCCCTGAATTTACAGCGCCTCCTGTGACTGTGAAATCCGATGTTTGAAAAACATTCTCGACCACAGATGTCGCATTTGAAGGCTGTCCCTGAAGATGTTGATGTGCCAGTGCTTTGTTGCCGCTGATTTCTTCTAGACCTCTTGGCTTCATGGTGTTGCGTCAAGGTGACTTCTGACATGTACAGTCCTCTACGGAGATACTGCGGCCACCGAGGGCGGTCCTGAGCCAAATTTTACCAGCTGGAAATATACTAGCAAGAATATACAGCCTCCGAGCGTAAATATTTAAGTAATGAAATATTTAATGTAATGAAACATATCAAATTTAAAAGATTAACGAAATTAAATAAGAACGCATATAAGAAGATTACACTTATTCTAATTATATTTAATTGGTTTCTATATAAAACCATTCATAGGATTCATTTTAATACGTTAGAGAATAAAACTGATATTAGAGACCAATGACACTAAGTTTTGTTAAAACTAGTATGCAAATTAATCACATCATATATTATGTAAACTTTTATATCTTAGTGAAATATAAGACATTACAGGATTTTAACCGGACAAATAACATGGATTGATTTCGGGGAAATCTAACTCAGATTTTCATAGAGACATCGTTAAGAAGTAAGGTTTATTGTATCTATTTATTAATGATTTTGAATATAAATTAGATACTCTTTGAAAGACTTATGCAATTCCTGAAGGTATTGTGACATAAGCACTAGTGTAGTTTCGATTACAGACAGCTAGACACCAAATCTTATCATATTTGCGTGTGTGTGTGGAAATATGCATACGGTCATATATATATATATATATATATATATATATATATATCCAAAATGAGTCCATTCTGCTACACTGCAAGGGGTTTGAGGTAAGAAGGTTCGAAAACTCCATGCTGAAGCGTAAGCGGCACAAGACGGACGTCATGGACATTTCCTACATTTAAGCCGGACGTGTGTGGCAGGGCCTGCCTGTCGAAGGCTGGGCTTCTCAGTCACACACGGTCGCATACGAGAGGAAACCGGGGAAGGGGTTCATATGTATGACAGTGAGTAAAAACAAAGCTGGACGCCTGAGCACCGCGTGCTCAGAACCGAACTTGTAGAAATGGCCTTATTCTGTGAAGAAGTGGCAATCACCATATATATATATATATATATATAAAGTAAAGTAAGGTAAAGTCATCGGGGTGGCCTGAGTCTGTATCAGCCAATCAGTGAGGGAGTCTATCTCCTTTTCACAAGCGCTAGGCCATGGAGATTATTTTTGCGTCTGAGGTGGAGCGCCACATCTACCATCAGCTCCTTTCTTTACCGCACAGATCCCTGTGCTATTCCTTCGCTGAGTTGGCAAGGGCCGGTATCGAACTAGGAACCTTGTGGTTTCTAGCCGAACGCTCTACCGACTGAGCTAACACGGCCCTATATATGGGGTGGTGTAATTGAGAAAAATTTAATCCGACAGGTATTTTGAAAAGATAATCGAAAGAAAAAAGTATATATTTAACTTTGTTATACCGTAATTCTTCAGATCGCCCGGAAAGAAGAACAGCACTTGTGACAAAGGAACTTCAGAGATTACAGATTGATATTGCTGCTCTATCGGAAACCCAATTGTCATATGAGGATCAGTTGACAGAACTATCAACGAACTATAAACTCTTTTGGGTTAGTAAGCCAAAGGACGAACGGCGCGAGGGTGGTGTTGGTTTTGCCGTAAATACAAAACTGGCAAAGTATTTGGAGATTCCTTCTAGCATCAGTGATCGCATTATGAAACTGCGTATCCAGCTGCAGTATGGACGGTACGCGACCATATTTTCTATATATGCCCAGACCCTTCAAGCTAATGAGGAGACTGTCTTGACTTGTTATGAAGACCTTTCGCACTGCTATTGTCTCTACACCAAAGGGGGATAAGTTGATTATACTCGGGGATTTTAATGCACGCGTTGGCAGGAATTTTGAGATATGGAATGCACTTGGTCATTATGGTATTGGTGGGGTAAATTCGAATGGACTGAAACTACTTGAGTTCTGTTCTGAACTCAATTTAACCATTTGTAATACTCTTTTCCGTCAAAAACTTATCCATAAAATTACTTGGACACACCCAAGATCAAAACATGGCCATATGATTGACTTCATCATAACTCGCCGCCGTGATATTAGTGATGTCTGTAATGTGCGTGTTATGCGTAGTGCAGAGTGCGATACAGATCACAGTTTAGTGCGAGGTAAATTTAAACTTCGTGTTCGAAAAAAGACTCGCATGTCTGGAGTAAAAACACCAAGGTGCCTAGATTTAAACAAGGTCAAGCAAATGGAAGTGAAAGAAAGACTGATTAAACATCTTGACAGTCTGGAGCTTAATGGCACTTAGAGACCAAGTTTATTCCACTGGTGCAACTGTTGTTGCTCCTCTAAGGTCAAAGGACAACATCACCTTGATTAAAGAATTCGAAGAAATCCTTCAGCGATGGCAACAACACTTCACGGATTTATTTAATAACCCATCAGCAGTCAGTGCTGATGTTCTACAAAGTCTTCCTCAACAGGAGACCAAATATGAGACCATTTACCAACTTTTACAGAATTTGAAATGGCTATCAAACAAATTAATTTTGGTAGGGCACCAGGTTTGGATGGGCTTCCAGTGGAACTGTTGAAGGTAAAAGGTTTCAATGTCAATCTTGCTCTGTTTGATCTCTTAACTCAATGTTGGAACGGTTCTCCTCTACCAAATAAATGGATTGATGGTGCTTTGGTGTGTTTATATAAGGGCAAAGGAGATAAAAGTAGTTGTGATAACTACCGTGGAATCACGCTTCTGAGTGCTGTTAGCAAGGTTCTGTCAAGAATCTTGTTGAATCGATTGCTTTTTTACATTTGCCCAGTAGTCATTCCTGAATCACATAGTGGTTTTAGGTCTGGCAGAGGAACAAACGACATGATATTTTCTGCTAGGAAAGTACAAGAGAAGTGTATTGAGCAACGGGACCCCCTGTATCAAGTTTTTGTCGAAAGCTTTTGGTACAGTCAACAGGGATGCACTTTGGACGATGTTGGGTAAGGTTGGGTGCCCACCAGTATCTGTGAATGTACTCAAGCGGTTGCACAATGGTATGAAAGCTAGAATTGTCATGAGTGGTAGATTGTCGGATGAAATACCAATAAATAACGGGGTTAAGCAGGGAGATGTCTTGGCCCCAACACTATACCCAATATTATTATCTGTAAAATTATCTCATGCATTCCAACATTGTGAGAAAGGCGTCCTCTTGGAATTTAGAACCACAGGAAG
>CM042161.1:45608988-45643988 GCA_023376005.1 Doryteuthis pealeii
GACATACCGATACTACTTAAATAAATAACCCAATATACCCCACGCAATAAATTCACTATAATCCAAAGAATAATCAAAACAGATTTACAAATTGCACACATATAAACACAGACTTAATACAGATATAGAATTAGAATATTTACTTCTAGAGACTCAAAGATTTTAGCTACACACATATCCCGATTGTCTGTAACTCATAGAATATTTCAATTCTTTAAATACAAAAAAAGGGGGAATCAAATGGTTACATCTCAGATAAACATTTACAACCGGATATCACCAAACATCAACGGACGAACATCAACACTTCAACTGGGATTTACTTCCTGTTGAAAAGAATGTGACAAATTCATTTTCATCACCAGTTGAAGGGAATAGGATTTCCTGAAATATAACAGCAAAACATTTCTACATGCTTCATTCTCAACGGCTTTTAATTGTAAGAATATTAAATTTGTTCAATATCTTCTTTTAATTATTGACATTAATTAAACATACATGCCATGCCACTTTCATCTAACACATTTGTATCATGCCCGTATATATATATATATATATATATATATATATGTGTGTGTGTGTGTGTGTGTGTGTGTGTGTGTGTGTGTGAATAAAAGGAAGTGAATCCGAGGGTATGTAGTATAATAAAAAATGGAAAAAACAGGTTTAAATGAGTTAAGTGGTGAGTTTATTGGCCGACGCTGCAGTGTTTCGATCTATTAATTAGATCATCTTCAGGGCTTTTGTTGGTATGTGGAAGGTGATAAAAAATTTTTTTATCTCAGAATAAGGAGAAAGGCGAGTAATAGTCCTTGTTTATCGGTCTGTTTAAAATTTGAAGTCTGAGAAAAAAGAACGTTGAAAAATGAACGGTTTGAAATATGACGTCAAATATTCTTTTTTGCGGTGTGAGTATTAGAATTTGTAAGTGTTTGTATCGAAAAAAGCATTGTGCATTTTTTATGTGTTTATGAATGTGTGGTTGCGCGTGTGTGTATAAATCTTTTGCGATAAACGGAATCGAAACAAACCTCAAGGTTGTGTGTGTGTGTGTGTGTGTGTGTGTGTGTGTGTGTGTGTGTGTGTGTGTGAGCATGATTTTCATTGATAAAAGAGGCAAGAGAATATTTATTTTAACATTTGAGTTGCTGTGTACGTTTATTATGTAAGGGAGTGGGGAGAGAGAGACATTTACGCGTGTCAGATGAAAATTCTTTTTATAGTAAGTGAAGGGATATATATATATATATATATATATATATATATATGAAGAGAAATGGAAGTGAATTCTCACTATACTGCACGCATATATATATATATATATATATATATATATATAATTACCACAGAGTATGGTTATCACTATCTCGCTTGATGAGACAGTTGTAAACACATATATACTGTATTATTAGGAGCGTACTCTCTGTGATAGAGCAATAATATATATGTATAGTTTATACTTTGGCAGCAAGTTATTATTTAGACATGATTGGTTAAAGACTACATAACTTTTCCTTATATCTTTTTTTCTCTAACTTTCTTATTTGTTCTTTTCTTTCGGGCTCCAGTTGATAGATGTCGATAGTTAAAGATGCCGTTCTACTAACAATTTTTCTAGATCATATTTATTGATCGTTTTAGATGGATTTTTGTACGTAGGGTTTGCGAAAGTTTACTTTGATAAAGATGCTTTGACAAGCGTGTTAGTTATTGAATATATCTGATGTTAGATGCTATTTTATCGATGTTTAGCAGTTTATTTTTAATACTGATTGCTTTAAAGATCTATTGGCGTTTTTGCCTGGTTAGCTCAGAAGTAGAGCGTTCAGTTAGAAACCACAAGGTTCCTAGTTCGATACCGGCTCCTCGCCAACTCAGCGTATGAGTAGCACAGGGATCTGTGCGGTAAAGTAAGGAGCTGATGGTAGTTGTGGCGTTCCACCTCAGACGCAAAAACAATCTCCTTGGTCTAGTGCTAGGGAAAGGGGATAGACTCCCTCGCGGATTGGCTGAAACCGACTTTAGGCCACCCCGACGACTTTACTTTACTTTATATATATATATATATATATATATATATATATATATGGTGATTGCCATTTCTTCACAGAATAAGGCCATTTCTACAAGTTTGGTTCTGAGCACGCGGGGCCCAGGCGTCCAGCTTTGTTTTTACTCACTGTCATATATATGAACCCCTTCCCCGGTTTCCTCTCGTATGTGACCGTGCGTGACTGAGAAGCCCACCCTTCGACAGGCAGGCCCTGCCACACACGTCCGGCTTAAATGTAGGAAATGTGTCCATGACGTCCGTCATGTGCCGCTTACGTAGAGACCGATTCAGGGTGGAGTGTTCGAACCTTCTTACCTCAAACCCCTTGCAGTGTAGCAGAATGGACTCATTTTGGATATACTTTACTTTTTTTTTTTTACTTATATATGATTTACTGTATGCCCAGCCTTGTCTAGGTTATACTGTATTCGGCTAAATCTAAGGATAAACTTATAAAACTTTTTAAACTTTTAAAATCTCAGATTGCTTACCATTGGATAGCAGTACATATCGCTCGATGACATTGTAAAAATATTACTACGGTAATGTGTGTATTTAACCCCCATTTACCAATAATGCAATAATGTTACTTTTTGAAAGGGAGTAAGACACAATATCAACACAAGTGAGACACCTTCCATTGTGGTAGTAACATTTGCAAACATCATTAAGCATACAAGGAAAAATAACTTTTAAAGATATGAAGATATAGTGAACCATTCTAAGAATATAAAAAGAAATGTCTTAATGTAAATATCAGGAGGTGCTTCTAGCTCGAGTAGAAATGAAACATTTCAGAGTAGAAGTCTAACTCTCTAAATTTTATACATCTTGGAAATTAGACCAACTAAATCAGTTTAAGATGTCTTCCTTTCTATGAAACGGAAAAAGAGTGTGGGATAAATATTAATATATCTATTAATAATGGAGATTCGCTTCCTGTTTTTGTCTGTAACAAAAATTACGTCACTGCTTACGTCACATTACCCAAAATCGTCATAACATAGAATAACATAGAATAAATACACTAAAAATTTGAACATGCAACATTAGACAGTCCTCATTGTTTTTTAAAACAAGTTTTAATAAATACATGACTGGTATTATATATCTATATATAGTTTGTTTTATTTTAATACATATTTAAAGTTTACATTTCAAATTGTTTTATTTTTTAATCCTTTAATGAATTTGATGATTTTACTTACTTAGGGTAGAAACTTGCTGACATTGAATTTTTTACTCCCACCTCTCAGGCAATATGTTTCAAAAAATGTTTACATCACCAGGAGGGTGTTTTTTATTTTGTACTAGTTGATATGATATCAAAATATTATCATTAATGCAAGTGTCTTAATGAACAGAATGCACATTTTTCCGAGTTATTTACCTTAACCTATTACTTTTTTCTATTTTCTCACACGTAAGCTTAATAACTTCAAATGTATTTTGGGATAAATATAAATACCACTGCTGGGTTTCTCGTATAATTCTAGTTTTGATTTATCTTGTTACAAGGCTTTGTTTTAAATTGATTCTCTGGACAGATAGACAGGTAGACAAATAGACAGTGACACCATAAATATTGTAAATGATTTTGGTGCTATTATTGGGGATTTTCGAATTCTTGAGAATGTGAAGTTATCAGTGTTAGTGTTTATGTGTTGTGGTTATATGATATTTTGCGGTGTTAGTATCTATCAACTGGATCATGATACAAAGAAACTAGCAAGAAATCTTTAGAAAATCCGTAGACTTTAACCTAACATGTTCAGATAATACACACACACACACACACACACACACACACACATATATATATATATATATATATATATATATATATATATATATATATATATACACGTGGAATTAAACAAAAGGCACGTCTTCTGTTTAACAATTTTATTTATGATCTTTTCGAGCTTTCTCGACAACTTTTTTTTACATTTGGATGAAATCCGTAGATTAGTCCACTGAAGTTCGTATCCCGAGTACTTTCGGTACTTCGAAATGCCATCATCGGGGGTGATGTGTTTATGTTCTTTTTTTTTTTTTAAAAACAACAGGAGACGTGCCTTTTGTTTTATTCTACATGTATAAATGAACAAATGCTGCCCAAATACACACAGACACACACACATATATATGTGTGTGTGTGTGTGTGTGTCTGTATGTGTGTTATATTATATACCTGCGTATACGTTACATACATACGTATTAGATATATTACGACATTAAATGTTTTAAAATGAACAATTAGTATATATATATATATATATATATAATATATATATAATAATCTTTCTCTCTTTCTCTTTGACACTCTTTATATCTATCTATCTATCTATCTCCCTCTTTCTCTCTGTGTCTGCGTGTATGTGTGTGTATGCTTAAGTGTATTCACGCACATGTTTCCTGATTAATCTGACAGTGGCGTAGGCATATATATATCTATATAAATACATTAAAGAATAAATGGCAATATCTATTTGCTTCAGTCGATGTAACTGCACTTGCTTGTAGGCCCTCCGACCATTCAGTTGTGATTCTATGCACCCCACTTCCGGCTCACAACGTCCCCCTCCTCTCTCTCTCTCTCTCTCTCTCTCTATCTCTCTCTCTCTCTCTCTCTCTCTCTATCTCTCTCTCTCTCTCTCTCACACCTTTTCTACAAAAGTCAACACACGATGGTGACTGTGCAGCTATTTATCCACCATTTCCAACTCTTTATCTCTTTCGTCACGAACGCTTTTGAGAACGATCGCACAAACAAAATTCTTACATTCTATCCTCTGCTTATCAACACGTCCGTATAATTGTGTATTACTTACATATATATATATATATATATATATATATATGTGTGTGTGTGTGTGTGTGTGAATGAATACGTGCATAAAATATCCCATAGTATAAAAGAAAAATGAGCCGGGAAAAACAGTTTGTGGATGTGTTTATAGATTTATTACGTCTGGTTGTCTATGTACATAGATACAGACGAATGTATAAATATAGTATTGCCTCTGTTTAATGCACGTGCATATGTGATATAGCGTAATGGTTATCGTCGTAGGAAATGGAATCGGCGTCCCGAGTTCAATTACTGGATGAGACCCTATGCTTTTCACTTTGTGCTAATGCCCTTCGAAAAAACAAGAATCCCTCTCGATATGGTAAATAGTAGGGGGGAATTAATCAGCCTTGATTGGGCAACCAGTCTAGGAGAAGGAAAACTCCGAATTCAAAGCAGCTGTAAAAAAAAGTCATTGGGGTGGCCTAAAGTTGGTATCAGCCAGACAGCGAGGGAGTCTCTCCCCTTTTCACTATCACTAGATCGAGGAGGTTGTTCTTTCATCTGAAGTGGAGTGTCACACCTACCATCAGCTCCTTACTTTACCGTACAGATCTCATACGCTGAGTTGTACTTACTAAAGTGAGCTTAGTCTGGTGTTGGTCAATAATAACCCAACCAAGTGTAGATAAAGGCGGGGTCACTACACAAGCGTAAGGCAGGGTCATTTGATTCTTGCATATTGGTTTCACTCTTGATTAGACGGGGCAAAAATATAAAGATATTAGAACACAAAGTCAAAATGCAGAATTCGTATCCAAATATTAATTGTTTATTATTATATAAAAAGTAATTGTTATCAAATTCAAAAGCAATTGTAAAAGAGTAAATAATGTTAATTCCCTAATTTTTAAAAATCTATTTATATATAATGCATTCAGACAATACACACACACACATATATATACACATACACACACACACACATATATCTTGATTGGTCTACACTATAGAGTAGCTTAGTCTGGTGTTGGTCAATAGAACTAAGTGTAGATAAAGGCAGGGTCACTACACAAGCGAACAGTCGAAACAAATAACTAGTTAATACTTACTCTATAGCAGGTTCTCAAGAGATATGTTATTGCACAAGTAAACTTATGTATATCTTGGTTTTAATTCACGATTTCATGTTCAGAAAAAGAAATTAGGAATGTCGCTCCTACGTGTTTGCAAATCTAAGTAAGTGAATAGTTCTCTGTGAAGAAAGAGAGAAATGAAAATGCCGCCATTGTCTGGAATATAATTTTCAAGTCTTTCTCTCTTCGAATATGAATTCATCCAAATCAAAACATGTTTGTCTTTCTTCCCAAAGGCCAAAATATTTTCGTTACTTTCTTTTTCTTCTGACTTTTTTACCACTTTTCAAATACGATCAAAAACACATCAGTTGTCTTGGACAAAAGAAATCTTCAATGAAGAAATATTAAAGCCAACACATCGAATATACCAAATCACGAACATTTTTTTAGAATTCTCTTTCCACTTTTTGTTATTTGAATGTTTCAGGCACTTTTACGTATATTTAGCAAATTCCAGTTATGTTTCGTTTTTAAATAAAATCTCTCTTTGGTCTTTATTGGGAATTTTTTAAAAGTATCGATAAATAAATATAGAATTTTACGATGAGATGTAAACGTATGCGAATAGATAGTTTGACAAAATGAGAAACGAAAGCTTAAGATTAACCTAAGGTTAACAGACTAAGATTGATAGAGAGAGGAAATAAAGAGGGGGTGTCTATATGTGTATGATTGTGTGTGAGAGAGAGAGACAAAGTGACAAACAAAACTAAATAAATGATAGATATATAACGAACTAAGAAAGAAAGGAAGGAAGAAAGGAAGGAAAAAGGAGAAAGAAGAAAGAAGAAAGGAAAGAAAGAAGAAAGAAAGAGAAGAAAGAAGAAAGAAAGAAAGGAAAGAAAGAAAGGGAAGAAAGAAAGAAAGAAAGAAAGAAAGGAAAGAAAGAAAGAAAGAAGAAAAGAAAGGAAAGAAAGGAAGGAAGAAAGAAAGAAAGAAAGGAAAGAAAGAAGGAAGAAAGAAGAAAGAAAGAAAGAAGAAAGAAAGAAAGAAGAAGAAAGAAAGAAAGAAAGAAGAAAGAAAGAAGAAAGAAAGAAAGAAAGAAGAAAGAAAGAAAGGAAAGGAAGAAAAGAAAGGAAAGAAAGGAAGAAAGAAAGAAAGAAAGAAGAAAAAAGGAAGAAGAAGAAAGGAAGGAAGAAAAAAGGAAGAAAGAAAGAAAGAAAGAAAGTAAAGACATTGGTATAGAACTAATAAACATTATAAACATTCACATTTTGTTTCTTATGTATTTCAGGGAATTTTTACTTATACTTATATATACCTTTACTTATATATAGCAAAATTTATATTTTACTTCATTTTTAAATCTAATCACTCATGGATTTTGTTAAGAATTTTAAAAGCATAAATGAAGGGTAACTAAACCCTCAGATCTCAGAACAGGAACCTTGATTATCAGATGCAGTTTAGTGTCATACTAGGATACCCCTTTTAAGAGATATCTTATCCCTCTAGGGTATATAGTCGGCTGAGCCCCACGTTCAGGGCTGAAAGTACATTGTGATCTACTCGAACAGTGACTACTGACACCAAATCACAAAATCACTACTATCTGGACAATCTAGATGACCCAGCAAAACTAAACTGCAAAACTAGAGAAAAACAAATCAATAATTTTTAACCGCAATTTACACAACGGCTTTTTTTTGAACGCCCTCCCATTGCACTGGTTGAACGAGTTCATTTTCAGACAGATCACTTGTAATTCTGTAATTCTGTTGGCAAAACGCGGAAAGCAACACCAATCACGATTTCAAAACACATAGATACTTAAGAACCTCCCGTGATTGGTTTTTACAATTCAGTGTCATAGCCAAGTGACACTTGAGCCATTCCTGGCTTTACCTAATTAGTTTACAAACGGAGATATAATTAACTGATTTGTGGCTCAAAATCGTTCATAGTCTGACACCGCCAAGTTTGCAAATATCTATGACACAGACGAATGTTATGAAAATTAGTTTTCCAATAACGTCAATTTTTCTTTTGACATTTTTATATACTAGCAAAATAAAAAAAACGCCCCCTGGGCGACGTAAAATAAATATTGCCTGAGGGGATGGGAGTTGAAAATTTAATATCAGAGAGTTTGTATCATAAGTAAAGTAAAATCATCAAATTTATTAAAGGAGTAAAAAATAAAATAAATTTATTAAAGGAGTAAAAGATATTTTAAAAATTGAAATGGAAACTTAGTTCTGATAACTTTAAATATATATTAAAATAAAACAAAGTATATATAGATAGATAATACCAGGTATGCATTTATTAAAACTTGTTTTAAAAACCAATGAGGACTGTCTAACATTGCATGCTCAAATTTTGAGTGTATTCTATTTATTACGATTTTAGGCAGTGTGACGTAAGCAGTGACGTAATTTTTGTTACAGACAAAAACCGGAAGCGAATCTCCATTATTAATAGATGACTATTTTCCCCTTTGTAAGTGTTTTACACCAGTTTTAACTGATGATTTTTCATTGGAATCTGAGTGATAGCAAGTCTCATCATGTCTCCAGTACTCCTCTGAGTATTTTAGCTTTAACACTACTCCTCTAATCTTCCTCTAATTTCCCCCACCCCATCGATGGGGCTTAGTATACGCACCCCGTATCTCCTGTAGTGGTGTAAGAGCTCCAAATAGGGGTGTCCTCACCGTAACACTAAAATGCATCTAATGATGAGGCTCCAGTTCTTGAGCTCAAGAAAGTATGGAATAGCTCTTCACTGACATCTCCCAGGTCCACTCAGGACACTTTACTCCCAGGACATTACTCCCATGACCCGGAGTGGTACTATCTATTAGGGTCCCATCTATGAGTCAAATAGATCTCTTCAAAAATTATTCGTATTTGATAGGAATGCTTGATGCCATATAACTATAGATTATTTGTATTAAGAATAGATACTTGAAGCTATAATTGTTTACTAAGGGTTATTATTGTAGGCATATAACTGATAAAACAGAGTTCATGAGCTTCAAAAAGAAAGGAGACATCTCCACACTAGTTGTATGATATTAAGTATTCCGATGTAATACAAAGATGGGACCCTTAAGCCTGTAGAACAATTCACATACCTAGGTAGTAATATCTCATCCACAGATGACGATATTAATGCACGAATAGGAAAGGCATGGCTGGCTACAAACAAACTGTCAGGCATATGGAAATCTGATCTTACTGACAAGCTGAAGCGACATTTCTTCCAGGCTGTAGTCATATCAGTACTGCTGTATGGCTGCACCACCTGGGCCCTGACGAGGCGCCTTGAGAGTAAGCTAGATGGGACCTGCAGAAGAATGTTGCGTGCAGTACTGAACAAGTCGTGGAAACAGCATCCCACTAGGGAGCAGCTGTATGGTTACCTGCCCCCTATCTCACAGATCATCCGAGTGAGACGGACTAGACATACAGGACACTGCTGGAGAAGCAAGGACGAACTCATAAGCGATGTTCTCCTGTCGAAGCCACGCTAGTGTGGGACGCCCAGCAAGGACCTACATTGACCAGCTATGTAAAGATGCTGGCTGCAGCGAGGAAGAACTCCCAGGTGCAATGAATGATAGGGAAGGCTGGCGAGAGATTGTCATGGATATCCGTGCTGCCTGCACGACATGATGATGATGATGATGATGATAACTGTGTGCAAGAATGACTATTAGATATTACTTTATGACTATTAAATAAAAGTAATTAATTGAAATCATATAATTATTAGTATTATATAGGAATACTTGAGACCACACAGCTGTATGCAAATTATTTGTATTACATCGGAATAATTAATATCATACAACTGTGTGCAAAAGTATTTAAGAAATATATACACAAAAATTTAAATATAAATACCATGTACGCGATTCCCTAACCTCTATGTATGAAATAACCCTAGACATGCAAATCAATCAATCTAATCTCCTCTTCCCACAGTCTTGTTTCCAGGCTTTTGGCGATAGTTCCAGGGGATCAAAGTCTGTTGCTTTTTCCCGTTGCTTTTTTTAATGGAAACTATATATATATATATATATATATATATATATATATATATATATATATATATATATGTGTGTGTGTGTGTGTGTGTGTGTGTGTGTGTGTGAGAGAGAGAGAGAGAGAGAGAAGAGAGAGAGAGAGAGAGAGCAGCCTCCTTAATGTTAAAATAGTTCCAGGGGATCAAAGTCTGTCGCTTTTTCCCGTTGCTTTTTTAATGAAAACTATATATATATATATTATAATATATATATATATATATATATATATATACTTCAAATATACGCTCCTACATTTTGGGGCGCTGGTGGTTGTCGTCAGTGATGTAATTCGCAAGGTTCATTGGGAAGTTTCGGGTCTTCCAACATCAGACTTCCCTCGCTCCGCTGACCCCACCAGAGGTGATCAAACCCCGGCACAACCACCAACAATCAACAATCACCGCTAAAAGACGCTTGACTTAATGAGAAATTTCTGGACGGTAGAACTAACCCATTCAAATATATATATATATATATGTGTGTGTGTGTGTGTGTGTGTGAGAGAGAGAGAGAGAGAGAGAGAGAGAGAGAGAGAGCAGCCTCCTTAATGTTAAAAACAATCCGCTCAATCCCTGATGCAGAATCAAATACATCCCATGATAACTCAAGATTTTGAAACAGGATTTGTTTATGTTGCCTAAACCTTTAAAAGAATCAACCTTTTTATTATAATAATAATAATTCTTATTATTATTTCATTCCTTTTGAGTTTTTCACATTAGCGTTAGCTGATGGTATTTCACTGGAGACTGAGTGACAACAAGTCTCTTCCGGTCTCCAGGACTCTTCTGAGTATTCTAGCCGATTGTAGCAATGCAGTAGACTGGATAGTCTCAATTCTTTCTCTGATTTTCTTTTGCGTCAATATTTTTGTTCTTAGACTTGTAAACCTTATACACTCAGTCATATTTATCTATATATCTAAATATCTATCTATGTTCATATATATCCCAATCGGTTTCAGTTGTGTCGGAGCGACTTACAATATGGCAATTGTGTCCTCTGCAGAGGGATAAGATCCCACCCCGATCCCGACACCGACAACAAACAGCCAAATACACATCTCTCTCTCTCTCTCTCTCTCTCTCTCTCTCTCTCTCTCTCTCTCTCTCTCTCTCTCTCTCTCTCTCATCGAGCTGATTCCTACAAATAAAGAAACAGAGCAAAAGAATTAGAGAACGTGCCTTTATTAATATGTGCCAAAGTTGTAAACTAAATCCATATGCGAATGGATAGTGTCCTCGTGTGGACAGAGCAGGCACCAAAGCGAGGCTCAGCGACGCTTTATCCTCACTGAATATGTCATGTTGGACTGAACAGAAGGTGACAAACTAGGTAATTACCGTCAGAAAGTCGCCGGCAGATGGGATTGCCTGTATACGAGCGTTATCTATTATTCAGACCCTATAACCGTCCGTTGTGGGTTTTAGTTAGATTAAAATGGCGCAATCTTCGCCTTGCCGTGCAACATGGCCGCTGGGAAAGAGTTCTTATAGCCTCAGAAATATTCCAGCTCGGCACGGTTGACGCTATACGATGTCAGTGACACAAACAGAGACTGAATTGTTTATTTAATGTTTGTGTTCTTGTCACTCTTCCATTGATGAATGAGGAAATAGTCTTGTATTTTGAATAGAAATTCTGGACCATATGACCTTTAGGCACTCCTTTTGCGATCTTGTTTCATAAGGACATTTTTTTTTTCATTTACACTGTCAACATCCGGTTGTTTGTTAACAGATGATTTTTAGATTCTTTTTTTTTATTATAAAACTAACCCCTAACCCTAACCCTAACTCCTAACAAACCGGATGTTGACGGTGTATATGAAAAAATGTCCTTATGAAACGAGATCGCAAAAGGGGTGCCTAAAGGTCATATGGTCCAAAATTTTAAAAGAGATTATTATCTAAATGGTTTTATTTGGTTATTGTTTAATCGCAAATCAAACCTTGTGGGTTATTTGATGCTAAATCCTTTGTTTGTTTGGAGGGGGTTGTTTTGTTTCCTATTTTGTTTTTGTTTTATGTTTTATTGTGTGTGTTTTTTGGGGAGGGTCGTTTTGTTGTTGTTGTTGTTTTTGGTTTTTTTTTTGTTTTTTTGGGGGGGGTTGTATATATGATTTGTGGAGGCGTGTGGTGTAATGGTTACACTAGTAGGAAATAGACTCGTTGACCTGAGTTCAAATCCTGGACGTGACTGTTTGCATTTTACACAGCGCTAATCACCTTTAGAAAGGTATGTATTCTATTATTCTCACTCCAGCTAATAGGGCAGATTGGGTTCTTTAACATTGGCTTGGCAACCAGTCTAGGAGAAGGAAAACTCTGAATTCAACCCCGTTAAACGCCGCATGAGAAATTGACCTTGTGTCACATCCTTACTTGTGCGGAGAGGTTGGTGAATATATACATATATATGATTTGTAAACGAATAGTTTCTAGGCAAATACGTTTTGTTATTAGATGAATTGATAAAGTGTGACACAAAAGATGGTGGACAATATTGGTTTGTTCGTTGGTTGTTTTGTTTAATGGCAAATCAACCCATCATTTCAGGCCATGAAGTTAATAAAAATATTTCTGCAAGTTTATAAAACCAAATCAAGCAAAAATATTTGCCTACGAACTATTCGATTATAAATCATATATACGAGAACGAGGGGTTCATCAATCCCAATTTTATATTAAAGTTTCTTCGTCCTAGATAGATGGTTATCTAAACTATTACAAAATAAATAGATTTTTGAAACATATTACCTGAGGGGTGGGAGTAAAAAAATTCAATGTCAGCGAGTTTGTACCCTAAGTAAGAAAAATCATCAAATTCATCAAAGGATTAAAAAATAAAACAATTTGAAATGTAAACTTTAAATATGTATTAAAATAAAGTAAACTATATATAGATATATAATACCAGTCATGTATTTATTAAAACTTGTTTTAAAAAACAATGAGGACTGTCAAATGCTGCATGTTCAAATTTTGAGTGTATCTTTTTCTATGTTATGACGATTTTGGGTAATGTGACGTAAGCAGTGACGTGGTTTTTGTTACCGACAAAAACCGGAAGCGAATCTCCATTATTAATATTTTAATAAATTTTTAAAAAAACAACGAGGACTGTCTAATGATGCATGTTCAAATTTTCAGTGTGTTTATTATATGTTATGACGATTTATGACGGATATAGTGACGTAAGCAGTGACGTAATTTTTGTTATAGACAAAAAACTGGTAGCGAATCTCCATTATTAATAGATATTGATACTCAGTACGTCATATGTGGGCTAGATAGTCGTTAATGTTTGATTTGTTTATTCTTTTTATTTTATTTTATTTTTTATTTTTTTTTATTCATTTTAATTTTTTTTTTTTTTTGAGGAATGAACATTACATGATCATTCCATAATTATTCCCTCAACATTGGGTCATTCTACAATATTTATCTATAATGGCTTGTAAAAAAATATACCATTAATTTAGATGATCTAACTAAGGTATATTTTCTGAAGCCAGAATGTTCAGTTATTGGGGCTTACGGTCAAAGTTGTGTTGAAATCACCAATTCCCATTAAATCACCGAAGTTAAGCAGCAAGGAGTCTGTTCAATACTTAATGGGTGACCATTTGTTGTATACCCTTTCTTACTTCTTACTTCTGGTCGTATTTTCTTCCAGCCGGCTTTGCTATTCTGATCGTCTATTGTGGTCTGGTCTCTTCTAAGGTCTGGACTTTCTTGGGGACTTCGGGTCTGGTTTCTGTTAGGGATTTCTCCTTATCAGAAGCCCTGTGTCATTGTTAGTTTTTAGGTAATAAACACAAGACTTCGATTTACTTTGATGTTACTTTATTTGTAAATCCCCAAATCAGACATCTGCGCACATCCTACGAGCTCGGCTCCTACTTGCTAACTGCTCGGCTTCTAACTTCTAACTGATTGAGTTGCTTACTATCCTTAAACCGGAAGACAGGGTCTTCTATGCCTTCCGGTTCTCAAGATTTATCCCCTGAAGGCAAGTTGAGAGTGAGGTCAAGCGTTGTCACTCATCCTTCAAGGCCGTGGGCTGCACTAATCGCCATTATGTTTCTACACTACCTTATATAAGTATTAGGAATACAATAATTATGTAACACATTTAAGCAGATTTAAGCAGCTGCATGTACTGTAAGAAGTAGAATATAAAAATTCTGGTATTAAATGACCCGAAAAATATTGATATGTTGTAAAACAACCAACCAACCAACCAACCAACTAACCAACAATCAGCTATTAAATAAAACATGTTTTGCGTTATTTCTGTTATTAGTTTATTTGCTGCCAAATAAAAACCAAGGTGAACATATTCTAAGTGTTCTAATAACATCGTTTTTGCTAGGGTTAGTTGTCGAACAGTAAAGACGAGCGCGGTGGGGCCACCTGTTGGCCGTGGGTTGCGACCCTTGATGCTTAAGGATAGAGCCCAGGTGGATGAGCAGTTCATGACATGCAATACTCCACTTTGGCCCTACCTTGGGCTAGATGGGCGGTCGGAGAGGCCCCCTCCGATCAATCGGCTGGTCACGTCAAGCCCTAGCACCTATATGATTTTCCCAACCCTATTGTCCTTATGGCAAGCCCCAGCCCCTTTTTATCATATGGGTACTAGAAGGCGGTGGCTGCGGGTCTACATGTCCTGGGAATGACGTTAAACTCTATTTGATGGTGAGGTTCATGTTTTGGAGTTTTGGGGAATGTAGAGCACCCCTTCATCACGATTGCTCCCTGGTCCACTCTGACCCGGAGTGGTAGTACCTGTTAGGGTCCCATCTATGGGTTAAATAGAAAAATGTATTTATAAAAAAAATGTATTATCCATTAAGAATTGATTTATATCAAAACTTTATCGGCATTAAATGATCCACTGAGGTTGATATGCCGTAAAACAAAACAAACAAACAAAGACGAGTGCGTGAAGGTGGGGGGGTGTATTATGTGAAGCGGGATTGCACAGAAAATCTGTTTGAGGCTTTCACTGACAGATCACTAAATTAGTTTGATATATTAGGCATGGCCAATTCGTGACCATTTCTGCATTTGTTAGCCATATTTGAATTTGTAAATCTCGTGGGGGTCAAAGACGACGGGAAGATTATTTTTAATCTGTTATTATTGATTAGCAAACATGCAAATGCAATCAGTTTTCGACATGTGCGTCCTGGCAATAATTGTATTTACATATTGATTACGATTGTTTGATTAAACATTTAAAACGAGGCAGCGAAAACAGCAATAAAACACAGAGTCTCCTCCTCGTTGCTTTGTTGATAGAAAAAATAGTCACTGAAAGCATCTTTTTTTTTGTTTTTTGGTAGCCCATCGATATTTGATTACTAAAGGAGATCTATCCTAATTCAATCACAAGTGCATGTGACCCTCTTTCATGAACAGAATGTGATACAAGCTCAGTTTTTAAGCTGGTACGACTGGTTTGAATTAAACCGATTGCTAATGTATATATATATATAATATAATAATATATATATATATATATATATATATTAATGTGTATGGTGGCACTAGTACTAGAAAAAGTAATAGTAATCCAACGTACAGTGTTATTAGAAGAGTGCTCAATATCTGTGATAGAGCGTTGATAGTTCAATGAGAAATCAAAACAAATAAACGTTTTTGCTTTTATTTATTTAATTACGGGAACGGTATTACAACCAGCGGTTTCTTGCTTAGAGCATTCATCGGGTAATACGAAAAGTTCCTTTAAAATGACAGAAATTGTGTAAAATGGTCAAATGTGTGCGTTTTTTTTTAACTGTATTCTCGTGTTTGCGTGTTTACGTGATGCGGAATGTGTTTTTTTTCTTCTACGTGTGCGTATTTTTGTTTGTGCGTATGTGTATGATGTCATGCGCGTTTGCATGGAAATGCGTGAAGGCTGTGATGATATGATTGTGTCCACGCGCGTGTGTGCGTATTTTTTTTTTTTTTAATATTTTTATAAATATATTTTTATAAATATATTTTTATAATATTTTTTTTAACTTCATATATATATATATATATATATATATATATATATGAAGTTAAGTAAACAAACAAATGTGTTTATTTTTTATATGGCTTTAAGCCGACAATTTTTGGAGGATATGTGCTTAATTGAACTCATACCTAATTTTGAAAATTAATTAGTTAATAATTAATGAATTTAGGCGAGCATATATTTTCAAATGTAAGGCTAAACGAATCGAGAAAATGTCAATCGTCGAAATGTACATTCAGAGATTGACATTTTCTCGATTCGTTTAGCCTTACATTTGAACATATATGCCCGCCTAAATTCATTAATTATTAACTAATTAATTTTCAAAATTAGGTATGACTTCAATTAAGCACATATCCTCCAAAAATATACATATATATATAGAGAGAGTGAGACAGACAGACAGACAGAGACAGAGAGGGAGAGAGAGAAAGAGAGAGAGAGACGATTACAATCGAATGGTTTAAAAACTACCGACTTAAGTTCCTCGCAGGAGCACGAATCTTCTGAGTATTTTCTTCCAGCAAGGAGGAATATACCCTAAAGATTCGCGCTACTGCGAGAAACTTAAGTCGGTAATTTTTAAACCATTCGATTTTAATCGTCTATTTAGCTCTTTATATTGAGCACTTTTTAATCGGTTTTAGGAAAAATCCAGAAGTAAATAAGATTGTATACTTATTTGCTTGGTGGATTTAATGCTAACTGCGATATATATATATATATATATATATATATATATATAATATATATGTGTGTGTGTGTGTGTGTGTGTGTGTGTGTATGTTTGTGTGTGTGTGTGTGGTGTGGCCTACTGTCGGTATCAGTCGGACCGAAGGGAGTCCATCCCCTTTTCACTAGCACTTGACCAGGGAGATTGTATTGTTTTTGTTTTTTGCGTCTGGAGTGAAGTGCTATACCTACTATCAGCTACCCAGTTTACCGCAAAGGTCAAAGCCGTGCTACTCATGCGCTGAGTTAGCGAGGGCCAGTATAGAACCCGGAGCCCTGTGGTTCCATTGTCGAAGTTCTACCGACTGGGCTAAACCAGAAAATATCTATTTTTGAACCCAAAATCCGTTACTTTAAGTTTCATGTGATATCAGAGTTTCTCACTTTTCTGTCTGATGATTGTGCACACCATATGAAACTTAAAGTAACGGACAGTCTTGGCAAATTGTGTTCGAGTATAGTCTACTACACAAAACACCTTTTCTTTTCGAATAAATGGCCTTCTATACCTGAAAAGAAAAAAGCAAACATAGAATTGTGGGTTGTTTCTACACAAGCTGTTAAACTTATATATACTAGAAAATATATGCACCCTCCGGGTGCAAGTATTTAAATTTTAATATAATAAAATATCATATTAAATTACAAAGGCTAATGAAACTGTATAAGAATGCAGATAAAACGATTTGGAACAGAGGGGGTATGATTGAAAAATAGAACAACTTTGAAACTAACTCTTCCACCATTTTCCATTACTCCCGTCTTTCATTGGTAAATTTTCCTAATTTAACTATTTAGTTAAAAAAGGAAGTAAAGAATAAAATTACAGTTATTTCTTCTTGTTAATGGATTTCTTTTAAGATTTATTGAAGAGATTTTTGCTCATATTCAATAAGATAAAACCAAACAATTAGAAATCAATAATACTAAGCATATATTTATTAAAATCAAATTTTTAAGATCAATATGCAAATTAGCCTTCCCATTCACACTGTGAACCGCTATTTTGTTATATATATAAATACAAATTATATATATTATTATATATGTTATATATATAACATATATGTATATATGTTATATATAAATACAATTGCATGTTATTAGTATGTAGATATTAGTATGTAGATTAGTATGTAGATAACAGTCTTAATGATGTAAAACAATTTTATTAATAATTGAGGTTTAAATAAAAAATAAAATCATGGAGGATGTGGTGTAAATAACTAAGAGAATTGTGACTTGTATAGTAATATAGTTTCGGTTAAAGACAGACAAACCCATAATCTCCATTATAATAAGATATATATATATATATATTATATATATATATATATAGTCAGATATTAGCCCTGAAGAGCATTAAGCGAAACTTTTAGTAGGTTTGTCTGACTCATTAGATTTATCTTTATTATTTGCTCTACTTAGGTATTGAGCACTTTTTACTTATTAGCTTTAGTTTCCTGGCGGTTTTGTATGAATATATATATCTTATATATATACATATATAAATTGTTTTTTTTCTTTTGGCCAAATATTTTACCGATAGATTATTATTGCTTGGTAAGATTATCTTGGTCTTTTCTTTATTCCCAAAAATTTTTTTCTCCCCGGTAATGTTTGATAGTATATTTTTACAATCAAATTATTTGATGGCTTTTTTTCTCACCGCGAGGATTTACCAACAAGTTTGGTATATATATATATATATATATATATATATATATATATATATATATATATATATATATGAATGAATGAGTGTATGTGTGTAAATCTTATTTGTATATACTAATTAAATCACAGAAATTCCACAGCTGGTTCTTCATGAATATTAAACTCTGTTCAAAATGGACACAATTTAAACATTAAGGAGTTCAGCTTGGACAGAAAATCTTTTTTGTCTTCCTCACTGTTTTCACTAATTGCTTTAAGACAATCCAACAGAAAATCTATCGTAACAAACGTAATTAAAAAAACAAAACAAAAAACAAGGTGAACAAAAACTTGAAAAGTCGATGTTGTCTTCTTTCTGCATAGTTGGGCATCGTTACTTTCTCAGTCGGTAGAGCGTTCGGCTAGAAACCACAAGGTTCCTAGTTCGATACTGGTCCTCGCCAACTCAGCGTATCTATAGCACAGGGATCTGTGCGGTAAAGTAAGGAGCTGATGGTAGGTGTGGCGCTCCACCTCGGATGCTAAAAAACAATCTCCTTGGTCTAGCGCTATTGAAAAGGGGATAGACTCCCTTGCTGATTGGCTGATACCGTAGTTCCAATCTGGCTTTTTCTACAAGAACTTCATTATAGTCCAGGTGGTGCCACCATACAATAGACACGACGATAGAATCCCAGTATTATTAAATTTCATATATTTTTCATAAATGCAAACTTGTCAATTTTTCAAAGTTATTCCATCTCTTCAACCGAATAAAATAATCTTACCATCTTAACTGCTTAGACATCAATTCGCTTACTTTATTAAAAGGTTTTTCTAGTAGTTTATTATCGATAATTGAGAGACAGAGACAGAGATATAAACGGAGATAGATAGATAGATAGATAGAGAGAGAGAGAAGAGAGAGAGAGAGAGAGAGACACGGACATAGATGGATAAATAATATCCTACTGAAATAGCCATCTAGCTAGCTAGATAGATAGCTAGCTAGATAGCTGGATAGACAGATAGATAGGTAGGTATAATTTGGTATAATATCGATAGATAGATAGATATAGGTAGAATTAGGTATAATATCTATAGATAGATAGATAGATAGATAGATATAATTAGGTATAATATCTCTCTCTCTCTCTCTCTCTATATATATATATATATATATATATATATATATATATATAGAGAGAGAGAGAGAGAGAGAGAGAGAGAGAGAGAGAGAGGCAGAGAGGCAGAGACAGAGACAGACAGACAGACAGACAGACAGAGAGAGAGAGAGAGATAGGGAACTACTGAAATAGATAGATAGATAGTGAACTACTGAAATAGATAGATAGATAGATAGATAGATAGATAGATAGATAGATAGTGAACTACTGAAATGGATAGATAGATAGATAGATAGATAGATAGTGACGGGCTGAAATGGATAGATAGATATATAGATAGATAGTGAACTACTGAAATGGATAGATAGATAGATAGATAGATAGTGACGGGCTGAAATGAATAGATAGATAGATAGATATGTGAAATAGATATAAATAATGAAAACACAAAGATAAAATTAAACAAAAATATCAGAGTAAGATAAGAAAAAAAGAAGTAAAGAAAGAATTCCTTTTTGAAAAGAAAAGAAAATGAAAGTGCAAATCTGTGTAGGGATGAGCAAAATGAACCCAAGGGTTCGCCATGAAGAGATGACGGTCTCTTCGAAATCATTGCTGACCGTACATGTAAATTAAATCGGCCAACGTTTGTGTCCGCCCAACAATAGCCGATGGCTTATAAACGCTGTCTGTTGTTCTTAACGCAGTGGGGATGCTCGTCTTGTCGCATTCGGAAGTGAATGTTACTCACTCAACGCTGAACACAAATGGGTTCCACAGTGTATGTGCATGCGTGCGTCTTCCAGAGTCGACGTTTACGTGTGTAATTATACCTACATGTGTCTGTGAGCATCCCAAGGCGTTCGTGCATAAATCTATGCATAATTGTCTATGTAAATATGAGGATTGAGTGGATGTGTATGAGCACTGGCCTACAACTGATTTTCTTTTTCTATTTTGTTTTAATGCTAACAAATCTTAGAATAATGCGCGTGTGCAAGGTTTTCTAAACTTCTATGTGAGCATGTGAACGTTTTTTCTTTCTGCGTACATTCACTTTAGCCCATAAATAAGTACACCCCCTATCAGTTTCTTTTTTATAAAATTTATCAGTAATTAGCATATGTGTATGGATAGACCTTATATATATATATATATATATATATATATATATATATATATATATATATATATATATAAGGTCTATCCATACACATATGCTAATTACTGATAAATTTTACAAAAATATATAAAAAAAAAAATATATATATATATATATATATATATATATAATATATATATATATATATATATATATATATACCCCCTGCAGGAGCAGGATGCAACACAAGGTCAACTTCTGGCCGGAATTCAGAGTTTTCCTTGACTGGTTACCAAGCCAAAGTTAAAGAGCTCAGTCTGTCCTACTATTTAGTTGTTGGATGCATACCTTTTCCAAATATATAGATTATATATATTTTATAACATTTTCTATTTTTCTTTTCTTTTTTTATTAAATATTAATTTTCTTCACGTATTTCTTGTCGGACTCGGGAACCTTCTCGGACTCGGGAACCTTCTTTTCGAACTCGGGAAATTGCTTTCCTACCCCAGCTATGGTTAGCGGAATGAGAACAGGATACCCCCGTGGAATAGATAAAGGGTTAGGTTCAAAGTTCCGTGGTGGCTCCCGAATACGACAAGAAAGTTCCCGAGTTCGAAAAGAATGTTCCCGAGTCCGAGATGGTTCCCGAGTCCGACAAGGTTCCCGAGTCCGACAAGAAATACCTGAAGAAGGCCGGAGGGTATATCGGCCGAAACGTTGTACAAATAACAATGAAGATGGGGACAATAGTCCGAATAACGCAGATAATACTAGTTGTTCTTCGCATAAAATTGACCTTGTGTCGCATCCTGTTCATTTTGGAGGTTTTGTGGAAATACAAACAAGGACTGGTGCACCCTATTGTCACGGCTGATTAACTTTGGCTCAAAGTGGAAGCGATTTGACACATCCTCAAACACGAAAGCGTGACAAGCGCGTATCAGTTCCACTTTTTGGTCCAACCGACTGAAACGTATTGAATATAAGCTTTTGTCAGTAGGATCAAAATGTGGAACAAAGACGTGTTTGCCACGCATGCGTGTTTGAGGATGAGTCGAATTGTTTCCACGTTGAGCCGAAGCAGCATACTAAAAAAATACGAGCTACAAAAACAATAAGTCCGTGACAAGGAGCCAGGGGAGATAGAGGTACTTTCCATCCGGAAAATTTTCGACCCTGTGTCACATCGAGATCCCTTAGCTACTCAAACTGTTTCATACAGAGAAATATAATAAGAATCATTTGATTGGGTGTCTCATTTACAACATACAGGTTTCTTCAAATACGTCAGTTAATTTGGTACAATGCTACATTCTCAAATATAATCATTTCTGTTTACTGTGTCAGCAATCAATCAGGCGAACAGAAAATTATTTTCCGTCGTAAATCCACTACGAAATGGGTTGATAGCCACCTTATGTCATATTACTCAATCGGTGGGGTTTAGAATACTCTGACAATATCCCCTGCAGAGAGGGTAAGACCCTATCCCCGAATAAAAAGAGGTGTTGGCACTAACATTTAACAAATAGAAAAAACAATAAAACTGATTCTGGGGTCAAAATATAACACTGGATTGCATCCGGTGGAGGAGGCTCCCGTTCTGGGTAGTGATGAGTACTCTCTCATTGCCGTTACTCCACACTAACCTGTTAGGGTCCCATCTTTGGGTCAAATAGATCTGTTTCAAAATTATTCGTATTTGATAGGACCGTGTGCAAAAAAGACTCATAAGAAAAAACTACACATAAAAATGTAAATACGACTGTGCAATGAAAGCGATTCCCTAACCTTTAAACATAAAATTCTCCTGGATGGGTTGGCATGCCTTTAAATCAACCAATCAGTCCTTATATTATATTCTGTAGGAAGCGCGTGGTGCAGTGATTAAAGTCATGGGAAATGGACTCGTCGCCCCGAGTTCAAATCCTGGGCATATTAATTGTATTTCACTTAGCGCTAATACCCTTGGGAAAGGTATGAATCCTACTCTCCCTCCAGCTATGGATAAATAGTAGGGCAGACTGGGCTCTTTAACCTTGGTTAGGTAACCGGTCTAGGAGAAGGAACACTCTGAATTCAAACCTGCTGAACTCTGCTTAAGAAATTGACCTTGTGTCACATCCTGCTCGTGCGAAGGGGCTGATAAATATATATATTATATTCTGTAACAGAACATACCAGGCAAATGTTTTCTCTACTGAAGTTGGTGCTAAATATCCAGCCATTTCAGCCACAAAACTGACCCCGGTACGTTATATATTAATCAAAGTGAACATCACTTCAGCTACTTGATACCCAGAGATTACGAAAGAAATACGTCCTCTTATATCTTTAAATAATTCTTCAATATATACAAAGGAGTACTGATAATTCTCGGCCTGGCTCATTTCCTGAAACCTGGGTGTTATTTTTGCAGCAAGAAAGACAGTTCTTTTGTAATAAAAAGTGTCAATTTGCAGGTTCTTGTTTCAGGTCTTTGAACTTCATATCATTCATGTCAACGGAAACCTTGGTCAGTTTAAGAACTTCTTCATCACCCTCTTCGTATTCTATCATTGAAATGTAATCTTTATATAATTTCGTTTTTTCAATGTTGATCACAAGAGTTTGAGATCAAATGCAACTAGTCATGGGTCTTATTTAACTCTATGCAAATCATTTATATTATATAAGAATACTTTAAATCATTTAACTCTATGCAAATTATTTGTATTAGATAGGAATAGTTGATATCATATAACTGTGCAAACAAATCATTCTAGACAAATTGAAGGGTATTTATTAAAGATTCAATAGAACATTGAAAATATGAATATAATTTTGGTATTAAATAACCAATAATAATTTGATATGCCGTTAAACATATAAAACAAACCAATGATGTTTGTGTTCTTTATTTACTGTAGTTTTGTCGCTATTGATTTCTCGTGGGAAAGAGAATTACATATTCGTTTCTCGTAACACTCGTCTATGTCCAAGCCAAAGTCATTTTTAAAAAACTAGAATTTTAAATGCTGATTTTTAAGGCAGTCTCTACTCTACTTGTAGGAGTGATGCACTCTCGAATCGACATCCATTTTAAATCTTTTCTCGTTAAATTTAAATATCTTACGAGAATTTAATAAGTATCTACCCGAGGGGGGAACTTCTTTACCCTGAATGATATGAATGACAGGATTGGGATGAACGTACGTCTGTCTGTATAAATCTATATTTGAAGGTAAGAACTCTCTCTCTCTCTCTCTCTCTCTCTCTCTCTCTCTCTCTCTCTACTTGTTCAGGACGTGTGTACACGCGCATGTGTGTGTGTGTGTGTGTGTGCACGCGTTTACGCACAGGCGTAAAACGTATAGATTAATGTATTGTTTTTGAATAGGGGTCACGAAACAGATTTGCCTTGGGTGTAATATAATAATGGTCCCCCAGATTAATAATAATAATAATAATAATAATAATAATAATAATAATAATGATAAAGGGACGAAGAGGGAAAAGGGAACAAACTAAACAAAGACCAAGAGAAGAATGACCGAAGAGGAAAGAAAGAAAGAAAGAGAGAAAGAAAGAAAAGAGAAAAGTGAGGAAAAATTAAAAAGAAAGAAGAAAGAAAGAAAGAGATAACAGAATTAATAAAAAAAGAAAAGATATTAAAGAATGGACCAAAGGAAAATAGGGAAACGAATGAAAAGAATGAAAATACGGTTTGATAAAACAAAGAAAGAGAATAGAAAAGAAAGAAAAGAATTAAAAAGAAAGAAAGAAAGAAAGAATGATAAAAAAAATTAGGGGTGGTACGGAAAGAGATCAGCTTGGAATGTGGAAGTCATGCCGAGATGGGTGGAGAGAAAGTATTCGTGTCTAGAGGAAAGATCGAGGCTCTAAGTGGGGGGTACGACAGAAACTGTGTTAATAACAACGATAAAAACACTGACAACAAAAGGCGACTTGAAATAATACTGCACAAGGAACAATAAAACGCCTAAATGTATTCATTATCGGTGATATCGCAGTAACATTGTTGTTGGCTAGCCCCTATTTTGTCCTCTGCGTATTTTTTGCGTCTCCCACCGAGAAGAGCTCCAATTTCCTTATTAGATTGTAATTATTACTATAAGTGTTATCGATAGTTGTTAAGGAACGTTCGTCGACGCGTTTTTCTTCAGTCAGGTAGGGAGAAAATCTAGTCCTTATTTTTATACACACCTCCAGGATAACGTCAGCTCTTCTCAATGTTATTTTGTGTTTGTGAACTGGCAGAACGTCCGCTCTCTGTTTCTCCTATAGCTTCAGGCTGAGGTTACTTTAAGCAGCGTAATATTTATAAGGATCAAATTCGTTGCATGCACGCGCGTGTACATGTGTGTTGGTTTGGTTTGATTTATTTAAAGGGATATCAACTGTTTATGGTTTATCCAATGCCGAAATGTAATTTAATGTAAAGTAAATAAAGTTTTCAGAGTGGCCAATTGTCGGTATCGAGGGAGTCTAACCCCGTTTCGCTAGCGCTGGACCAGGGGGAGTATTTTTGCTGAGGTGGGCGCCACACCTACCGTCAGTTCCCCACTTTACCGCACAGATCAGATTATACAATCTGTGCTACTCATAGGCTGAGTTGGCGGAGACCGGTATCGAACTCAGAACCTTGTGATTCTGAGGCCGGTACTCTACCGACTGAGCTAAACCAGCCCCTTTTTAATGTAGTTTAATTATAATCATAACTACATTTTCAACGTTCCATTGCAATCGCACTTTTTTATTTGTCGATAATTATTTGTTTACATACATATATATGGTTCCACATGTTCCTATCTAATACTAATAATATTACCCATTAATACGGTTCGAAGTGTTCTTACCTAATCTTATTATAATGGAGATTGAGTGTTTGTCTGTCTGTAACCGAAACTAAATCACTACTCAAGTCACAATTCCCTTAGTTATTGACATCACGTTCACCATGAATTTATTTTTTATTTAAAACTCAATTATTGATAAAATTGTTATACCTTATAAATACTGTTGGATCTACATACTAATAACATGCAAGTATATTTATATATTCAACAAAATAGCGATTTACAGTGTGAACGAGAAGGCTAATTTGCATATTGATATCAAGAATTTGATTTAATAAAATATATGCCTAATAACTGAGCAAAAATCTCTAAATCATCCACTGTAATCCCCGGAAATTTATGTACAGATAACAATGAAAATGAGGACAATAGTCCGAATAATACAAATAATAATACCAATGATTCATACACTATTTCCCTATTTTATGATTTCAAGTAACTATTCCAATTTAATAATAATCATTTCTTTGAACAGTTTTAAATGGTTTCAAGTACCGTCATTATTTATGAATAAGAATTTTCAGCCTCAAAACGAAGGATACACGAGAACTAAATATTTACTTTTTTCGGATATGGGTGACACCATATTCTGGATGGAATGGGCCTTTCTAGGCCTGTGTTTTTTTAATGTAAATTAACAGGGTTGATCCCAGGGGGGCATCCCCGCAGGCAACACCTGCCCCCTTGATTTAAAGGGTCGGGGCTGGGTTTATTGCCCAGTGCTTAAGACGCCCCCTTAAGGTGGAATGTCGACGGGATCAAAGTATTTTTGTACCCGCCACCCATGAGCTTTGGTCCGGTGGTGGCCCCACATTAATAGGGCCTTGTGCCTAACCCGTACATGTGAGGTACGTGGTAAATATCCCATATTCTGGATGGCATGGCCGAATGTTGTTTGTTTCTTCTATTGTGAAATTATTTTCCCTGAAAGTTTATTACATTTTAATTTAAACATGTAATTAGCTTTGCTTTAAATACTATGCAAATACTTTGTAATTCGAAACATTATATGAACTATGTAGATTCTTATTTTTAGTTGATACAAACCGGATAAGTTGAACAAATATTTAATTTAGTTCAAATTTAGCTGCTAAAAATTCCAAAAGTCAATGTTTTCTCTAGATTTTCGTTGCCAAATGGAATCGTGTTATACACGACTAATTATGGTATTCTTATCTAATAGTAAACATTTTCAAACAGATATATTTTATCCATAGATGCGACCCTAATAAGTACTGCCACTCTGTTTCAGAGTGAACCTAGGAGTAGTGGCAATGAAGCAGTACTCTATACCACTGGATACAGTTTAGTGCCATAATCAGGACGAGTCTTTAGAAGTGGTTCTTACCCATCGGCAGAATAGAATAGAATAATAGAAGAAATTTATTTATCAATAGTAGGTACAAGTTATAAAGAATAAGTAAATGAAAAACTTTATTTTTGTTAAACTACTATTGAAGGAACGCCATGCCTAATAGCGTGAAGCTAAGCCCATGGACATGACCACCCTTGGACGCTCACAGGAAACGATACAAGACACACCAGACAACACAAACATATAGATATATATCATGAGACAAATTAGCCGTGTGAGAATCTAAATGCAAATCTGTTGTTTATAAGAGACAATAAAATGCTTTTTCAAAAGTTTTTTAAGGACAAAATAATTTACCGAAAAAAGCTTCACCATTTCCTCCTTTTCTTCATCAAACAATACCGACTGAACAGTGTTCCAAGAATTAAGTGCATTAAAACGAATCGAATTATGCCTAAAACTAACCGTGTTGATGATAGGGAAATTAAACAAACCAGTTTGGTCAGCATGAGTGACCTGAGCATTGGTGAAGTCAACTGCAAAAAGCATTCTGAACAGAAACAGGCATTTTATCGTGGAACAGTTTATGTATGAACAAAATATTTTCACAATGGACCATATCAGAAAATTTGAGAATCTCCAAATTTGCATACAGGTTGTTAGAATTTGCATACAGTTGCATACAGAGGAAACAGTCGGCGCATTCTAAGCTCCGGAGACAGGGCGAGTATGAATGTGCCAGGGCATGTATAAGGGTGGGTGTGAAATAAACTGATTTACGCAAAATGCTAACTCCAATTTTAAAGTTAGGTGGAGAACACATATACTACACTCTAATCCTCGATAGGTGTGCTGCGCTTTCAATCCCATAAAAAAATGACGTTAATATTTGCTATTAAAGGAAATGGAATAATTATTATCAAATAAGCGGTGTCCGTTTAATGCATGAGTCAGAAAGAAAGGAACGTGGATATTCGAACACCCAGACACAATTCTCGGACCAAGTATCCAATAGGCACCCCAAATCATCAATTTAATGAAAGGTTCACATTTTAACTCGTCACCGGTAACTTCCGCTTCCAAATTTTTGTAAACAAATGATTTTAAATCAGAAGTTTATGGAGATGTTGAACTTGCGATGAATTAAATAAATAGATGGTTGGTACTGTCGGAGGGGCCAGTAGCGAGCTTTAGTGGGGTAGCCACCAGACCAGGTAAATAAAGTGGTTACGAAATTCAGTGGGCTTTGCAGCTAACCACTTCAAAAACGCGACCCACTGTTACTCGTACTGGGTCAAATAGTTGAGGGGGAAGAAGAATGCGGAATGCACGTTTAACCAACACGCTTTCAGCTTGTACTACTGTCAAGAGTTGGTTGGTTGGTTGGTTTTATTGTATTATTCCAAAGACGTTATAGGTACTGGAACAAAATAAAAAACACCCTCCGGGCGATGTAAAAATAGATTTTTTAAACATATTGCCAGAGGGGTGGGAGTAAAAAAATCAATGTCAGCGAGTTTGTACCGTAAGTAAGTAAAATCATCAAATTCATTAAAAGATTAAAAAATAAAACAATTTGAAATGTAAACTTTAAATATGTATTAAAATAAAACAAACTATATATAGATATATAATACCAGTCATGTATTTATTAAAACTTGTTTTAAAAACAATGAGGACTGTCTAATGTTGCATGTTCAAATTTTTAGTGTATTTATTCTATGTTATGACGATTTTGGGTAATGTGACGTAAGCAGTGACGTAGTTTTTGTTACAGATAAAAACCGGAAGGGAATCTCCACTATTAATAGATTAACATATTGGCGATAAACTAACAACTTAGCGAAATGGAAGGAATAACCAGAACAATGCAGAAATAGGAAGAGAAAAGCATTTACATACACAATGCACAAAATATGGAAATGAAAACAATATATCCCGGCAGAGAATATTAAAACGTAGACAAGCAGTATGTGAAAGGGAACAAAAGAGAAAGGATGACTTACGACATCCCTAAGGTTAAAGAGGAAATTAGTCATGAATCTCCTTATTGTTCCTTTTGCGAATGCCTTTGCTCGTGAAAGAATCGGCAGCAACTACCATGACAATTCCTAAGAGATTTCCACGTGACTAAAATGAGTCCATCGCGTTATAAATAGAATCTTCATCAAAGAGTTAATTATATTTTATCCCCCTTAAGTATGCCATGTCCACCATTGTTGGTTATTTAATGCCAAACTCTTTTTCTTTTCCTTTCTTTTCCTTTCTTTTCTTTTTCTTTTCTTTTCTTTTTCTTTTCTTTTACAAGCATTTATTTCTGTTTACTAATAATCATTTTTTTTACTATTTCTTCCTCACCAGACACAGGAAAACAGATATTATAATATTGGTATGGTTAAACCACAAGATTCCTAGTTCGATACCGGTCCTCGCCAACTCAGTGTATGAGTAGCACAGGGATCTATGTGCGGTAAAGAAAGGAGCTGATGGTAGGTGTGGCGCTCCACCTCAGATGCTAAAAACAATCTCCTTGGTCTAGCACTATTGAAAATGGGATATACTCCCTCGTTGATTGGCTGATACTGACTTTAGGCTGCCCCGACGACTTTACTTTACTTTTATGGTTAAATAGGGTTACTTAAGTTTTGGTTTGGTTTGGTTTGGTTTATTTAACAACACATCATACCTTATGATTTATTTAATGTCGGATTTGTTTAATTTGTAAATTTTTAATTATAATCATAAAAATTTATATTTTCAACGTTCCATTGCAATTATTTTTTCTCTGTAATAATCATTTGTTTTCATACAATTCTATGTTTTCGAGTATTCCGATCTAATATTAATAATTTTAAAAATATCTATTTTCCATGACCTAACAGGTATTACCACTCCTGGTCAGTGTATACCTGGAAGTACTGGCAATACATCAGATGCACGGTCGAATGTTCTACACTCGTTCAAAATTAATACCTACCAATATACACTTGATCGTAAAATAATTTTGTTTGAATTAATCTTTTAATAAAATCAGGAAAAAGTTGATTTTCATTAAATATACTAGCAAAATAAAAACCACCCTCCGGGCGATGTAAAAATAGATTTTTGAAACATATTGCCTGACGGGTGGGAGTAAAAAAATCAATGTCAGCGAGTTTGTACCCTAAGTAAGTAAAATCATCAAATTCATTAAAGGATTAAAAAATAAAACAATTCTAAATGTAAACTTTAAATATGTATTAAAATAAAACAAACTATATATAGATATATAATACCAGTTATGTACTCATTAAAACTTGTTTTAAAAAACAATGAGGACTGTCTAATGTTGCATGTTCAAATTTTGAGTGTATCTTATTCTATGTTATAACGAGTCTGGGTAATGTGACGTAGCAGTGACGTAATTTTTTGTTACAGACAAAAACCGGGAGCGAATCTCCATTATTAATACTAGTTCAAAATCAAAAACACCCTCCGGGCGATGTGAAAATAGGTTTTTGAAACATATTGCCTGAGGGGTAGGAGTAAAAAGTTCAATGTCAGCGAGTTTGTACCCTAAGTAAGTAAAATCATCAAATTCATTAAAAGATTAAAAAATAAAACAATTTGAAATGTAAACTTTAAATATGTATTAAAATAAAACAAACTATATATAGATATATAATACCAGTCATATATTTATTAAAACTTGTTTTAAAAAACAATGAGGACTGTCTAATGTTGCATGTTCAAATTTGGAGTGTATTTATTCTATGTTATGACGATTTTGGGTAATGTGACGTAAGCAAGTGACGTAGTATTTGTTACAGACAAAAACCGGAAGCAAATCTCCATTATTAATAGATGTACGGGTTTCATGATTTTTTGGAAAATTATATAAAGGTTCCAGGCTTCCTAAATTTATTTAGTAACCACTGCTCTAGAAATACATCTTCAAGAGTAAGCCTTTCGATTTTTATATCTCTAGCCCTTATCGTAAAAAAAATATCAAGGTAATAAAAAGATACTGGAATGGACAAAACTTATTCTTCTTGTCACCTATTTTTAAGGGGTTTTTTTTTGTTTGTTTTTTGTTTTTTTTTTTCGTTGTATGATTATGACTACAGTCAAATAAATCTGGGAACGTAAGATTTTTTTCAACTGAATTTGAATTATGATTCGAAAATCGGTAAATAGCACCCTAACCCTTGCCTGCCAAAAAATTAGTAAGCTTGCTTGCTAAATGTACAGAAGAATTTCCTTGTTCCCAATGCAATCATTGTTTTCATATAATTCGTTTAAAATCTACAAAAAAGTTGGCAGAACATTCGAGAAAAGAAAATGGCGGCACTACAAAACGATGACGTCAGCAGATTGAAAGGAGTCAGAGGAATACGATAAACATTTTATTTTTATGCTGACTTTTACGAGATTAAATATTTATTAAGTAATATCAATTCCACTGCCTAAAAAGTGGGCCTTTCTATTCTTTTTTTGCGCGGTGCTGTTTATAAAAATTGTGTAATGCCTCGGGGCACAGAATCAGCAGGAATTTGGAAATGAGATTTTCTTTTTTCAAGTGACTGGGAACAACTCACACAATAGCAGCAAGTTTCTTCTGACAAATGCAGATTTCTCTCTCTCTCTCTCTCTCTCTCTCTCTCTCTCTCTCTCTCTCTCTCTCTCTCTCTGAATTATTTTCCCTTTCTTCTTTCTATTTTGTTCTTTTACATTTAAACTTTGTCTTTTTTTGTCTTATCGCTTTTTTTTTGGGGGGGGGTTCATTTTCGAAATACTTTTTCTATTTCTCTATCAGACTTTTACCTTTTGCTCTCTCTCTCTCTCTCTCTCTCTCTCTCTCTCTCTCTCTCTCTCTCTCTCTCTCTCTCTCTCTCTCTCTCTCAAATACATACATACAATAAAACAATTCCCAAATCTTTAGGCATAAAATAACCCTAGACAGATTGACATACTGTTAAAAATCAGACCCTTTTTTGTCGTTTTTTTCTTTCTTTCTTTTCTTTTTTTTCTTTTTTTTTCTTTTCTTTTTTTTCTTTTCTTTCTTTCTTTCTTTTTTCTTTTCTTATTTATGTTGTATACTCTCTTTCCTTACTTTCTTACTTCTATTCTTCTAGCGTCTCTTCTAGCGTCTGGACTTCGTCTTGGGGACTTCATGTCTGGTCTTCCATTGGGGATTTCTCTTTATCAGAAGCCCTGTGTCATTGGTAGTTTTTAGATAATAACACAAGACTTCGATTTAACTTAGATAATATTTTATTCTGAAATCCCCACCAGACTACCTGCGCAGATTGAGTCGGCACCGTGCATAACACGACTTACTACCGTCGTGGCTTTGGCCGATCTGACTAAAACTATCTCTAATCTAAACCGGAAGAGGATCTTCTCCACCGATTCTCACGGTATCCACCGGAATGATCAGGATGAGGTCAAGCCTTGTCATTCAATCCTTCAAGGCCGCCGGCTGAACTTATAACAGCCATTTTGGTTTCTACACTACTTTACATAAGTATTAGGAATCTAATAATTATGTAACAGTTATATGTTAGTTTTTTTCTCGTTTTCTTTTTCTTTATCTTTTTCTGCACCTTACAGCTAATTCTTTGTTTCAGCTGAATTTTGGTCATATCTTATTATATAAGATATATCTAATTAGCATATATAGTTATTTACTAAGCCGAGCTTAGATGCGGCACAAGCCAGAAGAATGGGGCACCAAGTGAGAATCGAACTCACTAACACTAACTCACTATGATCTGCTAATCTAGATTGCTAACGATTACACTACATGAGGTGCCTATAGTTATTTACTAAGCTTAGTTTAGATGTGGCACAAGGCCAGAAGAATGGGTGCCTAATGAGAATCGAACTCATTAACAATGGTCTGAGAATCTAGCTTGCTAACCATTACACCACGTGGAGTTCCCCTAAATATCATATATATAATGGACCCTCCCGTTGAACTCGACGTATGAGAGCCCAACAGTTCAGTTAACGAAGCATTAGACTAGACAGGTGGTGAGGGTCTGTGTAGAACCAGCTACATGTTTTATTTGATTTCTTTGTGGTTAATCTAATGCCAAAGCTAACCCCGTAGAAGAGCAATAGTAGTACTGTTTAACCCATAGCTGGGGGATGAGGGGTTTATAGTTTTCCCAATGTTATTAGTCCGAAAGTGAACGTAATATCGCGACTGAAGTTCGGCCTCGCTTACTACAATGTCGCAGTCCAGCACGTTGCCCACTACGCCACTGTGACTCTTCCCATACTTCCGTGCCACTCGTCCTTCGGGGCGGGGGTCCAGTGAGCTTCGACCACTGAATCAGGGCAAGTTTAAATTAATAGCGTCGATCCCAGGGGGCCATCCCCCCAGGCAATACCTGCTCCCTTGGGGGCAGGGCTGGGTTTATTGCCCAGCGCCTAAGGCGCCCCCTTGAGAGGGAATGCCGAAGGGATCGATGCAATTTTTGTTCTTTCCCACCCATGAGCTTCGGCTTGTGGGTAGGCCCACGTTAAAACGAGGCCTTATGCCCAGCGCATACAAGTGGGGTATGAGGCAAATACCCTCCTCCTATATTTTTTAGAGAAGCTGATAAGAAGAAGAGTCAGAATATACCACAGATTCTCTGGAATAACTGTCCCCAGGATTTTCATTTCATTTTACTGACCGCTTACCTAACCAAGAATAGAGAACTCAGTCTGTCCTTTTTTTTCTTAGATTTTTTCCTTTTCTACATTATTTTTCTTACTTTTCTTTTAATCTTTCTTTCTATCTTATCTGATATTTTGAACTTGCCTCTTTTTTCTTTTTTTTTTTTTTTTTCCTTTTTTTTTTTTTTTTTTCATTATCACATTTTTAATATCTTTCTTTCTCTACTTTCATTCTTTCAGGTAAATTTTAATCACAATTTTTTTCTTCAATGATTTCCTCCTTTATTTTATTCTTGAAACAAAAAAATTGATCTTACCTTTATTTCTTTATTTTTTATTTCTTTATTTTTTATTTCTTTATTTTTTTATTTCTTTATTCCTTTATTTCTTTATTTTTTTATTTCTTTATTTTTTTATTTCTTTACTTTTTTATTTCTTTTTTTTATAATCTTTATTTCTTTATTTTTTATTTTTTTATTTTTTATTTGTTTATTTGTTTATTTTTATTTCTTTATTTTTTTATTTCTTTATTTTTTGATTTCTTTCTTTATTTATTTATTAATTTATTTGTTTATTTATTTATCAAATTATCTAATAGTTCACTGATTATTTTACTATTAATTATTTAAAAAAAACTTTATTTTAATCATATTTTATTTTCTATTTCCATTATTTACATTATTTTTTCCTAAAGCTTATTCCTATTTTTACCTTCTTTCTTTTCTTTTCTTTTCTTTTCTTTTCTTTTCTTTATCTATTAACCACTCTTACACGTATAATATACTCATACTTTTGATAGCTTCATTTTTATATTTTTCAGCTTTTCCACTATTTATTCCTCTTTTTTTGTCTCCCTTTTCTTTTTTCCATTTTCAAAGGGTTTTAAATCTATTCTTGTCTTTATATTAATGCCCTTCATAAACGTTTTCTTTCCCGAATCAAAAGAATTCTATTCAAACCTTTTGTTTTTTAAATGATAATCTTTCCTTTTTTTTATCTACTTTATTCTTTAATCTCAATCTTTTATTTTTACCTCAAAATGTTTTACAAAACTTTTCTTTCTCTAAAAATCTTTTCACTTGTCATATATTTCTCATTGATACACACACTTCTATTGTCCCTTCATTTTAAACGGACGTCTTTCTTTCTTCCATTTTCTATTTTTCCCAACATTTTATTCGTTTCTTTCTTTCCTTCTTTTTCCTTCCTTTATACTTTACACCGATTTCCTACTTTTCAAACATAAAAACGATCGTTTTTTTCCCCAACAAATCCGACAACCCAATAACCCTTATTTTATTTTCAAAGACGATCCTCAGAATAAAGAAAGTTTTTTTGGGTTTTTTTTAATAGTTTGCATATTCTTCTCGGGTTCAGGCCTAAGATCTCTATATTTTTTTTTTTATTATTAATGAATAAATTCAATACAGCGTCATGGGTCTCATTAAAAACTGTTCAATCGAAAGTCCACAGTCATCCGGGCAACAAAATGCTTGAAAGTTC